>JARHVA010000439.1:1747500-2135000 GCA_037957365.1 Torreya grandis | reverse complement strand
GCAAAATAGGCCTAGTCAACCCTAGATTGAATGGTGAAGGTTTACTCATCAAAATCACATATTTGGTGATGATGAAATTTCTTCCACATCTAATTAATTATTTTTTTAGGTTTCATGGTGTATTTTTGCACATGGAGTCCAAGTGCACAAGTTGGCTAATAGGCCTGTTTGGCTTAGTTGGCCTAATTGTTCAAATGGTCAAATTTGAGATTGGAATTAGAATTGGTCATCAAAGAGTTACAAATGGATTTCCATGCCACTTTTATGTTTTTTCATGGTGATTTCATGCACAATTCAATATTTACATGCTATTTTCATGTAAAGGTGGAGTTATGGAGTTGATTACAATTGACTAATTGACAAGTCATGTTTTTCTCCTTAATTTTCATGCAATAAATGTTCCAAATAAGATTAAAGATTACATAAAATAGAGTTCTCATTCCAAATATTGGCATATAATCATGCATAAAGTGGGATTTAACTTGTCAGCATGTGCCCACCACCTCCTTTCTATGCCAAAGTTTGAAATTTCATGCAAGCTTTGTGGAGTTTAAGGATTTTTGATAATTATTTTAATATTGTAAAAAGAGTTAGTCTTAATTTAACCAACCAAGACTAATAATTCTCTCAAATAAATGCCAGATTAGCTTAAGCTTTGCTTTTGACACATATATTGGCTTTTTGAATCCATTTTAGTGAATTCCTAGAGCTGAAGAAGAAACTATATTCTGGACCATACATCAATAAAGGATATTTTTTATTTTACATATGAGTTTTTATAGAGAACAGAGTGTAATTAATTATGTATTAGAACATAAGTGTAATTATATCCCCTTTTGGTAGGTCCCTTTTATAGGCACCTAAAACTAGTCATCGATAACCTCTAACCAAGCTTTTGACCAATTTCTACCTAAAATGCATAATTTGGCCTAAAAACACTAAAACACGTAAAATGATGTGAAACTGACTTACTAAAGTGCCAATTTTGGCTAGGATATCCCTAAATAGGGTAATACAATTTATGGGCCAGCTAAATTTGATCAATCCATTTTGAATCAAAATGCCAAATTTGCACCTGCATGCTCTGGACTACTCTTTCCTATCAAATATTTTACACAAGACATGTGCCTTTATTATTTGTTGTTGGAAACATTCTAATGGGAATAAGCATCCAACACATTTGATGTGGACTTCTGTAATGTCCCCTTTTCAGTTGACATCTTTAGAGTTGATGATTAGCCTATTATGCGACCTTTGTAGGCTGATAGGATGGATAGAGGGTCATGATGGAGCTTGGCTTGGCTTCGATTAGCAAAATTTTTTTTAGTTGGCTTTCATTTGGGCTCTTTTAGAGATGTTTGCCTGAGATCCTATTATTTAGGGATTTTTGGCACTCAGCAAAGCACACTTGTTGGGTATGATCATGTGTGAAATCACTCCCTAGTTCACTAGCTTCAGACGGTTCGAGAATCAGATATATATTGAGGGAGATATTAATATTTGATTGATTTAATTAAGTATTAATTATTTGGCCTATTTTTAATTATGAAACCCTAATTCTTAACTATGAAACCCTAATTAGGGCAAGTGCACCTTTTTGAGGATATAAGGGTTTCTTATTAGGAGGAGAGTCATATTATTGATTATTGATTATTGATTTTGAAGACAATTTTGCTAAGGGTTTTTCTGAGAAGACTGAGCCAAGGGTTTCCATAATTCCATTTACATTGAAAAACATGCACTCTTTAATGTGTGTAATTTAGAGGTTGTGAAATATCAGCTAATCTATTGCCATTTTGAGAGATAACTTCACACAGAGGTTATCACAGAGGTTTACAGGTATTTATTTCATTAGGTTTTGATTTAGAAAATTATCCAGATAAAGATCTTCTATATTAGTGCCATATTTCTTGAGATCAAGCATCCAGCATACAGGCCATACTATTTTTTCCTGTTATTGTATGGAACCCATACCATTCTGTGTCAGGCCGTACAGAGCCACAGGCCGCATAGAGACTGACATCGGCAGTAGAGACCGACATCAGCCGACTAAATACCGATGTCGGCAGAGTAGCCAATTGATAGTGACCGATGTTGGCAGGATATCGACCAATGGTAGCAGCATAACCAACGTTAGTGACTGTGTTTTCACATAGAAACCCACGTAGTACCAGATTTAGAGTTATTTCTAGATTTTCAAGAAACAATCAGGTTTTTTTTAATAATGTTTCATATTATTTTATATGCATGATAGAGACTCCATATTGTAATCATCTAGAAGAACAATAAGATCATTGATTAACCAGTTGATATATTACATTGTTGTTTATTTATTTGATTGAATATATCTGGCAAAATCGTATCTTTATTCTTGCAAAAACATCAAAAAAAGTAAGATACAGAGAAGCAATATAAAATATTCAGTTTTAGAATTCAAGGGAAATAGGGGTTTCTACAGTGGTATCAGAGCTAAATCTTGCCATCTTGTTGGGTAGATTGGACATTGAATCAGTTAGTTAATCATGATTACTTCAAGTAATCAAAAATAATGGGACAAGGATATGGAGATGCTTAAACAAGGTTTGAACAAGTTAGTTGAAAACCAGAGGAGGATGAATGAATTCCTTTCACACCTTACAATAGAAGACAAATTAGTACGGTGTATGACATCCATTTCTAAAGGGTCCACATCACAAAACAAGAAGGAAGAGGAGGTTGACCAGCTTGCTCATGAGATGGAGGATACTTAGAATTCTTTGGTGTGTACTCAGTTGGCTCTCTAGGATTATGAGAGACATGTGGATGAGCTTTGCTTTAAGGTGAGTTCAGTTTAGGAGTTAACGCATGTGGCAGGGACTCAACTTTCTTCTACAGTGGTATCACATGTTGATGATGATATGAGTATGTCTAGAATTCACACTCTGGATTCAAAGATTGTATATGAGTCCCTAGGTCTGATTATTATAGATGACACCTAGGAGAATGTAGTGGACAGTTTTGAGGACTTAGTTTCATCGGCAGTTTCTTTTAGTATAGAGGAGTTGGATAGCGATGCTACAATTTTTGATACTCTATATGTTGATATGAGCTTTGGAGTTGATTTGTAGAGTATGGATGGTAGTACTTCAGAGATCAGTTGTGATGTTGGTAAGCCAATAGTTGGTTTGGTCCCTATTTGTGATACTACCCCTTTGGAGGTGTCTTTAGAGGTAGTAGTTGGCTCAAACTTGGTTAGTGATCAGTTGCAGTTAGTTTCTTCTAGATTGCAGTCTGAGCCACTGATTGAGAGTGGCACATTTTATTGACATTACACTATAAGTGTTTGTCATCAGTTATGGGATGGTTTGATGCCATGGGATGAGAGTTGTGATGGCATGGTGATAGGTGCTGGGGTTGATAGTTTGTCGGTGCATAACTTAGAGTAGGAGTTGATTGCCAGTAGATTTTGGTTGTGTTACTGATATCTAGCATGTGAGGTCACCTCATTATCAGTGATGCATAGAGTTTAGGTGATGAGATTATGGCTAGTGATCTGTAGAGATGTGTATTCTCCACACTTGGCATAGTTCCATTTGGTAGTTGTGATTTTAGAGATTAGTTGAGTTGTATTCACCAATTTGATTATGGATTCCTCTTGGTTATATTTTAGAGGATATTTTAGGAGCTTGCATTGATTAACAATAGTGTAGATCATAACTACATGTGGGATTCAGGTGGATTGATTGGTTCATTGTTCAGAGATTACTTGGGGATAAGCAATTTTAGGAGGGGCGGATTGTAATGTCCCTTTTCAATTGACATCTTTAGAGTTGATGATTAGCCTATTATGCGACCTTCGTAGGCTGATAGGATGGATAGACGATCATGATGGAGATTGGCTTGGCTTCAATTAGCAAAAATTTTTTTAGTTGGCTTTCGTTCAGGCTCTTTTAGAGATGTTTGCTTGAGCTCCTATTATTTAGGGATTTTTGGCACTCAGTAGAGCACACCTGTTTGGGTATGATCATGTGTGGAATCACTCCCTGGTTCACTAGCTTTAGATGGTTTGAGAATCAGATATGTATTGAAGGAGATATTAATATTTGATTGATTTAATTAAGTATTAATTATTTGGCCTATTTTTAATTATGAAACCCTAATTATTAACTATGAAACCCTAATTAGGGCAAGTGCACCTTTATGAGGATATAAGGGTTTCTCATTGGGAGGAGAGTCATATTATTGATTATTGATTATTGATTTTGAAGACAATTTTGCTAAGGGTTTTTCTGAGAAGACTGAGCCAAGGGTTTCCAAAATTCCATTTGCATTGAAGAACGTACACTCTTTAGTGTGTGCAATTTAGAGGTTGTGAAATATCAATTGATCTATTGCCGGTTTGAGAGATAACTTCACATAGAGGCTATCACAGAGGTTTACAGATATTTATTTCATTAGGTTTTGATTTAGAAAATTATCCAGATAAATATCTTCCATATTAGTTCCATATTTCTTGAGATTAGGTGTCCAACATACAGGCCATACTATTTTTTCCTATTACTGTACAAAACTCATACCATTCTGTGTCAGGCCGTACAGAGTCGCAGGTCACATAGAGACTGACATCGGTAGTAAAGACTGAGATCGATTGACTAAATACTGATGTCGGTAGAGTAGCTGACTGATAGTGATCGACGTCGATAGGATATCGACTAATGGCAGTAGCATAACTGATGTCGATGACTGTGTTTTCACATAAAAACTTGTGTAGTACCAGATTTAGAGTTATTTCCAGATTGACAAGAAATAATCAGGTTTTTTTTAATAATGTTTCATATTATTTTATATGCATGACATAGACTCCATATTATAATCATCTAGAAGAACAATAAGATCATTGATTATCTAGTTGATAGATTACATTGTTGTTTATTTATTTGATTGAATTTATCTCACAAAATTGTATCTTTATTCTTGTAAAAACATCAAAAAAAGTAAGATACAGAGAAGAAATATAAAATATTTAGTTTTAAAATTCAAGGGAAACAAGGGTTTCTACGACTTCTAATTTTAATCCATTCAAATTTAGGACCAATAACAAGGTATTCTGATCAATTTGAGTAATTTATGCATAAAGTGCTTAAACATGCTTAAGAGCTAATTAACCCAAATCAAGGCCTAATTAATAATTTCATGGAAACTTGTTGAACAATTTGTATTGGAAATGAATATGGAATATTTGCATCATCAAGTGACCTCATTTATTTAGAAGACATCCCTAAGCCATAAATGCCACAAATATTAGGATTCATGCCTCCCATACCTCATCAATGCCTTCCATGATGCCCTCCATGCCTCTTAATTTCACCTTCTTCTAATGCCATGATGAGAATAATTACAAAATTTATTCCAAAAATTGAATTAATCCTCAACCACATATCTCAATCTTGAGATGGATGGTTGAGGTTGATTCTGATCAAATCCAAAAATCTATAAATAGGAGGCCTCATAACATCATTTCTAAGCTTAATTAGTGCAAAGTTATAATGTAAGATTGATTCAAAAAAGCTTCAAGAAACTAGTGTTATAATTCCAAATTGATTCCAAGCCAAGCCAAGCCACAAGCCAAAGGTGCCAAGGAGAGATGGAGGTTGTCAAGCTTCTATTGCTAAGGACTTCATGAGCACAAGTTGCAAGCCACCACAACAAGCATTTTGGAGTATCCAAGGAAGGTAAAAGAGTTTTCTTTTGCATTTTAGTTGTGTGTTTCATTCATGATTGTTAACTAATCTCTTCCTATTGTATAGGCCTATATATGTTATGCTATTAGTGTGTTTTTTTCATTTTGGAACTAACACAATACTAACCATCCTCTCTTGAGTCAAATTCATAGAACACATAATGGCATGACCAGTGGGACTAGATGCATCTCACACATGAAGAATATCATTTTGCATCTTTAAAATATTCATTTGGACCTTTAAAAATCTTTAAAATTGATTTTCTAACTTTATTTTTCCATTTTTTGTTGCCATGATTTTACACAGTAACCAACATCAGTAAGAAATACTAACATTAGTTACTTGGCTCAACTGACATCAGTTATCAGAACCGACATCAGTTAGATCTCTATTAGACATTGCTGATGTTATGGTATATAACCAATGTTGATCACTATGTTTTCTTAAAAACACAAACCTAAGAGCTATCTTGAAATGCTTGGTTTGGGATCATATGGACTCCATTTTGGACGATTTTTTTTAAAACCACATGTTTTATCCTAAATTTTCAAAATTTGGCATTAGTTTAGCTTCAAGTTTCATAATTTTTTTACAAAAATTAGAAAATCCATTCAAAATGTTTATAATCTAACATATTTGCTTTTGAGATGATGTCTTAAGGGTAGACAGGTAACTATCAAATTTCAAGTTTGATAAATCATGTTTTAGAACATATTTTGCATGCTTTAAAATGAATTAGGAACATTATTTTGGTGCTTAAAGTAACATTTAAGGTTCTTAAATAAGTGTTTTTATAATTATTTTTCAAAGTTACAACTAAGACCAAGGGGTCAAATGAACACCGCTCAATCTTTCAAATTTGGTGCTTAAAAATGAACTCATCTTTCTAAAAGTTTCTTGTTTACAATAGTTATTTAATCAAATATTGTTTGGAAAAAAGAGGGGTGTTATGTGTATGATCTTCAATTTATCCCCTATAGGGAACCCTTGGAATCAAATTTTCCATTCCTATTGCAAGTAGCCTAGTCCAATGCTTAAAAAGAAAGTCATCTAAAACACTCCCCAAAAACTTGTCAAATTTGGGTGACCTTTAAAATGACCCTAAAGTATTTCTACTTTCATAATTTCTTTATTTTTATGAATCTTGGCTTATGAGGGGAACTTCATCACCTCTTGCAAGTTCTTTATGGAAGATTTGAAATAGGGTTTCATCTCCCGACATTGACTTCATTTGGCTCTTTTGGAGTTGCACACGGGATGTAGTGGCACTTTAGACATCATACTACACTGACCAAACAACAAGATGTAGTGGTTACAAAAAATACTAGACCTTTTTGCAATAAGCCAAGTGATATGGACCCAAAATCCATGCTTTTATTTTGCAGTGTTTGGTATGAAAGTCATTTCCATAATTGATTCCCCTAGATCATTTGGAAACTTGTTAGATTTTAGACAAATCCCCACTTACCATGGAAGTATTATTGCTGCAAGGTGCACCTCAAGGTCCACAAAATATTACTATCATTTGAGAGAATGGGTGGGTGTAAAAACCCTACTATATAATGCACATTTACTTTTGGATGAACACTTAAAATCTTCTCAAATGACGTAAATTGATAAATTCCAATAATACCGAGTAACCTTGTCAGTTTAGGATCCAAGGGTGATTAATTAGTTGGTCTTGTCCTAGATTAAAGTCTTGTTTGGATTCAAAACTTAGTGTTAAAAAATAATCCAAAACCAACACATGGTCCAAATTTTCCTTTAAACAAAGAGGCATTATGTTTCCCATGTGAGATCATCAATTTGCCTTGTTAAAAGTTCATCAAAAGCTTGAGAGTCATATCATCCACTTTGGCATATTTATGCTACCTAATTTAATCTAGACCTTTACTAAAGTTGTTTAAGTCCTTCACTTATAATTTAAATTTGAATTTACACCTTTACAAGTTCATAGGGTTGATGTGTTAAGTGGGTTCACCATTTGCACTAGATTTGAGGGAAATTAGGTTTAATTTCCAATTTAGGTTTAAGGCCATTTTAAGACTCATAATCATTATCATCACTTGATAGACTTAATCTATTTTATGCTAAACACTTTCACTTTAATTCAATACACCACAACATTTTGAGTCAAGAAAGGTAGTGTTATGCTGTCAAAATTGTGGAAAAATGTCTTTGCCTTAGAGAGTCTTTGAAACAAACTTTTTTATCATACATTTTGGGTAGTATAGCATCATTACAGTACACAAATAATTTCAAAATTTGTTTCATATCCCCTTTTGCATATAATTTCAATTTTTTTTCTACATAAATAGACCAATCTAAGTATACTTTTGATCCTTTGTCTAAAGCACAGTTATACTATTCACCTTTGTCTAGATTGTTTGTCAAAAAAGAACCAACTTTTATATCATTATTTATGAGAAAATACACTATTGCTAAAGTGACTTTTTTCATACCTTATACATAGTTGACCAAGTTCATGTCTAAGAATTGAATGCCTAGTGTTTGCTAGAAGTGTTTCAAATATGTTAGATTAAAACTTTCATCTATTTTCAAAGTCTAGATTTTGACATCATTTGGCCAAGAGTCCTAGTACATGCCTTGTTTAAGCCTAGATTTTAACATTGTGTTTGGCCAAAATTCCTAGTAACTTTTAAAATTCCTAGATTAGACTGATTTGAAACACTTTGATGTTAGAGTTTGGCATTTCAATTTTAGGTCCATTTATTTGCTTACCTTTGTGTGAACAGTGAAACATTAAGATACTTCACTCTAGCTTGTTTCCTCACAAATATTTGCATAAACCTTTTGATCCTTTTTTAAAAATCTAGACCAAGTTGAAGGCATCATTTGTTTTAGATTTTTTCCTTTTTAGAGTTTGTATATCTCTTTGACCTTTTATTGCCAAGCATTGACTATGGATCCCAACATGTATTCATACACTCATAGTGGACTTATGTACAATCTAGGGACTAGTAATATAGTTGCATAGGAATAAATGGTGCAAGACCCCTATGTAGATAACATTTCTTATGAGATGGAGTTTTATCCCTCTTATAATACTCAATTAGGGGTGCAAAGACAGGATCCATTGGCTGACTATTTGGTTAACACACAACCTTACATAGAATAGGACCAAGAATAAATCACGTAATACTTAGCTACAATACCCATGATGGATGAGCCAATACTTCAACAACCATAGTCTACAAATATAACTTCCACGTATGATCCATTTTTGTTTGAGTAACATTTATTAGACAACAAATATGAGATTTTTGTTAGGGCCATAGAGGTAGGGGATAAGTTTCTAGCAGACTTCCCCCATGAAAATTTACCAAGTCTAGTAAGAGTTCCCCACAATATAATTTATGATCAACAAGCTTCTTCTAGTAATCCTATGGATCTAGTCCAAACAATGTACCAAGACCCTAATATATCTAATTGAGGCAAAAACATCATGGAAGATCACTTTAACCAAATGCAAATAGCATACCAAACTTACCTAAATTTATCATGTGATTTCAATCAAATGAACATGGTGAGTAAGGCCCTTATTGACTAGTACCTTCAACAGGAGTGTTGATGGAATTAACTAGGAAAGAGAATCTGAGTTTCAACCCATTTGTAAAAAATTCTTCAATAGATAACTTGATATATATGCCAGTTATTGAAGAATTGTCTTCAACTTCTACACTAAATAGTGAGCTAAACATATTAGACAATGTGAAAACAACATCCAATCTTGATCAAAGTGGTATTAATGCATAAAATACTACCCAACAATGTGTGCCTATAGTTAATCCCATGAGCAAATAATCATACCAAGGAATAGGAGTTTCTACACCCCAGCCTCAACCAGCTACTTCCTCAAGTGTACAACCTACAAGATTAGATAATCAAATAATGGTTAATGTTACACCTCAATGATAGAATTTGAGGAATCCTACTCCCCCTCAATAAGTAGTGAGTAGTATTATACAATAGTAGACATAATCTAGTGTATCAATTTAATAAAGGATGAATACATTACCACCTCAAGTAGGGGAAAATAATATTCCACCTCACCAGGTAATGATAAACATTCCTTTTTAGATACAATTTAATATGTCAATCCAAAACCAAGCAATGACTAGTCAGCAACATGCAAATATTGGTCAACGACAGATGTCAAATTTGTACCATGCTTTTACTTCTTCATAAGGATTCATGCAACAAGGAGGTTCCCATGTTTCTCAAGTACCTACTAGACAATAGTTGGTTCAAAATGTGCCACAATTTTAGAGACAAGGTCTTGGTCCACAAGTTCCTACTCAATAGTAAGGTTTGATTAGTTGATAGTATGTCCCTTTTCAACCATAACAAGCATAGTATATTTATGTTCCTTCATCCCAACTATAAAATCTTCCAATTCAAACCTTTATCGTCAACCCAAACTAGAATATCATGTATCCAAATGTCCAATTTCAAGTACATCTCAATCCACATATGCATATTCTTGGTCCATTCCCCAACCAAGCCAATGTACCCCAATAGGTGTCTCCATCATACCCTAGTCAAAGTGTCTCACTTGTGACTTCCCAACCATTTACCCAAACCAATATTCTCCCTCAAACTAATATCCCTTCCAATTTCTTATCCCAAAAATTGTAATAGATGAAGGATGCAATTGTTGTTATTCAGGTGGGGAAGTAGACTAATAAGTTCAAATTGGATGATGTGTATTCCTATCCATTCAAAATGAAGTATTTGTAGATACCATTTTCTATAGGATACAAACCACCCAAATTTGATAAGTGCAAAGGGAAAGGTGACCCTAAGGCCTATTTAACCAAATTCTTTGTTGGATGTCAACCAGTGGCATATAGTGACATATACCTTTTGTTGTTGTTTCCAAGGAGCCTAGCTAGACAAGACTTGGAATGGTTTTTAGATTTTCCCAAGAATTTAGTAATAGACTTTGATGATCTTTTTGATAAATTTGTACAACACTTTTCCTATAACCTCAAACACAAGATTTCATTAGTAAACCTAACATAAGCAAAACAAAAGGTTGGGGAGAGTTTTGCATGTTATTTATAATGATGGAGAGCCCTTGTAAGCTATTTCACCTATGTTTTACTAGATAAATAATTAGATATTATGTTTACTAAAAAAATTTATAGTAAGATAGCATATCATCTAGAATTGTAATGTGTGCATGCATTCAAAGAGATCATTGATAAAGGTTTGTTGATCAAGTGAGCACTCATCAATAAAGGGGTCATCAAGATTAATTAAAATAATAAAAATCAAGGTACTAATCAAGGAAATATCCAATAGAAACATCTCATCCAAGTGTAAGCATCACAACCAACATAGGCCAATAATCATGAAAGACCAAAGCAATTCAACCAAATTAGGAATGTTGTGGGAAATGGATTTACCAAATCTCATCATGTCCAAATTATGTAGACATCATTTTCACCACATTTTTAGCTTAATCCTACCCAAAACCCCTTCCAACCAATGCTGCAAGTGCAACAACCAAGATCTACACAATAAATACAACAATCTTTACCATTACAAACCCCTCCTCTTAGAAGAACCATCCCTACATGTCGTGGCTTTAGTGACCTAAGAGAACCTATTGAATCTATATTTTACAAGATTGATGCCACTAATATTATTATTTTGACTATGCCAAAGCATTATCTGCAAGGCATTCCTTACTGTAATTGGTACCGTGAAAATGAATTTTGTGACTATCATCAAGTCAATAGGCATAATTTACAAAGATGTATCCAAATCAAGCATTTAATTACAAATATGTTGGAGAATGGGAAGATAAAATTAGATAATGGTGCTTCCACTTCTAATAAAACTCTTGGGATTTATCAAAACCCCTTTCCCTAACATAATAATCAATAGTAGTAGAACAATCAACAAAAATAACAATGGCTAGTGCAACAACAAAATTAGCAGTATCATAATCAATGGCTAAACCAACAAAATCAATACGAAAATCCATAATGAAAAAAAAATGAACAAAACCAAGGTCAAAATGGTAACAACAAATAAACCTACCATGTAGTTGCACATGACTACAATAGGGTTGTAGGTCATATTATAGAGGGTAACATTAATACCATCTCCATTAATCCTAGACCAAGCACTAATCAACCTAGATCATTGCTAAACAACAATATTAAGCCAAATCACATGGATAATCCTTATTTTACTTAGGAGTGCATATAGGAAAACCAATTAACTATGACTTCCACTTTTGGATCTTATAATGATAACTTTTTCTTTCCACGTGACCACATGCAAGTGCATTAGTATCCAAGACTTGTACAGTCTAGTCCCAAACCATTCCTAGCATTGATTAGCAATAATGGTCTAGTATTTAATCTTGATTATATAATCATAATTTGGAGGTTTAAGATTACTATCCTAGGCCCACAACCATCTGCCACTTTGCCTATTATCTAACCAACTATTTAGCCTTAAAATAAACCATTCACTACTAACCAAGATAAGAAGTTTGATATTGTGGAACAATTATAGAAGACACTAGCACAAATTTATATTTTAGATTTTTTTTGGATGTCAATAATCTACAAAAAAATATTGAATGAGTTTTTGACCCAATATACTATTGCTAGTGACATATCCCTTGATAACTTTCAAGCTTTGGTTGGACACCTAGCTCCATCCCAATAAGTCACATTCAACCAAAGTGATATGTCTTCCCTTGGCCTGCTCCATAATAACCCATTATACATATAAGTTTGTATCAGATGGAATAAAGTGAAATGTGTCCTTATTGATAGTGGCTCTGGACTCAACATAGTGTCTCTCAAGCTCATCAAGCTTCTTAGGTACATGATGAAATATATCTAGCCAAAAATAACAACTATCAAAGTTTATGATAATCAAAAAATAGAATCACAAGGAACCATTAGTTTGCTAGTTATCATTCGACCCATGATACACTTTGCCATGAGTTGGTTATTAAGTTATCATATAATATACTTCTAAGTATGCCTTGGTTACATGAGATTCTTGTAGTCCCATCAACATTGCACCAATGTATCAAGTTTTCCCACTCAGAGATAGAGGTGAGTATTCCAAGAGATTTTCACTCATATGAACATGTTAAGCATATTGAGGTTGAGTTTCAAAGCTATAATTATTAATATGTATGAATCCTAGTTCTAATTAGGATAAAGTAAAAGCTATACTTATTGATCCTTCATCAGATAATTACATAGATCCTAATACCTTGGATTCCCTTTCCCACATGCCACCTCCTAAAGCTTCCAATCATTTCACCATTTCAGATAATGGACTGATAAAATATGTGACCCATGATACTTTTCATATCGCCAATCTTCCTCAAAATATAAAGACCTTTGTATGACCTAAAGTCATTCCACATATGCATTTGCAATAAAATAAAAAAGATAAGGGACCTATCACATTTGTACCAGCATCTGACCTAAGACATGACCCTCTTGAAGGAGAGGAATCATGGTTATACAATGAAAACCAAGTTGATTATTATAAAAATTCAAAGTATTCTATTCCCAATAAGATCATGGAGCATCACAATTATGAAAGAAGAGGCCTCAAACTTAATCAACAAGGAAACATCGATCCAATTTCCATGACTAAGTATGAAAGACCTTATGGAATTAGATTTAAATCCCCTGGGGGTGACCCCACATACTTTATTCAAACTTTATCACCAATAACTAGTGATGATGATGTTAATAGTGAAGTAGAGTCTGATCATAGCCTCACTTTTGATGACCTAGCTAAAACCAACCTATTTGATAACAATGCCATTTGTAACCTTACCCAAGCCATTCATCATCATCCATTAGCATTATATTATCCCCAACTGATAGATTGGGACCAACAAGAATCCAATCTACCAATTGATGAGTTCTAGAATGATGAGGCATCCTATGATTTGTTAGCCCTTAGAGATAATATTTCATTAGGAGATCACAAATCAAGATTCTCAATCACATTAAATCTTGTAGCCTATTTTGGAGAATGAGTGAACACCCTTAGCCAAAAATAAATAAATAAAACATTGAGGTCCCAAAGTGAAAACCTCTTTAAGGCACTTTCTGGACTAGAGAAAAAGTAAAGATAAAGGATAGTCTAGTGGTGAAAACTTATTTTAGGTGTCATTAGATGGGGGTGTTAATTCTTCTTCAAATTTAGATCAAGAGACCACCAATGATGAACTTGACTACAAATCTAAGTTTAGTTTTAAACAACAAGTCTTTGATCAAATTCTTTAAGAATTATTGATTGTTTTTATTACATGGCCAAATCTCCCATTAGGAGACTCAAATTCATCATGCCTAGGAGAGGTTTAAGAGCAAGTCCTAACAAAGGACTTTGACATAGTCCAATAGTTCAAGTCATTGCCTACTATCCTAGAAGACAGTTCAACCCTTCTAGTCAAAGATATAATGAAGGTAAATATCAGGACACCATCGGACCTAAAATGGATAAAATTAGGAACTTCTCTCATTGAGGAATAATGTGACATATTTACAACTTTTTTTGAAAGAGTTTATGGATATATTTGCACTTAGTTCTACACCACCTTATGGTTAATCTTGATGTCAAACTGGTAAAACAAAAGATCTATAAGATGCATCCTCACATTACTATATTAGTAAAGAAAGAGTTAGAAAAACTCTTATAATTAGGATTTATCCAATCCATTGACTAATTTGAATGGATCTCTAATGTTGTACTTGTTAGAAAAAATCTTGAAGGAATCAAAATTTATACTAATTTTTGAGACATCAACAAAGCTTATCCTAAAGATGATTCTCCATTGCCTAATATTGACATGATCATTGACTCCATGATAGTTTATGAAATGCTTTCACTCATGGATGGATTTTTAGGATACAATCAAATCATAATAACACCAAAAGATCAACATAAAATAGTGTTCACCACTCCATGGGGAACATTTTAATATCAGGGGATGCCATTTGGCCTTTGGAATGTGGGAGCTACATATCAAAGAGCCATGACTATCATATTCCATGATATGATGCATGATATTGTTGAAGACTGTGTTGATGATATATTAGGAAAATCCAAGACTAGGGTTAACCATCTAGTAGTGTTGTGTAAGATATTTGAAATACTACGAGAAAATTCAGACTAAATCCAAAGAAATGTGTGTTTGGTGTTACTTCAGGAATATTACTTGGATTCATCATGTCTCATAGAGGTATTGAAGTTGATCTAGCTAAAGTCTATGATATAATTGAGATGCCACCACCAACTAATTTGAAACAACTTCATAGTTTTTAAGGTAAGATACAATCCATTTGACACTTGATCTCTTAGTTAGCAGATAAGTGCCATCCATCTACACATATTTTAAATAAAGGATTTGCATTTCACTAGGATGATCACTACCAAACAACTTTTTAACAACTGAAGGACTATCTTATTAATCTACCTATTTATTACTACCTATGCCAAGAAAGCCATTCTTGTTATACCCATCAGCTACCAGTTATGCTCTAGGGGAACTCTTGGCTCAACATGATAACAATGGAAAGGATCATGCTATTTACTGCCTAATTTATACCTTGGTTGCATATTAACATAACTATGCACCTATTGAAAAATCTTATATAGCCATGGTTTTTATAGTTTAAAAACTACGTCATCACATATTGAATATTAAAACCATGGTCATTTCAAAAATAGATCCACTCAAGTATCTAATATCTAAAATAGATTTTCAAGGTAGAATGACTAAATGGATCATGATTCTTAGTGATTTTAACATAGATTATGTCAATCAAAAAGAAATCAAAGGAAAAGTTCTTGTAGATCAACTTGTTAAAGCACTCCTCATGGACACATAGCCACTCAAGTTTCCATTTCTTGATTAATCCATCATGATATTTATTGATACACCCCTTGAGGGGTAGACCTAGAACCTTTATTTTTATGGTTCATTCATTGCACATGGATTGGGGGTAGGTCTATTATTTATTACACCACAAGGGGATCTAATCCCTAAATCATTTAAAATTATCTTTCCTTGTACAAACAACATGGTTGAGTATGAATCACTTGTTGCAATACTTTGAAAAGTAATATAATAAAATATATCTCATCTTTAAGTTTATGGTGATTCTCAGTTAATCATCAATCAAGTCACAGATCATTTTTAGGCCAAAGATGACAAGATGGTTCCATATAAATCCATGGTTGACACTATTAAAAAGCAACTTGCCAACATTAAATTTGAGAATATACGAAGGGATAGTAATATAACTATAGATGCTATGACTACTATTGACTCTCTAATTTAACAAATGGATAAAGCTAGAGCGTATCAGTTCCTTGTCAAAAATTTGTCAGCACCAGCTCATGAACCTTCAATCATTGCCATGATTTGTGATATTATTAGTCCTAATTATATCTAGTACTTAGACCTTTATAACTACCTTCATGACCAAATTTTAACATCTAACCTATCTTAAAAACAAACCAAATCCTTCATTCATCATTCCACTCATTGTACTTTACTTGGATCCAATCTTTATTATCATAGTTTTAATGGAACTATGCTTCATTATTTAACTTTGACAGAGTCTAAATTAGTGTTAAGAGAAGTTCATGAAGGAGTATATGGAGCCCATTCTAGTGGGGTATTCATATCTAAAAATATCTTGCATAATATTTATTATTGGCCCACAATGGACACAGATGCCATTGTATATGTAAAGAAATGTGACAAATGTCAACAGCATGCTAATTTGATTCATGCCCCAACAAAAACTCTAAAACCAATGTTGACACCATGGCCATTTTATACATGGGGACTTGACCTCATTGGGAAGATTAACCTCACTTCATCTAATGGCCATAAACATATCCTTATTACCACTAAATATTTCACTAAGTGGGTTGAAGCTATACCCCTCATTTACGTGATTGGAAAGCAAATTTCCAAATTCATCTTCAACCACCTCATTGTTCACAATGGTATTCCCTCTAACATTATATTTGATAATGGAAGATCATTCAATATAAATATGTAATCCAATTATGTACCAAATACAACATTTCCCAACACTTTTGTATAGCATATTACCCTTAAGGTAATGGCCAGGTTGAGGCATATAACAAAACCATTATCAATATTATCAAAAATATTGTCAATGATGCTGATCATGATTAACACCTCTATATATTCTCTACCCTTTGGGCATACCATACCAATCATCATACCCCCATAAGATCCAATCCATACTTAATTGTTTATGGTACTAAATCCATCCTTCCCATTGAGGTTGAATTACCTTCACTATGCATCTCTTTCAAGTATGTCCTGGATGATCATGACTATCGATTAACTTGCCTGCAAGATCTAGATCTACTTGATGAAAATTGCACAACTACGCTTAACAATATTTAAGCATATTAGAATTGAATCAAAGGTTACTATAATTGGTGTGTGAAGTATAGAACATTTTAACTTGGTGATCTTGTTCTCAAAGAAAACCAAAAGAATACCATGATCAAGAAGAAACATAAAGGGAAATTAAAACCAAACTGGATAGGGCCTTCCATCATCACTACAAATTATGGATCAAGAGCATACAGGCTTGCCATGCTAGATGATGATGAACTTCTAGATCTAATGCATATTATTCATCTCAAATGGTACTATGATTAAATGCTAAGGTGTATTGTCTATAAGGACCATTTTAGTTATGACTTTTTGTCACTATTATTCTTTGTACACATACCATTCTTATCCATCCTCTTTGCCATATCCACTTTCCACTTCTGACTTATCAACTTAGTGTGTTCTAAAGCCTAGCCCATTTAACCTTGGTTTTTATCATTCATTGTGTAGTTTTAACATCAAGGTATCTAATTAGTTCATTAGTTTATTCAATAAATTTAGATAGAGATCATATTTGGGATAGTGTGATAAAATTTTTAGTAGTTACATCCTTCATTTATTATTTTTTCTTGCCATTGATCTTGTTGTTAATTATAACCACCTTTGGGAAAATTAGTACCATTGATCTATGTTGTTGTGTCCTAGTTATAACCAATTATGGGAAAACTAGGGCCAATACTGATCTTTGACATACCAACTTGCCACTTCTTATGCCATATTATATCTTTTTACTAGCTATGCCTGTTTTGTTTGAATTGGCTACCACACTAGTCAAATTCCTCCACTATAAGGGAAGAACTATAGTGACTTGAGGTTCTATTCTGGGACTATGTAGGCAAAACTCAATACTTATTGAGATTAGTTTGGTCACCATTTTACTATACTCTTTCCATTTTTCAAGCAACTTAAGCCACACTCTCACCATTTTATTAGCAACCTAGGCCACACTCTCACTATTTTATGAGTAACCTAAGCCATGCTCTCGATGTTTTGTGAGCAAACTCAATTTGAACACTCTCACCATTTTTTGAGATTAAACTATTTAATGTATCATCATTCTTTATTGATTTGAAATATTTCAAATAATTCCAAAAACATTTCAAAAAATCATTAGAAAAGAATAAAAACATTGACCACTTTTTTGCCTTAAGGATTCTAGGAACCCTTACTAAGTTATAAGCAAATAACTTTTCATTTAGTTTCCCCATCTTTTTGTCCTTTTCTCTCACACACTTGAATTTTTCAAGACAATTTCTATTCTTCTATCACATCCATTCTATTTATTTTCATCAGTTATCACATTCTTCCCATTCCATGGGAGAACTACATTTGGCCTAAATTTTTTTATTGGATATTACATCTATGGAACTATGTAGGTAGTGTACACTTGCCTAGTGCATATGGAGATAACTCATCTACCTCCTTCCTTTTCTTGTATTCCCCCATTTAGTTCATTTGTTAAGTTGTCACCTATTTTCTAGGGGTAATGTTCATAGGATTTTTATTGCATTATTTGTTTGTCTACTTGTTTGTTTGCTTTCAACACTGTTACCTTTATTTAGTTTATGTGTGTTCATTGGGTGATTCCTTATCCACACTTACACTTGAATCCATACCTATTCATATGTTTACATTTTCATCATGGTTTTTATCATTGGTACATTGTTTTCTATTGAGTATTAGATTATGAGAGTCAGTCCTTATGCATATTTTGGCCAAGTCTTTATGGTGTTCTATCATGAATCCTACCATCACATGATATAAAAAACCTTAGATTCAAGAAGTCTATTTAGTAATGGTAACATCTCTTTGGCACCAACATCCTAATTCCACTCCAAATCATATCCTAAATAGAGTAATTGACCATGAAAGGATTTCAACCTTTATTAGTTTAGATGACCCTACTAGTAAGTTGTTCCAATTCATCATTACCCTCTTAAGTTATCATCATCCTCAGCAAATTTTATCATGTTTTCCATAATTTTGGTCTAATGAATATTATCATCTATGGGCAAGTCATTGCACATCATCCCACCTACATTTCTCAATGATTATAACTACCTTTGGGAAAATCATTGAGTTGTCACCACGTTACTTTTTCTGCCCATACAAGGGCATGCTATTATCTTGTTTGTCTATCCTAATTTGGGTATCTCCATCTTCTCAATGATTATAGGCACCTTTTGGAAAATCATTATGTTATGATACCACATTGCCACTATCGAGGTATAATGCTTATAACTACCTTTAGGTAAACTATTGTGCACTATCTTACTTGCATTCTCAATGATTTTGACTATTTTTTCACTATCATTGTGTTTTCACCCTATCACATTTCCTTTCTTTTGTCCCCTCATTTTTCTTCTTTCTTTTTGAGGGTCCATTTTTTGACCCACTTGTGCTAATCGTTCCCTCAAGGGGGCATCATATAGTTAGTTTATCATCATTGTAGTTGTAGGCATGTAGGCCATTTTCATTCTTTGAGAATATGTTACTATGGTTATAGCTTACAACACCTTCTTAAATAGGGGCAAACTGTAGATACCTAAAACTAGACTTCGATAACCTCCAACCAAGCTTTTGACCAATTTCTACCTAAAATGCACAATTTAGCCTTAAAACACTAAAACATGAAAAATGATGTGAAAATGACATATTCAACTATTGATTTTGGCTAGGGTATCCCTAAATAGGGTAATGTAATTTATGGGCCAACTAACTTTGATCAATCTATTTCAAATCAAAATGCCAAATTTGCACCTACGTGGTTTGGACTACTCTTTCCTATCAAATCTTTTGCACAATACATGTGCCTTTGTTATTTGTTTTTGGCAACATTCTAAATGGGAATACACATCCATCACATCTGATGTGGACTTCCAATTCCAATCCAATCAAATTTTGGACCAATAACAAGGCATTCTGATCAATTTGATTAATTTATGCATAAAGTGCTTAAACATGCTTAAGAGCTAATTAACCCAAATCAAGGCCTAATTAGTAATTCCATGAAAACTTGTTGAATAATTTGTTTTTGAAATGAATATGGAATATCTGCATCATCAATTGGCCTCATTTCTTGGGAAGACATCCCTAGACCATAAATATTAGGATTCATCCCTCCCATGCCTCATCAATGCCTTCCATGATGCCCTCCATGCCTCTTAATTTCCCTTTCTTCCAATTCCATGATAAGTTTAATTATAAACTTAAATCCAAATATTTAATTAATCCTCAACCACATAGCTCAATCTTGAGATGGATGGTTGAGGTTGATTTTGATCAAATCCAAAAATCTATAAATAGGAGGCGTCACAACATTATTTCTAAGATTAATTAGTGCAAAGTTATAATGCATGAATGGTTCCAAAAAACTTTAAGAAACTAGTGTTATAATTCCAAATTGATTCCAAGCCAAACCAAGCCACAAGCCAAAGGTGCCAAGGAGAGATGGAGGTTGTCAAGCTTCCATTGCCGTGGACTTCATGAGTACAAGTTGAGAAAGCCACCATAGCAAGCATTTTGGAGCATCCAAAGAAGGTAAAAGAGTTTTATTTTGCATTTTAATTGTGTGTTTCATTCATGATTATTAACTAAGCTCTCTCTAGTGTCTAGGCCTAGAGAGGTTATGCTATTAATGTGTTTATTTCATTTTGTTTTCATTTTGGAACTAGCATAATACTAACCATCATATCTTGAGTCAAATTCCTAGAACACATCTTCCTCACCTATTACTTTCAATCTCACCTTATATGAGTCATTTGAAAAGGTCAAAAGAGAATTTTGTAATCCAAAATTCTTTCAATCCTTTATTTGAAATACTTATGCTTAGGGGAAATCTAAGAACTTTTATTGATTTATATGCGTGTATTAGTTTTAATAGCTTCTAGAGTATATAATAAATTTAGGTGCATCACTCCATTAGATAGGATTTCCCTTTAGCTTCCCCTTCCCCTTTTCATCCCAAAATAACATTAATTTAGTTTTAATAAATATATCTTAAGAGAATCTACCCTCTTTAGAGGTTCTTATCACTTTAGTGTCACTCACACTCATAGAAGATCCAATTGTATCAACTAGAGAGAAGGTGTGCTTACACATATTCAAACAAGGTGCACTCCAAAGTCATAACAATTTTTGGCACTCTCGATGGGACATCATTCTACATGCTAGAATTTAGAGGCATTTAGAAGATTAGTGAAACTATTAGGAACTCAAAGTTGGTTATGAACATCAAGTGTCATTTTAAATATTGACTACTTTTATCACTTGGTTTACTAATGGTTTTTAATAGATTGTTTTTGTATGGATCCATATTATCCTCACTATGATCGATATGACAAGCCACACTATGATCCTCACTAGGAGTTTGAAGATCTATATCATGAATATATGTAATATTAATACCTAGATCCTCACTATAAATAGCCATTCCATCATAATATTTCCCCTTATTGGCCCTATCATGAGCCATCCTACCCATCTAGCCAACCAAATCATGGCCATTTTGTAGTTATCCAATCCATACCAACACTTAAACAAACTTTAGTGAGCCTTGAAAAGCATGCACTAGAGTTGTATTCACAAAATTATTATGGCCAATATACCCCTACTCATTAGATTCATCATCTAATAGAGTCATTTTAGCCAATAAAATAGCAATGGGCATCTATTGAGAGGGAAAATTAGGGTAATCTCACTAGTGAGATGATGGATGTACGTAGTTACATTCAAAGTATTGAGGAAAAACTAAAAGGACTCAAGGAACAATAGGTCCAACCTCAGTCTTCTTATATGCCATACATTTCTTCTTAAGAGACCATTACAAGAGCCCCTTTGAGTTTGCCAATTTTCTCATGTGTTTCTCTGACCTTCCCTTCTTGGAGATCTATCCAAGAGAATTATCAAGGAAAGAAGGATATTGTTATGGGACATACTACTCTTGAGATCCAAGACTACATCCTCCTTCAAGAGTTTTCTTCTATTATTTATCTTCATGAAATAATTGACCACTTTAAATATAATATATTTTAAGAGAATATTGATAAGTAGATCAAAGAGTTGGAGCTAAATACAAGGAAAGAGGAGGAGAACAAAAATGAAAAGGTAAATAAAGAGCCTTTATCTTTTCCATCTTGGAACCAAATTATGGATTCAAGAATGAAAGAGGAAAAATATAGAATCATTCAAGGTGTTGAATTCAAGAAAGATATCATTTATCCTTCATCCCTTCCTCCTCAAAAGCCTAAATCCTCCTTCATGGAAATCCATTCAAGAAAAAGTGTAGTAGAGAGATGAGGTGAAGGTGGTCCAAGAAGAACAACCTCATGAAAAAAATCAAGCATCTATGGTAACTTATTTAGATCTTTCAAATCTTATTGAATACTTTTAGGTATCCATCATGCCACTTTTGGAGAAAAAACCTCTTCTTTATTAGGTAAGTGTAGAGGATACAACTAAAGAGACATAAAAGAAAGGTGACTTGGGTGATAAAAAAGAAGAAATTATTAATAGAACACCACTTGGTAGGGACAAACATGATTCAATATTTCATGATGCCAAAGAAGAGGATTTGAAAGAGGTTTATTAAGAGATTACATCAGCTAATATAGATGAAGTGCAAAAAAATATTTCTTCAGAAGGTAGTCATAAAGACAACTCACATATAGCCATTGCTGAGATGGAGAATATTACTGAAGAAGATGAGACAAGTGTAATAGATCAAGAAATTTCAATTGAATCCAACCAAAAGGTATAAATGTATGATCAACATGTTTCAAATGGTAATAATATTGATGAATTTCATGTTTTTTTAGTTGACCATGATAAAGAGGCCTTTTGGGATGGCTTAGAGAGTTTTTGTGCAAAGTTTGATAGTCCATCTCCACCCCAAGTGGAGATTGATGAATGTATTGTAAAGAGTACTATTTTAACTATTCAAGAAGAAGAAATTAATGATATATTGAATCTAATTATAAATAATTATCAATAATATAAAGACTTTGACAAATTACTACCTAAAATAGAGCCTAATGAAGACATCAACCCAAGTATGCCAGCTGAATTACTAACATAATCATTGAATGAGAATGTATCAAATCATGACCAACCTATGAATGAGGTAGATATACTATTCTTCATGCAACAAAGGATAATATGGGAGGAAGATGATTGGATCCTAGATCTTTATCTTCAATCCATGAACCTGAAAATGGAAGTTGGAGACATAGTTGTAGCATCTAGAACACATGAACATATAAGTGCTCCCATTTTAAAAACAAATATATCTAAAGGAATAAAATACATTTCAAAGTTCCATGGTGTATCAAATACTTATCCATTTGATCTAGGAAGACCAAAAATGTAGAGGTTATTTTATACATAATAGACTACCTTTTGTTATTTTCTCTAAGTACATATCCACACATGCTTTCAGTAATTATTTTTATTTTTAGTTGTTTTTTTCCTTTCCTCTAAGTGCACATGTCTACATGGTTGTTGTTGTTAATGTCATTTGTCTATTTTATATCTTTGTATATAAAAGGATCTTCCAATATTCAGTGTATGTCCAAGTCTATCTTTTAGAGTTTCTAAGTTCTTTAACCAAAAGGCTGGTCAACTGATGAAAATAGAGAAAATTTTTATTAATTTGACCTATCAAGGTCAAATTACTACCCTTATCATTTGAAACTTTCCTAACTCCAGTCATTAGCCCTTTACAGTTGGTCAAACTAGCAAATTATAGCCTAAAATGCAATTTTTGAGAAAAAAATGTCAAAAATGGATTAAAAATGGGTCATTTTCATTTCAAAAAAGGCTTTTAACATATTCAAAATCATTAAAATAGCCTAAGTCTAAAATTTCAAGTCATGTAAAAGTGTTTTGATATGTTAAATAGCATAAAAATCCCCTTTTTCACCCCACACATGCCAATTAGCCCCATTAAAACATGAAAAGGTTAAAAAAATAAAAAATTTCATGTATATCATGTTATGATTCTCAAATATTCTATTCCAAGCTATGGAGAGTGAAAGTTGACTTTTAAAAGGCCAAAAGAGCTTTTTTCTTTCATTTTGCAAGAATAGTACAAAATCTATATAGATTACATACAACCAAGGTAATGGGAGTCAATTTAAAGGAATATCCAAGATTCATAAAAAAATTCCATGATGATTAATGGCCATATAGGCCCTAAACCAGCCTTCTTCTATTACTTTGCTTGTTGGGACAAAGAGACATGCTTGTAGGTTTGGGAGTAGTATAGACTAGTAATGAATGGTAGAGCTCTAAAATTTTGGGTGAAGAAAGGATATTTAGAGGGATTATTTATGGTATAAGTTGTTTCTCAATTGAATTACCTAGGATCATGAACCATTCAATTTAATATAGGTCAATTTTTACAGCCTTACAATCAAGAAGGCAACTAGTTTTCTTCAATTTCTCCTCACCTGGGTAGAGTTTCAAGGAAAATGAAATTATTCCAGAATATTGAGGACTTATTATACCTTTCCATGGAATTTTTTTTAGGATACATGAAACACCAAAAGCATACAGTTGATTACCAAACCAAGCAACTTAATATGCAGAAATTAACTAGAATCACAAGTAACTAGAATTCAGAAAAACACATGATATGAGAGACAATACACAACTTGTATTAAAACTCTTAAAGAAAAGAATACAATAAAGAAGATGCCACTTCTTCTCCACCACCTCTTCAGAGGCTTCCCACACCTCAAGTGAACAATAACTCTCTCCTCAAAGCTCTCTCTTAGGTCCCAACACCCAACTCAAACTCTGAGTTGGTGTTCACCTTATACCCATGCTCCACGCACACCACAAGTGCTCCACGCACTCCACAAGTACTCAACGTACTTCAAGTGGATCTCCCATGAACCTGCAATAACCTGCAATTCAATAGACCATACTTATGGAAGGAAATCCCTTGCCTTCCTCTTTGCTCTATCCGAGTACACACATGTACTCCAAGTAGATCCTGCCTGATTCTGCTCCCTATTGTGTCATTGTCCTATCTGATCTTGCACACCTACAAATCAACTTGGTTCTGCACACCTGTGAACCTTGAACTTGCACACACATACACCTGCAAATCAATGATCTTACTTACCATGCAGATCTCCTATAAAGGCCATGCTCACCTGATGACCAAGATCATACATACATGAAGAACCCTGTTGATTCTCCAATCCAGCATTTACACACCTGGTACTGTGGCACTAAGAGGAACACACCATAGCTCTACCTCACACACAGAAGAAGATTATAATATTTCTCTCTTACTCTCTAGCACAAGTTTACAATACAACCATGAGTCTATTATATAGATCTCATCCAAATAATAATTAGACATCTAATTACAATAATTAGATCCGTAGCTCTCAGTCTAAAATTAGCTCTCATCATGCAAACACATGGTTCGTTAGCTAACTACCCATAACATCCGTAGTCTAAACCACACAGGCAACTGACATTGGTCCCTGTCTGCCTGGGGGTCACCGACGCCGGCTGATCTCTGACCGACGTCAGTTGCATTCCTGTCTAATCCTACCGACGTCGGTTGGCCAGACCAATGCTAGTCTCTGTGACACTCTGCAACTCACCTGCAACCTCCTCCATGTCTACATCAGTGAAGATTTTAGCTCCACAACCTAACAATCTCCCATTGGAGATAAATAGTTGCACTATACCTGTACCTGTACCCTGTCTAATCTGTTTCCTGGTTTGTATCCCTCTTCAAGCTCAATCCTGAAGACAACCCACCACAACCTGTGATGTACCTCCTATCATCTAAGTACCCTACCGCATCTGCATCTACAAATCCATGTAGTGAAGTCTTGACCCTGCATAACATGAATCCCTACTGATGGTCCCTCTTAAATACCTGAGAACCTACTTCCCTGAATTGGCTCCTAACTCTCTGACAGCTCCCACTGCATGGGAATACTCAGGTCTATACCAAACCTCATGTGATTTTGGACACTATACTTGTCCATCCCTTAGTGTGCTCCGGCTCTACATCCTGAACCTCACCAACACCTGATTCACATTAGCTCCCACTGGAGACAAAATCAACCTGTGATCTCCATGTCTCCCATGTCAAAGAATTTCACTGCTCCAAACTCCTCATGACATGCCACTGAACTAACCTTACCCTTAGCTCAGCAAAACCCTGTATGTACAATCCTACTAGCAAAACATACCATCCACATACAGCAATAGAATGATGTTGCAATCATCATCCACCTGGTAAGACAAACCACAGTAGTTACCCTGACATTAACTGAAGCCATGCTTCATCCTCCACTTTTCAAAACCTGTACCACTGTCCTGCAGCTCCTCAAGACCATATGCCTTGGTCTTTCGTCTCACATGTCTGTTCACTCTATTCTTCAACTAAGGAATCCATTCATCTCTATGCTTTCATACCTACTGGCAACCCTACCAAATCTCCCATTTGGTTCTGCATCATATCCCTGCCATGCTCCCACCTGTTTCCTGGATCCTTCCTGCTCTACAATCAGCAATGAGTATAAAGAAGAGGAACAACAAATTTGATGGCTTACTTACGTCTTCAGTCCTCCATATGGGTGTTTGAGACTCCTTGACAGCATGCTGTCCACCCAAAATCTATTATAGTGACCGACCTCGGCCACCCCACAGTCTGCATCCGACCGATGTCAGTTCTCATGCGTCTATCCCTGACTATCGACCCTACCGACGTTGGTGTCCCTGTTGCCTACATCGGTTCTCCTGACTGACATCGGTCTTATCTACTGCCGACGTTGGTCCTCATGACCAACATCGGTCTTACCCTGCCTGACATCACCAACTTTGGTCTGCACATGACCGACATTGGCACCTGTTTGTTTGACGCCAGTTCCTCCTAACTGACACTGGTACTTGTGTTCACCTGTGAGTGATGACTTTTTACCCACGAGCTCCTTTGAATCAAAACCCATGTCCAAACTGATCTGCTCAGAAGTATCCAGCACCATCCACTAGTTTCTATCTGCCATCTCCTCCATAAACACCAAGGCTTTCCAATTCTTAAGCCTATCAAATATATCTGTCTTCCACTTAAGAACATGCATCTCCTTCCTGCTCATGTGACCAAGCCTACAAAGCCATGTCTCCGCAACAAAAGAAGAATCAGTAATATAAACAAGTAGATAAAGAGTACCTGTTTTCTTACCACCAGCTAATTCAAGTGCATCCACTTTGAGAGTTCTTGTGCATCTCTCATCACGCAATCTTTCTGAAGAAATCAGCCATATCTCCAAACCTGGGATCTGCATGACCTTCATCAACACTTGTGTGTTGGCCACCTACAATTTCAGCTTCACTTCCCCTTTGCCAATTCTTTGGCAAGGCTCACCAGCTCCTCTACCTAGGGCTGCATGGAAAGAGGCAACCAAATCTTTTATCCAAGATTCAACTTTATCCAAGAAACCTCCCAGAGCATCCTGTGCAACAACACTTGCTACATCTGCTTCTTCAGTTCCTTCATGCTGATCTGCTACCAACCAACAATATTCTTTTACCTACTATTTCTTTCCATATGACTGTTGGTGACCACCTGTGCTTTTCAACTCCTCCATTCTTAGCTTACTTTGATCTGCCATTGCTCTACTCCCACTCGATCAGAAACCCCTGAGAGTGACCTGTAACCAAACACAAAACCTGCTCCCTGCAACCTTAGCTCTGATACCACTTGTTAGTGGTATCAAGCTATGAGCCAACAACCTTGCTCTGATACCACTTGTCAAGATAAATGAAACACCGGAAGCATATAGTTGATTACCAAACCAAGCAACTTAATATGCGGAAATTAACTAGAATACACAAGTAACTAGAATTCAGGAATAACACATGATATGAGAGACAATACACAACTTGTATTAAAACTCTTGAAGAAAAGAATACAATAAAGAAGATGCCACTTCTTCTCCACCACCTCTTCAGAGGCTTCCCACACCTCAAGTGAATAGTAACTCTCTCCTCAAATCTCTCTCTTAGGTCCCAACACCCAACTCAAACTCTGAGTTGGTGTTCACCTTATACCCGTGCTCCACGCACTCCACAAGTACTCAACGTACTTCAAGTGGATCTCCCATGAACCTGAAACAACCTGCAATTCAATAGACCATACTTATGGAAGGAACTCCTTTGCCTTCCTCTTTGCTCTATCTGAGTACACACCTGTACTCCAAGTAGATCCTACCTAATTTTGCTCCCTGTTGTGTCGCTGTCCTATCTGATCTTGCACACCTACAAATCAACCTGGTTCTGCACACCTGTGAACATTGACCTTGCACACACATACACCTGCAAATCAATGATCTTACTTACCATGCATATCTCCTATAAAGGCCATGCTCACCTGATGACCAAGATCATACATACATGAAGAACCCTGTTGATTCTCCAATCCAGCACCTACACACCTGGTACTGTGGCACTAGGAGGAACACACCATATCTCTACCTCACACATAGAAGGAGCTTATAATATTGATCTCTTATTCTCTAGCACAAGTTTACAATACAACCATGAGTCTATTATATAGATCTCATCCAAACAATAATTAGACATCTAATTACAATAATTAGATCCACAGCTCTCAGTCTAAAATTAGCTCTCATCATGCAAACACTTGGTTCGTTAGCTAACTACCCGTAACATCCGTAGTCTGAACCACACAGGCGACTGACATTGGTCCTTGTCCACCTGGGGGTTTCCGAACGCTGGCTGATCTCTGACCGACGTCAGTTGCATTCCTGTCTAATCCTGCCGACGTTGGTTGGCCAGACCAATGCCAGTCTCTGTGACACTCTGCAACTCACCTGCAACCTCCTCCATGTCTGCATCAGTGAAGCTTTTAGCTCCACAACCTAACACTTTTTAATCTATTATTAATCCAATTCAATCTCAAACAAAGGTCACAAACTTAGCCAATTAATCTGCAGAGTAGTATGGGCTTCAAAAATGAGTTGTACAATTATTGAAGAGGAAAGTAGCTTCAAGTTTTTAAGAAAATGGTGTTTCAAACATTCTATCAAGATTTCATGATTTTAAATATTAATTATTAGATATTATTCTTATTTTATGGCCAATAATTCTCACCTTTATGCTCTAAAGGTGCTTCCAAAAGGCCTATTTAGCATAAATTAAAGAAACTTTTAAAATTTTAAGGTTTTTGGAGAAAACCATGATTAAATTTCATCTCTTTACCTCCTCCAATGACCTCTAAATTAGGTGGATGTGATGATCATTGGTTTGTTTTTTCATTAGATGTTTTAGGTAACATTTTTCATGTTCCTTCTTCCGCTTTTCCCAACAACACCCCATCTTCCTCATCTCATTTCCATACTCTACCATTTTCCACTATGTTGTGTGTTATTTCACCTTAATTTCATGATTTTATCTCATATTTAAATCATATTTCACCCCTACCACCCTTCATTACATATATATCACCTATTCCATCACTAAATAATGAAGAGTTAAAGAGATTAAATCCTTTAAAAGAATGATCAAGGGGTTATGGACCAATCAAAGAATCAAAATACAGTAAGGAGGAGCACTACCATCAGGTGATATAGTCAAGATTTGCATGAAGGCAAGGGTTTATTGAGGGTTTCTTGATATTGTAAGGTTTATTACTTAAAGGGAGGATGTTGTGGCCATGAGGCTAATGATGTGACTATACAAGACCTCTACACTTATTACCTCAGGTTTTAAATTCTTTCAAAGCCTCTACATAGCCCCTTGTCTATACACACAACCTTTTTAAGCACAATCATATTTCCTAAAAGTTATGAACAAGTTTATCTAAGATGGTTCTCATAGATAGTCATCAAGTAATGTTTAAGAGGTAAGGACTCATCATGATCATGATATTGGAACCTTAAACAAGTATACAATCTAATATATCAATTCTAAGACCACCTACAGTCCTAATAAGGTACCTACAGGCTTGTGCTTTCTAGGGAGGCCTAATTATATGAGATTTGGATCTTGAAGGGTTTTTTTTTTAAATAAGTTTGATCTATCAAGAATAGTTTTGTTTTGAAAGAGACTTCTATAAATGATCATGGAGAAAAAATGCTTTTCAAGTTTTAATTGATCCTAAAATAAAGAAAGGACTCCTATAGGCTTACTCTCAGTTTTTAATTAAAGTCAAGTTTTGATAACAATCAATAGGTCATTATGAACTATGTTTCTTAATATTTTGGTTGAATTTAAATTTTAAGGTGAGTGGTCTCTTCATAAGGATAACATACAAAGTATATATGGGTTAATATGTACAAATGTAACCTACAACCAATATTTAACCCTACAGTCAAGCATGTTATGTGGTAGGGGGTTTAATAGTATTTCATGATGGTTTTAAACTTGAAACTTGAAAATGGATGATTTTGTGGCTATGATTATATAAAATAATAACAAGATACCTTCACACTTTTTACCACAATCTTTCAAACTCTTCCAAGTTCCCTCATGGTCTGTACAAGACAATCATTTAGCAACCAGGGATAGTGAGGAGATTTTTTTCAAATGGTGAAGTATCATGATATTTATCCATTTTAGGTTATTAACCTAAAGGATTTATAAACACAATCAAGTTCAAGTGCCAAGAAGTACACTATCAGCAATAGAGAAGACCTACAACCCCTAAAAGCACCCTACAAGAGGACTACTTGATCACCAAAGACTTGAAATTGGTAATCTAATGGGTCAAAGAAAGAATAGGGCATGTAAAAAAGTTTAAAGGAGAGCCTATCATAAATAATCAGTCACGTACAGCCCAATTATCCCCTAAAACCAAGGGTTATGAAGGGTTAGTAAAATCTATATGCCAAGCGTTTGAGCTTCACAAGGTTTGCAAATGAGCAAAGGCAAGATTATCTAAAAATAAGGAAATATGATATGGAAAAAGAGAGATAAATGATTAAATATAGTGAAAAAATAAAATCTAAAACCATCTTAGTGGAACCTACATCCTTCTCAATGAAACCTATGACCCTTTTCATCTGCAACCATACTTTCAAGATTGGCAAGCAGGATGTAAAGCGGTGATCTAGGTAGTAGGGTTTTCATAGTATATTAAATGATATATTGAAGGTTTTAAAGATTCATATTAAACCTAAAAAAACCTAATCTCAAGCATGATATTCTAAAATCATTCCCTCAGTCCTTAGTTCGTACACAAAGCATTATACATAGTCAAGCTGTAGAGGAAGGTTTCAAGGTTTAGAGCTTTCTGGATAGGTTTTATGTTTGAGGAACACCTTGAGAGATATGTTATTTTAATTTTTGAAATAAAACTCCAAAATATTACTATTTTTTATTCTCATAGTGATTACCTACAACCTCCTTGGGATATCAGGCCTATATTCAAGTTTCTAGGGTTTTCAAGTATAAAGGTCTAGCTTGGTAAATAATGGGAGTGATGTTGTTGGTAGTATAGATATTTATTTGAGTAAGTGAATTTGAGTGAATTTAAGGAAATAAATATTTAGATAAAATACACTTCCATATTCATATCTCTCATTAATTCCCACCTACATCCATATGGAGATTAAAGGACCTTTAAGCATCAAGGAATAGATAAGTGCTATGGTCTAACCCAAAAACTTACATAAAGTGTTTAAGAATCATTAGGATAATATGATGATGTGATATAATCAAGATAAAATTTTCTCCAAGAAATTTTAAACCTTCTTTCACCTTACCTCATAAACCCTACAAGCCATTGTACAGAATATACCTAGTTCAATGCCTAAAAAGCTTGAAACTAGTCAAATTTCCATTGTTGAGATGTATGGAGGAAACTCATTTGATATAATTAGTATTAAAAAACCTATTTAAGATGTATTGAACTATAAATATTTTTTATACCTAACTAATTCCCACCTATAGAAAAATAAAATAGTCATTTTGAAGCCTAAATGCATTATTTGAGAGTCTTGATGTGCTTGAAAATAAGGGTAGAGGTTATTTTCAAGATATTGAAAGGAATATTGTACCAATTTAAGATTATTTTTTACCTTTATAACATACAAACATCTTTAAACACCTTAAAATATGCAAAACTCAATCAAATATGTAGATAGTCCATGCATATGGGTCATTTTTGAAAGGAAATTTGAGGTTTTTGGGAGCTACAAGTGGAATTTTGACTTGAAATTTGGTACATAGTGTTATACTGAGTTGGATAGATTTTTTTTAAAATTTTTAGGTCCAATTGATGAGTGTGGATACTTTTTGTTTTATCTCAGACCTCAGCCTATCTGTTGGAGGTCACCATTGGAGCAGACAATGTTTTATAGTGCCACAATGGTTCATAAGTCCAAGTAAAAGTATTTAAACCATGGGATGATTTTTTTACATCATAATAATACCTTTAAATAGTTTTAAAACTCCATTTTATATGTAAACCATGCTCATACATGCTTATGCAAGTAAATAGGAATATAGGCCAAAAGGGGGGTTTTTTAATTTTTTAATAAAATTATGCGTTCAAAGTTTTTTGATAGAATGGTAAAGGTACCATAATTATATTTTAAGTATTTTTGAATTAGGGTAATATTTATTTTCATCTTGGTGAATTTTTTCACTTTTTGTAATTTTAAACACCCTTCCAAGCCTCCTGTTCAAATACTCATATTGTTCACCACATGTAGAGTTTGGATGAATTATCTTAGTATGTTTTGAAGAAACCTATATAATTAGAATTAATGAAAAAATTTGATCATTTTATGGGATTTTATTTATGAATAATCATTAACATCATAGGCAGCCCAAGAATGTAGTCAAACCCCCATAACAAATTTCATCCACATGGTAAATTTCATATATTTTTCATGGGAACCCAATATTTTCAAGGATTTAAAATGGTTTAATGTGATACACATTAATTTTTAAAAAAATTTGATTTGGATATTTGTACCTCATGAATCATCAATTTGAAGTTTTAGCTTCAAAACCCTCCTAAACCCCTAAAAACTAGTTTTGTAAAAAAATGATTTTATTTACAAAAAATCATCATGGATCAACTTGAAACATTTTAAAACATCAAGTACACTTAGATAGTATTAAAAAATTAAAATTTTATGCATGAATATATACAGATGAGGGCATAAATCATGTTTTTTTGGAAAAAAACATGTAAAGTAAAATACAGGGTAGTCCAATGAAATCTAATCAATGGATATTGCATCATAAGACTTGTTATTCATCCTAAAATATATAGTTGGTTAGAATTAATCTTGAAATTACTCCTACCAAATTGATCAAAATGGATAGTTTGTAGGAAAATAGAGTGAAATAGGCCTAGTCAACCCTATTGATTGAATGGCAAAGGTTTTCTCATCAAAATCACATATTTGGAGATGATAAATTTTTTATAGTTCTAATTCATTGTTTTTCAAGTTTAATGATGTCTTGTTGAAGGTTTCATGGAGTCCAAGTGCACAAATTGGCTAATAGGCCTATTTGTCTTAGTTGGCCTACTTGTTCAAATGGTCAAATTTGAGATTGGCATTGGAATTGGTCATAAAAGAGTTCCAAATGGATTTACACACCACTTTTCTACTATTACATGGAGATTTAATTCAAAATTCAATCTTTAAAGTCTCTTTTCATGCAAAGGTGGAGCTATTTAGAATTGATTATAGTTGACTAATTGACAGGCCATGTTTTTCTCCTTGATTTTCATGCAATCAATGTTCCAACTCAGCTTCAAGATTAAATCAAATGGAGTTGTCATTCCAAATATTGGCATAGCATCATTCATAAAACGGGATTTGACTTGTCAACATGGGACCACCACCTCCTTTCTATGCCAAAGTTTGAAGTTTCATGCATGCTTTGTGGAGTTTAAGGATTTTTTATAATTGTTTTAATATTTTAAAAGGAGTTAGTCTTGATTTTGCCAACCAAGACTAATCCTTCTCTTAAATCAATTCCACATTGTCTAAATCTTTGTTTTTGGCATATCTACTAGATTTTTGTATCCATTTTAGAGAATTCCTAGAGCTAAAGAAGAAATTGTATTCTGGACCATACATCAGTAAAGGATTTTTTTTTTTTAAAATTTTGCATATGAGTTTTGATAGAGAATAGAGTGTAATTTATTGTTTATCAGCACATAAGTGGGATTATATCCCCTTTTGGCAGGTCCCTTCCTCACCTATTACTTTCTATCTCACCTTCTACAAGTCATTTGGAGAGGTAAAAAGATAATTTTGTATTCCAAAATTATTTCAATCCTTCATCTGAAATACTTATGCTTAGGGGAAATTTAGGACTTTTTATTGATTTATATACATGCATCAATTTTAATAACTTCCAGAGGATATAAACAATTCAGGTACATCACCCTATTAGATATAATTTTCCTTTAGCTCCCCCTTCCCCTTTTCATCCCAAAATAATAATAATTTAGTTTATATATATATATATATATATATATATATATATATATATATATATATATCTTAAGGGAACCTAACCTCTCTAGAGGTTATTCTCGCTTTAGTGTCACCCACACTCTTAAAAGATCCAATTGTATCAATTGGAGAGGTGTGCTTACATATATTTAAATAGGGTGCACTCCAGAGTGATAACATTAACACCAGCCTTGGATGGTTATGTCAACACTAATGTCTATGTTTAATGAAATTTTATTATAAATAATACTTTATGGAAAATTTTTAAACCACATGAATGCTTATAGGTTTGTCTTCACATTCACTCTAATGCATTCAGATCTAGGTCATGGATTATCACTCCTCATGAATTTACAAAACCATAGTTATTCATATTCATTTTGACCTCAGTGAAAATGGGTTAGTGGGCACATAGTTTGAATCTAAACCTAAATACCCCTTTTTTAGTGAGCACTACATACATATAAAATATTTTAAAGAGGGCCTTAGACTAATGTAATTCTCCCATATGTGTTAGCTTGTGTTTGAATCATGCAATATGTGCAAAGAAATTAAAAAAGTGACCTATCTTTTAACTTATCAAATATATATCTTAGGATGCTCCTTTAGTACTTAAAACATATATATGTTATGTACCTATGATTGGTATAGAAATAGGGATGCTTTCTTCAATTGAATGCTTGATATAGCGCTTTTGATAGAGTGCCTTGGTCTCTCTTGGTATTTTTTAGGTGATTAATAAATGAGGGTTGATATTGTATTTATATGAATAAATTTGATATTTAACTCTCATTAAAGTACTTATTCTAACCATTAGGATATATTTCATCTAAAAAATAAATGATTTTATGGCATTAGACACTTATATCAGGTTAGGACACTAACATCAATGCTAGTGTCTATTTTGTATATTAGTGTCCAAGGAGCAAGAAATTAGGTATAGGATAAAAACTTGTAGAAGTGGAAGAAAGTACATTTTAATCATTTTGAGAAAGATACAAGGCCTAGGTCATCAACATAAGACTAGTCAGACTAAGAGATACAGGCGAAGGGGCATAAGATAGAGTAGATGCAAGACTTGTCAAAGTGGGAAAGTTACAGAACTAAGAATAATAACCATGGTCTATGTTTTTAAAGCATACAAGACTAAAGTAAAATATAACCCATAAATATCATCTACATTCCCTCCTTAATCTAGTAAAGAAAATTATTAGTTTAAAGGAAAGGAATGTGTACTTGGGTATGTATAACACACCTTGTATTTATGCGTGTCCCACTTGAGTGATTTGATAGTAACTGACCTATAACCAAGAGCATGTTACAATATATAGTCAATGTATATAATCTAGAATTGGAAGTACTTGAAATATATTGAAAGTGAAATAGTAACATTTAGGATTACACTTATCTATTGATGTAACTACCTTACCTTTTTTCAAGTTGATTTGAAAAAGATGTATCATTATAAGGTTATGAAACTAAGATGAGGAAAAACATATATAAATATTCAAAGTGCATATATCTAAGGAGATAAAGAGAGGGATAGAGATAAAGATATTGAAAGGCACATGCCCCCAAATTTGGAGCAAAATTGAGTTACCACCTGGTAGTTGAGATTAGCTCAACCGTACAACATAATGATATTATAACCTAGTGAGTTTGAGTGAACCAAGTAACCCACACTATCAAACTAGTGAGGTTAAATGATGCTATCAATTCTAACCTAAAAAATTGGTAAGATTGAGTGATTTGTGTATCATAATAGTTTGAAGAGAACACAAATGTTGATTAGTTCTTTATTAGTGAAGATAATAATAATTCATGCATAAAAATATAATGAAACTAAACACTCTTGCCTAATAACTAGGGGGATAATAACATAATGAACAAGAACATAAAATAAAGATAAAAACACACAAGAATTTTACCTCCCTTGTCAAAATTTATGTCCACCTATTGGCATAGTAGATTTTCATTTTCAATAAATGTCATTATATCCTTTAATAAAAATTTTACATGTTGGTATCACTTCTCCAATGGCTACTTGTGACTTTACTAGGCTTGGCTTGGCTTGGTGTGAGGCTTGGTATCAAATTGACATTATAACATTACTTTGATGTCTTATTGAAGGAATTATTGTAGAATAACCTTTCACATAAAATATTATTTAGGTAGAGTGAGTGAACTTGTATTTATAGGTATTAAAACTAACTCTAACCCTAGGGAGGTTAGATTTAATTCTAACTTTTGTTGAGTCTAAAATAACCTAGGTTGAGTCAGGTTAACCTTGGGTTGGGTCAAGGTAATCATAAAGTCTTGACAACTCATTTTTAGATATTTATGACCCATGATAACTCACTTTAGATATTTATGAGGTTGTGACTCACCTTTTTGGAATATTTAGGAATTAATAAATCACTTTATTAGCTCCCTTGAATTTGACTTCATATTTAGCTAAAAATTCCTTTTTTGATAAATAAAATTTACTAATTTAACATGGAATTTTTACTTAGGTAAGTTAATTGAGAATTTATTTTTAATTAATCTTGTTTAGTGTTTTTTATATTTTGTAAATTATTTTAATTTTTTGAATTAATAGCTTTATAGGCTAAGAATGTCAAATTATTAGGTCATAATTTGAATAGGGTTGAAACTAAACTAGGTTATTAGAGAATACAAGGTAATACCCTAAATAAGAAAGCATCATCATGTTTTTGAGTAATTAAAGAATCATCATGGGGATAATTATCATGTGTGGGATAATTATCATGAATTTTGTAACTTTAGGTGATTTGTAAGCTTAAATTGTGTTATTTTATATAAATTACTCTGAATCCAAGTTTAGTCATGAAAGTGGCCGAAATTGAGTGTCTAGATTTTGTTCTTATTTTAGAAGGTATTACAAGACATAGGCATAGTAAAATATTTTTGAATAATTCAAAAATAATTAATTCAAAAGGTTCATGCCCCAAAAGGTAGTTGATTATCCCTTGATGCCCCCTTAAGGAAGCAGGTAGAAAAATAGAGTCATCAAATGTTCCCTCAAAATGAAGAAAACAACATGATTTAAATGTTAATGGGCATGAAACTATTAATTTTCTCAAAGGTGGTTATAATCAATAGTTACTAGTGGAGTCACTAATTTTCCAAAAGGTAATTATAATTAGTAATGAAGGGTGGGACACTATTTTTCCCAAAGGCCATTATAATTAGTGGCAAATGCATTTGCCCTGATAAGGTAGTGGGACTAACACTAATTTTACTAAAGTTAGTTATAATAAATAATGGAACATGAGGATACTAATTTTCCCAAATGTGGTTATAATAAGTGGCATAGGAATTTACCCCAATAGGTTAGGTGGAATGGAAAAATAATGATTTACCTTAAGGTGATTATAATCATTAAATTAGTCGACAAAGATTTTTTTCCCAAAGGTGGGTATAATCATTCACATGTGGAATCACATGAATGAAAAAGTGTTTGCCCCAAAAAGGTAATATATATCATTTATCAATCAAAAAATAATTTGTTACATATGGGCAAATTAGAAAGGAGAGATAATGCAAAAAAATTGTAAAATAGATTTATGATGAGGTGGCAAAGAATAAAAACATGTTTATATATTAACAACATGTTTCTATCCTAAGTGAGTATGAATATTTATATTCACACAAACATGGGGTGTAGGTAGAAAAATAATGTTGTTGACTAGGTCTAATAAGAGGCCCCAAAAAGGTGATTTGGTTACATCATGGCCAACAAATAAGGCATGCAAAATCAAATGACATGAAAAATACACTTCCTAGAGCATGTATATTGAACCTTAGGCACTAGGGGGTTAAAAAATTAAAATTTAGGTTATATATTCAACTCTAAGGTGAAAAACAAATCACTTTCACCCTAGCCTATTTAAATTTTGAGCTTTATTTTTTTGCACAAACTAGTTGAGTAAAATGTCACATGGAAGAGCATGAAGACACATATCCAACCGAGTGATGGAGCACATTTGAGCACCACATGACAAGATACAAGTAAGCATCTTCATTTTTTGTCATTATTGTCATTTTTATTGCATTTATGACTAGCCCTAGGTTAAAATGATGAAATTAACATTTGCATTTTAGGCAAAATGATAGCTTTTCCAAGAAAATTGATGACTTCATACAAAGTCACCATTCCTAAAAATAGTAGAATCACCTAAAGTTATTGGAAATCACTGAAATGGTGATTTCACTTATTTTTAGGTGAATTCACCTCTTTTCATGAAAATGAAAATGATGATTTCACCTAAAAAGATGAAAAATCACCAAAATGGCAACTTTGTCATTTGGGAAATGAAGACTTTACCCTAGAAGCCAAAAACAAATCATGTAAGGACCCAAAAATTGTCTAACCTATAGGAATGAGGGGTAAATAGGCTTATAAGGTTATGCATAGGCCTAGGTAGCAACATAGAGTTAGGCTAATGCTAACCTATATGTGATCATAGGAATGACTAGTTATTTTGACTTGTCAAGAGCAATAATCTCACTACTTGTGAACCCCAAAGATTTAGATGGTGGGGATGGTCATATTTCTATAAGATCTATATTTGCATGACATGGCATATATTCCTATCATCCAAGTGGATAGATCATATTTTAGCATGTTATCAGAGCATTATGATAATGAGACCTTGACATTACATCTTCCCACTAGGGAGGTGATAATGACACCTAAGGATACCTAACATATCCTCAAGTTATCGATGTAGGGATGAAGGATCTTCTAGATACCCCAAACATAAAAAAAAGTTATACTAGATGATTTGGTCATCTACCAGGGCATTCCCATGGATTATAGGAAAGTAGATATATATTTTATAGAGACATACACTAATATTTATCCTAAGAACCTAGATCTTGGCAAACCTTTGCTTCTAAGACTTATTGATAGAGTGGTAATGGTTTTGATGGACATTATCGATGTCATTTTACTACCTAACAAGAGTGGTAAATAATTCCACATGGTCCTTGGATTCATATTTCACAACATGCTAATTGAGGTGACATGATTTTCATGGGAGATAGCTATTATGACACAACTATATAGATATCTCTGCATGGTGGCTTATCATAAAGGACACAACATTAGGGCCTCCACTTTATTGATATTTTAGAGTTAAGAGAACATTACCATTGAGTGAATAGTGGGTTAGTGATGGGTTTGAAACCCTAAGGATCCATTATTATATGGTAAACCATAAATTGAGGATGGTAGGCACAGACATAGGGGAGAGATTTACTTCTACCACTAGATGTTTGATGAGATCACCCCATAATTTTTCATCTAGAGATCATATCTTTTTTATCAATTTTAGTGGTTCTTAGATGGCTATTACACTACATATATGACTACCAAGTGTTTTATAATAGGTAATTAGTCTCACATCATCAAGGAGTACCACCCTTATTAGGTAATCCTTCAATTTATCTTTACATAGGATGTGTTATAGGGGTCTAGGTGGTTTGCACATGTTACATGAGATATCAATCAAGACACTCTATTCATCCATAGGAGTGTATCCATTAATAGTTATTTGAGCATGCCATAGATATGTTGGGCCTATTTATGGGGTGTGTCAAATGTAGGGGTTACTTGAGAATACATTAATTTATGGGTATAGGTGTGCCATTTTAGGCTTAAATTTCCTAATTAGGTAGGTTGGTAGAGGCATATGGATATTGATGATATGGAGGATGAGATATATAGTAGTAGTGAGAGTATTTATAAAATTAATGGAGAGGAGGGTGATGATGATGATGGATATGATGATGGGGATGATGGGGGAGATGATGGAGGATAAAATAAGGATGATGGTGGTGGTGATGGCCTTGCCATGATGGTGTTAAATTCTATCATAATAGGTATTGTCTATACACAAGTTGATCCAAGCTAGGTGGGGCCTTCTAGTATAGAAAGGGTAGGTTAGGATGTTGGCATGCTAGAGGAGGAGATCAATGCTAGGGTGGGGGAGATCACATGCTTAGAGAATCTAGTGGATGACCATTTTAACCTTTTAGGGTTTAGTTATGTAAATCCTATGTTAGATTGAAGGGCTAAGTTATCTAAATCAATAAAATAATATGAAATAAATAATCACTAATTTATTTCAAATTTTGAATTACTTTTGATTTATTAAAATAGTAATAAATATGTTTAAATAGATATTTATCTATAAAAAACTTATCATATAAGGCTTGGGTGCTAAAAATTAGGTTACAAATAGATATGAGTATCATCTATAGGATTCATGAGTTATAACCCTCCCTGGATAGTAGCACCCCACTTGGATAGTAGCACCATGTGGATTTAGTGTCCTTAAAATGGAGCTAGTGTCCTATTTTCAAGATTTTTCCTAAATTTTTTGAGCACTTATATGTATTTTCCTATATTATATGCTTGCATGCATGAAGTTTGAAACTCTATTTTTATGCTTGTAATAGTTGATTTATATTACAAACTCGAATCCTCCTTGTAAGTATGCCATGATCTAAACATGTGTGTTCATTAGTATAATAGGTTGGTCATCCTCAATATTTTATTGTGAACAAATTTGCCTACATACTAATACTCTAAGGGATCAAGCTCGATGTAGTTCTCTCACCTAGTGCTTAGTGAAAGTAAAAGTGAATGATAGTGGTCATGAATTCCTTGAGTGTACTTGAGATTGTAAATATTTAAAACTTGGAATTAGGTTAGATGTAGATGGAAGTATTCATAAGTAGGGTAGAATATGGATTAATAACCTTAAATTTTCTCAGCTTATTTCTTATTTGAATAGGCTTTTTGCATATGTTTACCATTTAGTGGATATAGGTCTAATAGTCTTATATTTATAGTGTTTCTTAGCTTATATGGATATTAAAATGTTCTTGGTATAACCTTAGGAGGGTCTTAAATTTTAAAATATATCCATTAGGGAGAGCTAAGGAAAGGGACACTAGCACCATGTTGGGTACACTAGCTCTTTATGGCTCTAATGTCCTTAATGTGGTGCTAGTGTCCAACTGGTAGGATGTTGGGCACAAAAGAATAAGATATGGGAGTGTAGGTCTTAGAATATGTTTAAGATGATTATGGAAATTTGTGGTCCACATAATGGCTAGAAAAGTGTGATAAAGGCTCTAGGATAGGTTTAGGGCTAAATGAGTAATAGGTTGTCTCAAGCAATGCTCTTAGGATCCAAATATAACATTTAGGTGATTATATTCCCCACCTCCCTTTATGTTAGAAATGAATCAAATAAAAATGAATAATATAAATGAAAAATAAGCATACCTAGACTTACCTAGGAAGTAAATCCCATGTAGCTAATTTTGAGTATGTGAGTTGGGTCTATGTATGTGAATCATTATCTAAAACATGACCTATAATGAAACATGCATAAATCAGTCCTTAAGAGATATCAAAAGAAAAATACTATGATAAATAAAGAAATTTATTAAAGCTTAGTAAAGAGATGGGAATGAGGAAAAGAATGGATACACCTCATTGAGTACATGAACCAATGTATGAACATAATGACAACATGTGTGTGTGCATGTGTACATAGTGATCAAATCATTGAATATATTGGACTAAACTAATATATTTGTCAATAATAATGTCTGGGTGACTCAATAAATCAATTTATTTTGAATCCATCACTTCCCACCTCTACTTAGTGGATCATGACCTACAAATAGCTTAGATTAAACTGTAAGTTTGTATAACCCTCTCATGTGGGTGACTTAAGAACTTAAGTAGGTTATGACTCCATCATTTACCACCTATGTGTGTAGATGAATATGAAACTAAATTGTGAAAATTGTTGAAAATATATAATTGTGTATGTTAGTTGTATGGCCACTCGGGTATATTATGTGGCTCTCAGACACTTAGGAATGCTAACCAATGTAGATAGAGTAAGGCATGAAACTAGTAATAACCTAGAATATGATTACAAGTGTGTACATAATAAATAATGACATAGATTTTTTCATTCCATTTTATCAACCTTTGTGTAATTGAGCATATGGAAACTAATGCCACACCCATGACCCCAATCTAAAATCTGAGTATACTAATTTTGGACTGAGTTATAATGAGTGTATCTAAACTAAATGTGGAAGTGATCATGACACATATTATGCCCCAAATATGAGAAATTGGTATGATTCTAAGATGAAATGAGTGTATATGAACAAATTTTATCATAACTATCAAACCTATAGTTGTATATGTGTAAACTTATATTGTACTTGGTGCATTTTTTGGCTAATTTAATCTGTCCTAAAGTTAGGGCTACTAGATAGTAGCATCATGTAGTGGAAAATATCACCATGTGGTAATAATTTCCCATTATGGGCACTAATTTCTATTTGGTTTGAATTTTGAGTCTTTGAACTACTTTCTGAGTCCCTATTTTTCCATATATCTTACTTATGTCTAATTTCCTAAAACTGAGCTTGTGTGCTAAAAATGTTTTATGAATTTAATGTATGAGATTAATCTCTGTGATAAACCCCTATGAATGCCCCCTCTTTTGATGTTAGTTTTTGACCTATGCAATAAATATCCTCAAAATAAATAGCTTTTTAAAATTTATTATTTAGAACATATATGATATTTTCATGATAATCCAATATAATGTGCAAACATAACAAAAAATGTAAAATAATCTAAGCATAAGTATGTAATGTAAGATTTATGTTATATATAACATTGCATAAGGGTGTGAATAGATATGTAATCAATGTGTATAACAACAAATCTAAGTATTTACCAAGGTATATGGGGTATGATGTCTATCATGGAACCCAAGTAGGAAGAGTAGAAGCATGAGGTCCCTCATGCCATCAAAAATTAATTTGTGTAACAAGAAAAGAAAAGTCCTATGGCCATGCTAAATACAAGAAATCATATATACAAAACACATGAGGCATGTATAATAGGCTAAGGGGAAATAATACAAGGGACATGGGAACATGTCACTAAATATGAGAATAGAAGACATACAAGGACATATTCAAATGTCCACATACCCAAGTAAAAATCAAGTTATATTAGAGCCAAATATAAGGACATGTTCAAATGTCTACATACATAATTAAGAAATCTCACACAAGGGACATGGTCACATGTCTAAGGCATACATGAATATAAGTGGTATAGATCTAAAGAGTAATGGCATATTAAAATTCCCTCAAATAGAAGAACCATAAGAAAATGCAATCAAGTCTAAACTAATAAAACTAGAAATAAAAGTATGTATAAATGTAGTACAAATATGTGTAAACTATAAGATGTACATATGTTGAGTCTAAACTAATTATAGTTGACAAAAAATTGAGTATGAATAAGAATGATCAAAATAAATATATATCAATTCATAAAATAGAATATAATTAGTTTAAGGACAGAACCTAGTAATAGAAATTGTGTATGAGATGCCCCAAAGTGGGAAGATATATCAAATGAATAAAACTAGATTAGTGTATATTCCCCTAGTGGGTAAATGATAGCAAGTATGGATTAGTATAGTGGACCCAAGTCCTACAAGAAATTTGAAAGCACTTGAAAATAAAAAGTGAAGCATGTATGTATGATAAAATTGACTATACCTAGATAGCTAACATATATAGTGTTTAGAAAATAGAATAAATGTAAACATAGAAATGCATAAAATCTATAAATTTTGTGTTTTCTAAGTAATATTTGAATGTTTTTGACATGTTATATTGTTTTTCTATTTTTGGATAATAAGCTATGTACAAGCAATTTTAAAATGAACTATGTACAAGGAGTAAAGAGAGATAGAAAGTATGTACAAGAAGAGAAAAACCATACTAACCGATGAGTCTCATGGGAGACTCACTATCACTATGACCTGTGTCAAAAATAGGAATGATAATCTCTCATGCAATGTGAATGATATGTTGTAGTTGAATGTTGTTATAGTAAGAATCTGAGTATTATTCATCATTGAAATCATAATAACCTATAATGTTAGAGGGAATTGCCCTATACTATGGAGTTGACCTTTATGAATTTTTATTTAGAATATTGATTGTGATTTTTCCCTTTGAAACTATGCTTATTGTAAACATATGGTGTTGTTGAGGCTCTTTTTCCAGAAAACCTCTATTGGGAATTATTTTTGACTTATCATGATTTTGAATTTGTAACTTAAGTTCTTACTCTTATAACATTTCCTATGTATTTAGATTTTTTCCTTGTTAAACTATATTTATGAATGATTTTCCTTAGGATGTTTAATAAAACCCAAACTTTATTAACCAACATTATCAAATACTATAATAGGAGTAGTGATGTTTTGGGTTTGGTTTCCTAAACCTTGACCTTGATAATCAAATTGTTGTAGATATTTTTGACCAAAATCATACCATTTTGAAAGTTGAGCCTCATTTTGGAGAGGTATATTTGCATATTTAACTTGTTTTACCTATGTTTGTTTTATTATTTTTTGTTTTGATTGTGCTTTGTGAGCCTTTTTTAATTATGAGTAATACTTTGGTAACTATTTTTGTACTATTTTTAAATTTGAACCTTTTTAAATTTGTATGTGTGCCATTGTTTATTATTTGGATGAAGTGTCACTATGTGAGTCATTTGTATCCATTATCTATTCTATTTTCATTTTTTATGATAAACATGAATAGGTGTGGTGCTCATGCATTCTATGATATTAAAAATAATATCTAGATATCCATGCTAGGTTTAGAGGGGGTAGGTTGATCAACTTATCTTTAATAATTTCCCTTGGTATCTCACTTAAAATTTTATTTGAAATTTGAATGCTTTTGAATCACTAGTTTTGTATGTATGTATACACCCTAAATTGGTCAATAAAACACACATATCATGTCTTTTCATAGTCATTTCATAGGAGACTCTAACTAGAGAATATGATCTTTTATTCACATTTAGCCATGTCCCTTTATCTGACTAGTCGTAGTCTTACTACATTCCTTAGACATCTCTTTGCTTATCCCTAGTCATTCATAGCTTTCTAGACTTAACCATTTTAGACACAAGAAGATCTTATAGGCCTACACCCATCCCCATAGGTCCCATACCCCTTGGATAATATCACCCAAATAGGACTACAACACTAAAACCTAGGGTGTCTAGTTTTCGGTGTTATTGTCCAAGTGCAAATTTGGTCCCAATGATCAGTTTCTTCTATAAGATGAGTCTTACCCCTCTTCTTTACTTCATTCCTAAGTTTTCCAATGTTGACTAAATATGAATAAATCTCCAAAATTTAAAATAATGAGTCTCTTATATAAAGGACAACACAAGGTATGTTATATCTAGCACTTATTATTTTGGCACATTAGACATAATAAAACCAATCAATAGTATAACTCAGCTTCTCTGCATCACACATAGATTGAAATTATTGATCAAGGAAAGGAATACATGAAATTAATTCTTGCATAAATCATGTGTATTGATTATGCATATTTCCTAAGGGAGAACTATATTTGATCTAAGACCCTAGCTTGAGGGTTAATGTAGGTAATAGTCAGGATAGTAAGGGTTCTAGATTGTGCAATCATTATTCCCTTAACCTATTTTACCCCTCTTTCAATTTTGATATATTTTTTGTTTCCATGTGTGCAGATGAATAAAGGTACTAAAGATTAAAATAGACCTACAACAAGCTGTAGTGACTCCCACAACTTAAAATTTGGTACACATGGTCATATTAAGTAGGCAAACAAAACCTAAGAAACTTTTAACATTAGGACAATAGCACCAGGGAAGACTATAGCACCAACACTAGGGTGTCTTATTTTTATCACTCCTATCCAATCAAAAAATAGAAGCTAGATCTATATTTTTGACACTGTCCTAGTCCTACTCCCCAAATTCTAGACTTAGAATCTTCTATTTCAGCATAAATTCAACTAAGTTAATTTCTCTTTGTCTTGTATAATTATTAGTTAAAATCTATATTTTTCCCTATTAAATTAGATTTTCACTATCATTCTAGACCTTTATTATTTAATATCTAAATACTATATTTCCTAAAATAATAAAACATTTGGTGAACCCAACCTACTTCAAACAAACTTAAAATCCTAGCTGCACTTAAGGTTTTTCCTTCTTATCTTGTGTAAAAATTTAATTTTCAAAATTCAAAATTTTGTATTTATTTTTGTACATTTATCCTATTCAAAACTATTTTTAGAATTTAAAATTATTGCATGATTTTCAAAAATTCTAAAACCCTAGATTTCAAAACTAGGTCATCAAGCACCAAGCCTTTCCTCCTTGCCAATTTTAGAAAACTATTTTGTAATTTTTGAAAATTAATTAGCTTGTCAAAAATTATTTCAAAATTTCAAAATTATTAGTTTGTTGTGAAAAACTTTAATTTTTAAAATTCTTATTTATGTATAAATTTTTGTGCATTTATCCTATTTAAAATAATTTTTAGAATTTAAAATTATTGCATAATTTTCAAAAATTCTAAAACCCTAGTTCAAAACCCTAGATTTCAAAACTAGGTCCTCAAACCTCAAATTTCCCTCCCTTACGATTTTTAGAAAAATAATTTGAATTTATTGTAAATTATTTGGGTTATCAAGATTAATTTTCAAAATTCAATGTTAGTAGTTCTTTGTGCATTTATTTGATTCATAGTACTTTTCAAAGTTCTCTTTGGTGATAAAATGGCCACAAAGGCAATTCCTCCTTCTCATCCCATAGATCAATTTCTAAACTTTTCTTACAATTATGACAATAATTGGACAAATTTGCACATTAGCTAAAACTATAGAAAATGATTTCAGTTATAGTGAAGATAATGACTATTATTGTAATGAAGGATATGATGATATACATAATGATGAGGGTGAATCAAAAATAGATGAATCTTTTTCTCTTAAACCCATCTCTTTTATTCCATCTTCTATTGAAAATAATATTGATAAATGGGAAAGATACTTCCCACCCCATTCTCCTAGGTATAATGCACCAAATGCACAAAGTAGTCATGCACTTCTAAGTGAACCTCTTATTGGTGATGATTTTCTTCCATGTAAACCTAATTTCTATTTCATTTTTGTTACTACTATGTTCAAAATACAATAATATAATTGCAATAGAATCAAATTACCAAAGCATATTTCAAATGGTGTATTAGGTGTTCCTAACACTACTCTTTCAAAAGAATGTTCAAATGATAACTCTCCTAATCTTACTTCTCATGTTGAAAATGAAGAAAAAACATATACTCCATCCATGGATAACATAAATACACATGATATTCCAAATTCCAATGATAACTTATTACATATTAGAAAGGAATTAAATCTTTCTCTTACACCTCTCCCTAGAAATGATGGAAGTGATAATGAATATGATAGTGAACATTAAAATGAATATGAGAATGAAAGTGACTATGAAAATGATACTTCAAATTCTTCTATTTAAAATTAAAAAAATGCAAATTGTGATAATTCATGGAATAATGATGACTACTATGCATATAGTAAAGAAGAAAATGCATCTCATGCTTCTAACCCTTCTCTCACTCCTCTCAAATCTCATGCATGTCAAAATGTTGCTCCTACTTTTATTCATGATTCTATGTCAAATGATGCACATGATAATATTAACATCACATCTTATACTCAATTAAAATATGATTCACTAACAAGATACCAATGAATCCCCTAAGCCACCCCTCACTATAGTAGAACCCAGTTTTCACCTTTCACCTAAAGAGAATGGTAGCACACATCCCTCTAGTAAGGTCCAAGTTTCCATTCTTCCAAAGGTTCAAGTGAGCACCTTTATGATCCACTTACTAAATGTAGCATTCCCATGGCTAAAATTAATAATAAAATTCAATGATTAAATGAACCACTTCAATATACTAATGTACCATCCCAAGAGATCATCTCTTTGATGCATGCAATTGGTGAAATACAACACCGATTACATCTCATTACCTTGGAAAATAAATATTATAAATCTTAGATGGATGCCAATGATATACATGGTAACCCTATTCCAAAGACATTCATAAAATCTTCATTGCCTAAGCATTTACAACCACCATCATTACCTTTGATGGAATTAGAGATCCATTCACACATCTTCAGTTCTTTTATAAGGCTTTGCCACCTCATGTGAGCCCTTTGATTCTAATCAAGTTATTTCAATAGACATTAGTAGGGGAAGCACAAAATTGGTTATTTCATCTACTTCATATCAGTTCATTACACACATATGATGACTTAGAGGAAGCATTTATTATGAACCACATCATAAACATAGGCCCTCATGTTACATATGAGAAACTTACCACACTACATCAAAATTCTTTAGAGCCAGTTAGTGAGTATATATTAAGATTAAAGGCTCATATATTAAAATTGATATACAAACTACCAGATTTAGAGATTCAACATATCTTCATCAAGGATCTTTGCCAACCTCTCCTTGAGCATATACTATATTAGACATAGCTTTATTTTAGACATTTTTGCTACACAATTATAGCTTTAGAAAATAAATTGGGATTAATTGAGGTATATTTAGTTGATCAAATCACTCTAGACTTCATAGTAACATCTTTAGATATAACTCCTACCACTCAACATCTACCATGTCCTAGACAAGATAAGAGACAACAACTATAAACGTAACCAATTAAGAACAAAGAGTAAGTTTTTAGAAAACAACCTATAGTATGTAATACAAAGAGCAACAGTAAAGCACCACTATAGTTTGATTTAGAGAAGGATAGTCCATCTACCATATTATCAACACTACTAGATAGGAAGTTAATCACATTACCTTTTATTCACTGATGAGATCCACATCTCTTACATAGATAGCCACATCATCCTTTCTACAACTATCATCATATCCATGGACACATAGATAATGATTATTTTGGACTCAAAGATTGCATTACTTGATGTGTTCATAATGGTATCATAGAATTCACATAGGGGTATAGAAATCTCCTCCATTATGGGACCCTATGCCTCATTCCTCCATGATTGAGTCATCCCAAGATATTCCTTTATAGGATTCATCGATCACTCATCATGAGCACAATGTAGGTTTTAGGATAGAATCTCATAAGAGATCTCCTATTCCAACTATTCAAAAGGTTTGGAAACTAGTACAACACAAACAATCCACATATAGTAGTGTAGTTTGTGGAATAAATAGTGTAGTTCCATATACATATCCAATAGAGTCATAGGCACCATAATAGAGTACTATTCTAGAGAGATATTCATTAGATTCAAATTTTTAGGGTCCTATCTCATGTAGAAATCTACTATGATTAAGACTAGTTGAACCCAAAGTACAAAGTAATACTATTTCATAGAAATATTCATTATAGCCAAGTTTTTAGGGCCCTATCTCACATAACAACCCATTATGATTTAGATTAAATGATCCCTAAACATAGGATTTAGCTCCATATCCTTATATTGCATAGTCATATACATCATAATGGAGGCCACAAGGTATTCAGTTGTAGATAAATGAGCCTTCTTCATGATAGATAGTAGAGCACATTCCTACATATAATGAGTATTATGGGCACTTGTTCATCTGGTCGTAGGGTTCAGATAGTGTTACAACATAGCGTGATACAACATATATTAATTTTAGTGTTAGTTCATAACTTCACTTATCAATGCAATGATGGATCCAAAGATCTAGCTACCCTTTGTATTCTTAAGCCACTCTCAGGGAGGTAATATGCACATAGTGCTATCTTACTTTCCCCTCCTACTAAAAACTAACATTCCTAATTCTAGATAGCCATCCCTAGCCAGAACCAGATTATCAAAGTCTAGATGTTACCAAACCAAACTTATCCAAACACTTTCCCACTCAAACCAAATCAAACATATCTAAATCTTGCTTTACCAATCCCAAAAACCAGCTCAAATTTATCCAAATAGATTACCAATTACCACAACAAATAATTTTTTGTTTACATAAGATTACAATTTAAAATCAATAAGTTTAGCATCATAATTATCAAAACATCACATCCAAACATGTGAAAACATCAAATCCCATATAAAATGTACCATTTACCAAATGCATGCAAATTCAGAATCAATACTCAATCAAACATTTCTAAAATCAACCACTTATAATCAACATACCAACATATTCCAAAATCCATAACATGAACACACATGAGTTCAAAATCAAACCAACATATATATATATATATATATATATATATATATATATATATATATATATATATATATATATGTATGTATGTATCACATTTTTTAAAACATATAAATCATGTCAACATATAATCAATCATGAATCAGCATCATTCTATCGCTCTCAATCTCACTCTCTCCTCCAGTGCTAGTCCCATAATCCTGCCTAGTACTTGATGACCCTACACCTCCTGAAGCTCCTAAATGCCTCTTATGCTAACTATCTTGCTCCAACAACTGACCATGCTCTTCATACAAGTTTTCATATCATCACTGAAGATCTATATAGTCATCTACAATATTCATGCTCACCATGCCATAATCAAGTGGAGGCATCCTACGCTTATCCAACTCATCTCTAAACTTATCCCTCTCTCCTACTACATTAACATATGTAGTTGTAGTTATAGCATCCCTATTAAACAAGTGAGCATAAATTCCAATTGTAACTATCATTCTCTCTATCAAACCTTCCTCTATAGCATCATTAGGAACATTCCATTTAAGTTCATGAAGTGTTGAATCAATTATGGTCTCCTATAGCTTATCATCTCCCCTGGCCACCCCAATAGGTGCATCATCCTGTGCAACTCCCATCCCACTTGAAAATATAAGAAGTAAAACACTACATTAGATATATACTTTCAAATCCAAACTAAAGCATAAACATATGTACAATTCAAATATAATTACTAATTACCTCCCATGATCTAGATCAACTCAAGCTCCTCATATGTAGGAACATCCACTCCATCCATAGGATACAATGGAGCCCATCACTACCTATCCCACCATGTTGTATATTCCTCAATGTATCCCATGTAATCTACATAAGGAATATCTATAATTACATCTCACACATCCAAAGGTAATGGTGCCAACTCAACCTTAGTTGATCTAGCATGATCCCCTACTCTCACTAGTGCCTGTACACTTCTTTACCACACCCATGCTATGAGAAGAACATCCTATCAAACTCCAAACTACCTAATCACATGATCATACTAAAAGCACTCATATACTTTGACCCAATGATCATGCAGCTAATAATTTACCCACATATACCATAGTTGATCTCCATCCTCAAGCCATCTAGGGAATCCTCTATAGGGCCTCCATATGATATCATGGGCCACTAATTTGTCTATCATCCTCCTGTAGTGATCTATCCTAAGAGATTAGATATCCAAATCACTCATTCATTTGTCACCAAATGGCTAAGGATATGCCCAACTCACCCTCGATAATTTGATAGGTTGCACAACTACTATGTACTCATATGCCCAGTAATGTAATAAAGTGGCCACACCCACACCACCACTAAATGCCTCCTATGTAAATCTATATAAATATTTGTATAAGTGGGAAAACATATTCCTACCCCATGATAACATAGTAGCATACATCTCAATGATATGAACCACCTTATGCATCTTATAAGCAATAGACACTCCATTACCATCCACTACAATAAAATAATCTAATAATATAGCTAACCACTTTTGCAAGCATGGAACACTCAAGTATATAATCACTGACAATAGCACATCACTCTCACTACCTCAATGATGTAGTCTTGAGGGTAGCCTAGAAAAGTATATGAATGCATGATTAATGGTAGTTATACCCATGCCATCTTGTAATGTCACCCATCACCCACTAATCAGTAAATGCAAAATATGGTATACATCCTTTAGTATAATAGTGATCTCTCTAATAGGAATCTAGAATGTACAAGTATCAACATTCCACCTCTCACATAAGGTAGTAATCATGTACCTATCCCATTTCACCATGCCCAGGTCATATACATGACCCAACCTAACCATATCCATAATAGTACACTCATCAATAGATAATGGTAGTATCCTCAGTGTCTCCATCACCTGACCTCTATGGAACTCTTGCATCCACACCTCACCCTACAAATACCAAAAAATAGACTATATATCAGACAACCATGCCAAGTAAATAACCAAGTTATAAAATAATAGATAATAAATTAGAATCTTAGAAAACCATCCATAGTGGACAACAGTGCTACAAAAGGACACTAGTGTTGGACTATAATATTGGAGCTTGGATAACAGTGTTGCATCCTAGATAGTAGCACTAACTCTAGGATAGGAGCACTGAAATTAGTTAATGTTTTTCTAGAATACTTAACATAACTCAAAAATACCTAAAACAAGCTTATAAATAGGTACGAATCAACTTTTATGCGTATCACCAAGCTAATCTCTCCATCAACCTCAATCTAGGCTACTAAGTACTCAAAATGGGTCATGAAAGGTGCTCATCTCCTAGGAATTTTGAACTCAAGAGGTCCAATATCTCAAACTAGTCACTACACAAAATAACCCAAAGTCAATCAAAATTCCTATATCAACCAACTCTTTTATTCAAAGGCAAAACACTATTTTTCTCATAACTAGAGCCCTGTAACTCTGTTTTAAAAATTATTTGATTCAAAAAAATTGTGAAAATGATACCTTCAACATCACACAACCTTTAATCTTTCATAACATCATTTTACTACTATGGCATTCACACATCCCTATACCTCTTTTTTACCTTGACAATACACATTGGCACCTAAAAATCAAAACATTCATTCAAAACATTTAAGTAACCCAACCTATTCAAGTAATAAACTATTGACTTCATTCATTCTATTACTACCTCATTTGCCTACCACAACACAAACATTTTTATATCTCTACTATACCCAAAAATAAGCTTCGATCCTAATCAATCAAAGATATCTTTCACCCCTAGTAATTTAATCTCACCCATTAAATAATAGACTTTTGATCTATTCAATACATACCAACCAAGTTCATATATATTCTACCACTAGTCATAAATTTTGGCTCAACCTCCTCTATAATAGATTTTGTCCCTCCCCCCAAAAGGGGGAGATAATTCATACTATTCCTATTCCTACACTTATCCAATACACATATCCACTCATAGAAATAAATACACCATGGTTCTTACACCTTTAGTAGTCAAATTATCAGATTTAGCTTAGATAGTCAAAGCACATAGCGATTCAGACTATATGGGTCACTTATCATCACTCAACTAAGATTGATCAAGATTATATAGTGGTTTAGATTATATGGGTCACTTAACATGACTCAGTTTAGTTTAGTCAAGATTATACAATGATTCAAATCACATCAGGTCACTCAAAATTACTCAAGACATTTAAAGGGATACACCTTTGATATATAGATATACAGACTATCCAAATAGTAGATTTAGGGGCATGTACATTACTATATGTCTCAGATATATAGATTCATACAACATGACATAGTTACAGACTAGATAGAAGATTATAGGCATAGTGTAGAGCACATTATTTTTATCTCTAATTTGCACATTAGAAAAGACATGATAGATCATATCACATGTGGTTATACAGATTTCTAGATTATCTAGATGCATCACTCACATACTAGATTTGGGGGCATGGCATATATGTTCATGTCTTTCATCTTCTAGGATTATACAAATTGGGATGGTAAGACATGCCATTTTCTTCTTACACATTTACCAGAGTTTTTATTTTACACCCAAGCATTACTCAAGTTTTCACCAAGTTGGACCATATGGTCATCTATGGTGATTGGTCCATTGTAATACTCAGATTCAAACTTAGGAGTTTGTGTAGGACATAGGGTAGACATTGGTTTTAAACCTCTGAGCACTTCTTAAATCTAGTTCATATTATTTATATTTAGTATAGGGGGCATCTATTATATGGATTCCTTCTTTTTCTAAGAATTATTTTAGTTCCTCATCCACTTCCCGGGCCAAGAATTTAGACCCTTTTTAGCACACTTATCTTCACACAAGTAAGTTCAGGTATGCATCTTCTTTCTTTCTTTTACTCTAGTACTTCATTTCATTGCATCACTAAAGGGGGGAAAAATGTATACACCCTAAATTGGTCAATAAAACACATATATCATGTATTTTCACATTCCCTTCATGTGAGACTTTGACTATAGAATATGAGCTTTTATTCACATCTAGCCATGTCCCTTTGTCTGACTAGTTTTAGTCTTACTACATTCCCTAGACGTCTCTTTACTTATCCCTAATCATCTGTAACTTTTAAAAATTAACCCTTTTAAACCCAAGTAGCTCTTATAGTCCCATACCCATCCCCTAGGTCCCATACCCCCTATACAATAGCACCTAAAAAGGAATACAACACTGAAACCTAGGGTGTCCAATTTTTTGCACTATTATCTAAGTGAAAATTTGGTCCCAATGGTTAGTTTCTTTTATAGGATGAGTTTTACCCCTCTTCTTTGATTCATTCCTAAGTTTTCCAATGTTTTCCAAATGTGAATAAAGCTCCCAAATTCAAAAATAATGAGTATCTTATATAAAGGACTACACAAGGAATTTTATATCTAGCACTTACTATTTTGGCACATTAGAGATAATAAAATCAATTAATAGTATAGTTCAAATTCTCTGCATCACACATAGAATTACATTATTCATCAAGGAAGGTCATAGGCAAAATTCATTCTCACATCAATCATGCACGTTCCCTAAGGGAGAAATATATTTGATCTAAGACCCTAGCTTGAGGGTTAATGTAGGTAGTGGTCAAGATAGCAGGGGTTCTAGATCATGTGATCATTCTTCCCCTAACCTAATTTTTCCCCCTTTTGTTTTTTATCTATTTATTATTTCATGTGTGTAGATGAATATATGCACTAAATATTTAAATAGACCTACAATGAGCTCTAATGACTCGTAGGACCTAAAATTTGGTACATAGGGTCATATTGAGTAGGTTAACAAAACCCAAAAAGATTTTATTCTTAAGACAACAATGTTAGGGAGGAATATATATCCAAACACAATGGTGTCTTATTTTTTATGCTCCTATCCAATCAAAAAATAAAAGCTAGAGCTATATTTTTGACACTGTCCCAGTCCTGATCCCTAAATTCTAGACTCAAAATATTCTATTTTAGCACAAATCTAGCTGAGTTAATTTTTCTATCTTATATAGTTATCATTTAAAATTTATATATTTCCAAATTAAAGTAGATTTTCCTTGTCATTGTAGAACCTTATTATTTAGGATCTAAACACTAGATTTCCTTTAAAAATAAAGTAATGTACTTTATTATGATTTATGATTTGGATATGTAATTTTTTGATACAAATTGACTAGGTGAACATGCTTATACATGATTTAAACTAATTTGCCTTGGAGGCCTTAGTCTTGTAAATTAATTTTACAATTTTGTAATATTTTCATGTAATAGTTGATTATAACTTTTTAAACCTACAATTATCTTTCTCATTATGATAATTTGATCATAAATAGTCTCACAAGTGTAAACCTTGGCTATTTTTGAATGAATATGTAGGCACACACCCTATCAAGAAGAGGTGTGAATAGGCTAAGTATGGGGAATAGTGATATTGGTATAAGTGACTTCATATTGTGGAGGAATGATAGCATGGACCTAGTTAGAGGGAAAGTAGCTATCACCCTCAAAAATATGAGGAGGAGAAGGATATTCTTTCCTATGCATAAGAAATGACATTGAAACTCAAAACATAGTTGTTAGCTTATGTGCTAAATCCTCTATGTGTATGGGTCGTTAGAGGTACAATCACTGAGAAGAGAGAGAGGGTGAATCAATGATGCAATAAAATCCAATTCAATTCACAAATCTTAAACATTCAACATACATCAACTTAATAAAGCAACATAAACACTAAAGCACATAAATCCAAATCATACATAAGAGCATACATCACATGAACACATCATATATGTGGGAAACCCTCTTGGAGGATAAAAACTACTAAAATATACAAGATGGAATACAATCCTATAAAACAAGATCCAATATTTAGACCAGCACCAACTAATCAAGGAACACCCATCCCTTAGTTTAGTGAGACACCAATCCCACAAGAAGTAATTGCCTCTAGCTAGTTGAGCACCCACAATAACTAGAACTTTAGAAAGATTTATCTTGTAAGGAGGAAAAAACCCCTTAGGTATCTAAGCACCCAATTAGATACCTAAATAGATCACCTTAAACACCTATTTCTTCTCTTCAACTGATGATGATCACTTTTGTCTGCACTCTTCACCTCCAATCTCTCTCAAGCTACCCCTAGGGCTAACTTGCTCAAGCTACCTCTTCTAAGCTCATTGGGTCCAATGACCTATGTTTCCTTTTACATAAACTTTATAAAATAAAAATGTCTAATATTTTTTACAATCTAATGGTCCTAACTAACCTGCACCTTCTCTTTCAAAGTTTCTCTTCTTCACTTGAATCTACACATCCACAACAAGCATAATTAGTCCAATATGACCTTGTACTTGTACCACTCTCTTCCTTTAACCAATCTTGGTTGGACAAGATGATTTCAATATTTGAAAAAAACTTAACATAGGTCCATAAAAACATTACATTTGATAACAACACTCTTCATGGGTTGGTCAATACCTCATTTTCCCTAAACGAACATTAGGTCTTGGTGAGACCTAAAACAATTAGGCCTTCATACTCACATGTTACATGTGAGACTACTTAGACAACCTTCCTCCTTTACCAATGATTAAAACACATGAAATATATCTAAAAATAACCTTTATAACTTATTCATGGGTCCATGCCACTTGGAACACAAACTCAACATTTGAACCTACCAATTAGGTCTCCTTACTCTTCAAGCCTTCATACATAAAAAATATAGTCTCAAACTTATGATGCTAAAACTCAAAAATTTCACATAGACATATGATTAGATAATATGAATGAAATTTTTATGACCTATTAAACACCTCCATGTGATTTAAACACTTCAACACAAGCTCTAATCACTCAAAACAACTGTTTCAAAATGACCACTTAGGCTAGTCACACACAGTTAAAATATAGTTATACTATTTTGGCTCTCCATATCTGATCAAGGGCATAATATGACAAATAATTATTTATCATAATCCTTAGATACTTATATAACACCTACATTCTCATTTTTTTCTTCAATTATACTAAAAACACCTTCAACTTACCCTTACAACATGGTGACTCAATCTACTAGTACATTCAACAAACACAATCAACTTCTAAGTTAATTGTACATAGTAAATATGGATTGGAAAAACCTAAAAAATACACATAGATGTTACTCATGGAGTCTATAACACTCACCAATATTTATTTCATCTAGAAACATCAAAATAATATAAAATACAACTCAATTATCTTTCTCAGGTCACTTACAGAACATGGTCAAACACATAGTCAACTTTGGAGCTTAATATATTTGACTATAAAAACATTAAAACTTATAAATCACTTATATGGATGTTCCCTAAAGTCCTATTTAAATTTTATTTCTACATCACCTTCAAATTCATCCTAGATAAAAAGTTATGGCTCAAACACTATAGACAAGTTTTTCCTTTGTTAATTCAAATGCCAATGGTCACTATGTAAATTTTAAACATCAGACACTTTGTCATCATCTCATTTCCCTTGGTAAATTTGAAAAAATATGACCCATTTACCTCCTTATAATTATCCTAACTTTAACCTTGAATTTCTCACCATTAATCTTAGATCTATACTTCTACAATCATGCCACTTGGCATCTCTGCATGCCTTCTAAGTACATTAGCTATTTGAATCAATCCACACCATTGATATCCATATTTATAAACACCTGCATGTCATTTATCTTTTGTCAAATATTTTGAGATTGTTTGACTTGGCACCCTTACATTCCTTCTAAGCATCCTTTGACATACTGACTAATTTTCATCATTAGATCATTACTAACAAGATCACATGTTCTATTATATCATTACCTAGTTAGATTAAATGATCATTTTTAGATCTATTATCTGATTAAATGCTCATCGTAGATATTCAATAATGTAAATTTGGTTGTGGGAACTTATTAAACTCTATCTGAGAAGCCAAATTTTCACCTTAATAAATTTTACTATGCTCAACCTCATGACTTGAAATTTGAACCATATTTTCTCCTCACATAGGTCAATCTATCCATATATCAATATTCTCTTAAAACCTTCACATTTTTAAAATATGATGTCATCAAACTACTTAATTAGCCTTATATGTCAAGATGAATACTTGAGCTTAGACATTCATATGACTATTCTGAAGAATTTTTTTCTCTTTCATAAGCACTCTAAGTAATCATAACATCCCATAGAGTCTTTGAAACATGTCCATAGTATCAATATCATCCATTAATTCCCTCACTAAGTCAAACACTATCCAAAACATCAATCTGATTAATTTGTCAATAATGTACTATGAATCATGACAAAGCTTGACATCAATGATAACCATGACATTCTTAAGACATAAAGAGACTATGTCTAATAATCTTCCCCTTTGTCATTTTTGTAAAACCACACTTGGAATGCCTTCTCTCAATCTGAACAACTCCATTCTAATCTTCCTCCCCCTTTGACATTAATGACAAAGGGTTTCTAATTAAACATGCCAAAAATAATTCTTTAACATCATGTATGAATTAAAATACTATTTAATATGCTCAGGATACTTACATAATTTTAATCATATGAATAAATTACTCACCCTTTGATATGCACCAATCTGAACTTGGACTTATATGATATTTGGACCTGACAAACTACTCACAGAGCTTAGAAAACTCCCCTAACATTAAGATCCATCTCATGTCATCTATTCTTTGACATACACCAATTTGAAATTCGTATTTTCTTATCCTTAAACCTATCTACCTATATAACTGAAAAGCTCTCTTTGTTCATACATGAAAATTCAATACCTTGTCAAAATATATGACTTGGTTTTGATCAAGTCATCATATCAAACTTATTAAATTCACAACTTTAGTAGATATCTTCACACTTATATCATGACTAAAGAATATTCACATATGCTCCCGTCACATCATGCACATATTCTTCAAGTTTTGCAAACTATCTAACTTAGCTCCCCCTAGCTCTATGTTTCACTTGGATCATGATATCTTAAACAAGTCCTCTCGACAAACTAGATTTATCAACAACACTTCAACATTGTCCACACTTCAATAAAAACTCTTATGGAAATATATTATCTTGTAAACATTATGAACTCTATGATATCAAATATATGACAACACATTATCTTCATACTCCATATCAACCTTTCTTTTAGTCTTCATTATTTAATCAATCAATTTAATTAATTGACAAGTTATTACCTTTAGGACCAAAAACCCTGAACACACCTTGAACATATTTAAACAAGATCAACATACTTTTATATGTAATATAATATCTTGATAACTCACCATCCTTGATTAGACACTTGAAAACCTCCATTCTCTACCTACAGACCTTTAGAATCAACATCTTAATTCTTCACCATTTGACCAACTAGACCATCCTTTAAATTTGATCAAAATTATGAATTTAGGAGCACTGTTTCTTAAAAAATCTTATCATGTCCTTCCATATTAAACCAACACATATTATTATGACCTATATACCATCAATCAAAGCTCAACTAGCATCTACCATGCTTCTTCTTGATGTCAAGTGTCTCCTTCAATCCTAGATAGAGACACCCTAACCCACAATGTCTTATAATAATGTGAAACCAAGATTTTCCCATAACTCCTCATATTCCTTCTCCTCCTTGGTCATCTAATACTTATAGTTCTTCTTCTTATTATTAGGCTTAAAAATCAAATTTCTCATCCACTACAATATTCTCATTTTCTTTTAAGAATGAATTGATAATATATGGAGACAACAAAGATTCATGACGTACCTTTTTAACTAAAGAAAGAACCTCATCAATGGGTAGTAATAATTGATGTTCTTCACATGAAACTTATTCAAAAATAACAAGTTGTTTACTTGTATCTATACACACCTTAGAACTAGCCTCAACTAGCACCTTGGTCTTTTTTTTGAGCTCAACTTGAACAAATTTTTGATTCTCTTTTTCTCTCTAGATCAATGACACATTATCTTATTATTCTTAAACCTTATTCATATCTGATTCCTCTTTTACTTTAGTAGGAAGTCCACCTTGATCTTTCAACTCAACTGAATTAGTTTTAATGCTTTTCACTTCCTTAGGTTTCAATACCAAAGATTGACCTTTCTTGAGCACTTTAGGATGTCCATGCACATTATTATGAATTGAGAACTTACTTTTACAATATATTAAAATATTATCAACTTGATGATAACTAAAAAAAAAGCATCTTTCATACCTTCTACTTGATGAAAATTATGAATCTTAGAAAACACACCATCTTGTCTCTTAGGTTCATTATGCTCAAGCTTAACTATCTTAGGTCTCCATACCTAGGATATTCTTTTTCCATGTATTCTATGGTATAATCTAGCAATGTGTCCCATGTCATGATAATTATAGTAGATTATATTATCCATACCTCTAGTTGACTAGCTACTCTTCCTTCTATAGTTTCTTTCCTTATGACCAAAAATCTTAAATACAAAATAATGACCATGAAATGAACTTTCATACCTTATAGCATTTGGTTGCCTAATCATTCTTTTCACCTTTTTATCTTGATATGACCTCTCTTTCTCTTTCTCATTCTTGTTTACCTTGATAACAAATTAGTCATGTTCATCTTTTAATTAATCTATCTTGGTCTTCAATTAAACACTCTCATCATCTTTAGCTCTCATACTTGAACTTGTAGCCTCTAACTAAATTATGAGATATTGGATGGTCTCCTTATCCCTCTTAGCTTATTTAGTCATGTAATGCTTCAATATACATGATTTATCTTCAATAATATTTATAGAATCAATATTGGATTTTTACTCATCATGCTCACCCTGGTTTAAACTCAACTTGGTATTTATCTCTTCTAATTGAATCTTAATATGTCTACATTCTTCCTCTTTTGAACTTAGATTTTTATTTTTAACCCTTAATTGATCCTCAATAATGTTGATATTCTATTTATCATCTTTTAATCTTGAGCTTGACTTCAGAGATTATAGATCCTTGTTGATCTTAATGCACTCATCCTTAATAGCCTTATATCTTGAGGCCATGATCTTATTCTAATCATAATCACTCAACTTACCTCTGTACTTCTCAAAAAATTACTTAAATTAATTACACTTTTATTCACTTGAGTTTAGACATACATAAGTAACCTCTACTTGATCCTTTAACTTTCGATTCTCTTTCTTCAATTGCTTAGACATATTATACCTTAGATCACCTTTAAATGGTTAAACTTGTCAAGAAGGTCCTGATCTAATACCAATTGTTGGAGATAAAATCACTGAGAGGGGGCTAAATTAGTGATGTGAGATAATCCAATTCAATTCAAAACTCTTAAACATTCAACATATGTCAACTTGATCAAGAAACATAAATATGAAATCACATACATCCAAAGTATACATAAGAACATATATCACATGAACACATCATATATGTAGGAAACCCTCTTGGAGGATAAAACCCACTAAACCTTACAAGATGGAATATAGTCTTATAAAACAAGATCCAACATTTATAATAGTACCAATTTATCAAGTAAGACCCATCCCTTACTTTAGTAAGACATCAATCCCATAAGGATTAACTACCCCTGTTTAGCTGAGTACCCATAACAATTAGACTTTTAACAAGATTTACCTTTCAAAGAAGAAATAACCCTCTAGCAAACCAATCACCCACTTATATAATTAAATAGATTACCTTAAACACCTATTAATACTCTTCAATTGATGATGATTACCTTTATATACACTCTTCACCTCTAATCTCTCTCAAGCTTCTTCTAGGGCTAACTTGCTCAAACTACATCTTCTAGGCTCATTAGGTCCAATGAATTATGTGTTCTTATACATCAACTTAATCAAATAAACATGTTTGATAATTTTCACACTTTTATGGTCCTAAATAACTTGTACCTTTTCTTTCAAAGGTTCTCTTCTTTTCTTGAATCCACACATCCACAACAAGTATAATTAGTCTAATAAGACGTACTTATACCACTCTCTTCTTTTAACCCATTTTGATTAGCCAAGATGATTTAAATTTTTTAACCACACTTGAAATAGGTATATACACATGTTACATGTGTGAACCATACTCTTCATATGTCACTCAATAATTCATTATCCCCAAACTACCATTAGGTTGTTTCTCTATATTTTCGCTAATTACATTCAGATAAGGAAGAAACTAAGGTTAAGGGGTTTGGGTTTAATGTTACCTAGATTTAGTGCGCACTGTATCCAAGCTTTGTGGGAGCTCCTCTTTGGTTGTGGAGGAAACACCTGCAGTAAGAAAGAAACTCAAACAAGAAAAATGTTAGAGGAGGATATGGTGGAATGCCAAGCTATGCGCTTGGTCACAGAAGCATAAAGCTCCTTGAGGGATGACAATCCACTATTTCAAGATAAAAATGTTGTATAAAAGAAATGATAAAAAGACTAAAGAAATGGAAAGGTAGAATGTGTGTACCTATTCCCTAATTGCAGTATGTGTGTCACAGAATGTTATAGAAAGCTATCCAAAGGTTTTGTCTAGTCTATGGGTTGTTTTGATAGGTTTTTTGGTTTGCACAATTGTTGACATCAGTTTATCTACTGTGGTTGGTGAGGAAATGCTGCCGATGTCAGTTGGGTTGCCCATGTAGAAAGGGGTAGTGGGCCTTAGATGGGTTTTATAATGTTTCTAGAATAATCAAAAGAGTTTCTATAAGTTCAAAGGTTTTTTTAGGGTTGTGGGAAAGTGAATAAGGTCTAAGGAAGGGTAAAGGTAGAGGATAGGTATGAAAAGAGGGTGAGAATAAGGGGAAGGCCTTTCAGCCCCTCCATGAAAGAAATTAGGCCTCTCAATAGTATTTAGAAATGTCAAATGGAAAGTAATTAATAGTATATTATAAAACTTTGAAATGGAGATTAGAATACTTAGCTCTATTAGGTGAAGAACCAGAGGTGTCCAAATGCTTATTCTTGTTGTGGCTGATGTTGAGGTCCTCATACAATGTTTCAGTCCAGTCTCTGGAATGACTTGTGTAGAGCTTCAGTAGCCAGGAGGATGATAGTCGAGCTCTAATGATTTTGGTCTTAGAGTGTGCACGTCAATGTGTGAGGAGGTGGGGGCAGCTCAATGTTTAGAGCTTGGCTTATGTAATCGATGTTGGTTATTTAGTCGGCATCGGCCGTGGGTTGAACGATGTCAGCTGAGTGTTAATCGACATCGGTGGAGAGAGAATAAGTAAAAGGGCTATTTTTAGCCCTTTGCCCATTTTTCCACCCACCAAGTTCTTTTTTCAATGGAGAATGGTCAAAACAATGGCTTATGAGGCATGGAAGTTAGTTAGGGAGTTAAGAGGGGTGAGAATAGGTCATGGGTAGTTAGGATTTAGAGGACCTAGTCTTAGGGTGACTCATAGGGTAAGAAACGATCTTAGGGTGAGGTGTCTAGGTGAGGTGTCCAAGGTGAAAGGGGTTTAAGTGTGGGTTATGAGTGTTAATATTTAGAAAGGTACCAAGGGGGGTTGACATGATATTAGTGTCTACATAGGTCTTAGTGAGACCTAAAACAATTAGGCATTCATACTCACACGTTATATGTGAGACTAGTTATACCACATTTATCCTTTAAAAATGATATTAATAATTAAAAATTATTTATAATATCCCATTTATAATTCACTCATGGGTCCATTCCTTTTATAACACCAACTCAACACTTGAACCTACGAATTAGGTCTCCTTGCTCTTCAAGCCTTCATACATAGAAAACACAACCTCAAACTTTTGAAGCTAAAACTCAAAAATTTCACATATAAATATGGTTATATCACATGGTTTAAACCTTTATGACCTATTAAACACCTTAATGTTATTTATACACTTCAACACAATATCTAAGCACTCAAAACAACTCTCTCAAAATGACCACTCAAGCTGGTCACACACAGTCAAAATATAGCTATACTATTTTGACTTCCCACATCTAATCAAGGGAATAATATGAAAAAAAATGATTTAAAATAATACTTAGATACTTATATAACATCTCCATTCTCTTTTTATTATTCAATTCTATTCATAACACCTTCAACTTACCCCTGCAACATGGACACTCAATCTGCCATTGTATTCAACAAACATACTCAAATTATATGCAATTGTACACATTGAATATGGATTGGTAAAACCTAAAAAATCCACATATGTGTTTATAATTTATTATATAACACTATATAATATTTATTTCATCTTGAAACATCAAAATATTATCAATAATAACTCAATTATCCTTCTTGGGTCATTTGCAAAACATGCTCAAACACCAGTCAAATTTTGATCTTAATATATTTTATTTTACAAAAAATAAAACCTTATAAATCACTTATATATATTTACCTTTAATTCCTCTTCAAATTTTATTTTCACATCACCTTTAAATTCATCCTAGATAAAAAGTTATTGCTCAAACATTGTAGACTAGTTTTTCCTTTGTTAATTCAAATACCAATGGTCACTATGTAAATGCTATACATCTAACACATTGTCATCATATAATGTCCCCTGGTCAATTTTAATAAATATGATCCATTTATTTCCTTATAATTCTTATTACTTTAACTTTTCATCTCTCATCATTGATCTTAGATCTGCACTTTCACGATCATGCTAATTGGCATCTCTACATGCCTTCTAAGCACGTTGACTATTTGACACGATCCACACCATCAATATCCATTTATATGAACACACAAATGCAACTTATATTATTTTAAATCTTCTAATATTTTGACACTTGTAACCCTCATGTGCCTTTTGAGTATCCTTTTACCTATTGACTAAATATGCACTGTTGGATCACTACTAACAAGATCACAGATCTGTTAGATCATTATCTAGTTAGATTAAATGCTCATAATTAGATATATGATCTAATTAACTTCTCACCATATATCTTTGATAATGAAAACTTGTCTAAGTATGGGGGCTTATTGAACTTTGTCTAAGAAGCCAACTTTTCACCTTAATAATGTTTGTTATGCTTAACCTCATGACCTAAAATTTAAATCATATGATCTCTCCTCACATAGGGGAATCTATCCATATATAAAGATTCTATTTAAACCTTAACACATGTGAAATATGACATCATAAAACTACTTACTCAACCTTATTTTTCAAGATGACTACTTGAACTTAGACATTCATATGATTATTTTGATCTATTCCGTTCAATTACATAAGTAATCTAAGCACCCATAATATCCCATAGGGTCTCTATATCATGTTCATACCATCAATATCATCCATAAATTGCCTTACTAAGTCAAACACTATCAAAAACATTAATTTGATCACTTTGTCATTAATGCACTATGAATCATGATTAAGCTTGACATCAATGATAACCATGACATTCTTAGGAAACCAAGAGAATATGTATAACATGGGTTTGTTTACTAATTTAATTCCACATAAGATAAATATAACATGATACGAGATATGAAATATATTTTAATTGATATAAAGAATCATCTATACATGTGTTTATTTCTTTTTTGAGTTCATTCTAAATTAAAGGGAATAACCATACAACTGAAAGTATTAGATATTGTAATAAGAAGTGATTAATTTATTCTATCATTATGATCATGATTATAGGAAATTCAAATAAAAATATATATGGATTTTAAATATTAATTTTATAATTTTAAACCTTAGGGTTATGTAGGGTTCTGCTTTTGAATTATGGTTACTTTGAAAAAATCTAAATTACATTAAATAAATGAAACCCTAATGTGGGATTGATTAAATGATCTAGGTTATGAAAAAAATTATAAAAATAAAAGTTTTTAACCCTAATTTAGTGCACAAAAATTATGAGAAGGTAAATCTTATGTAAAACTAGGTTTTTAAGCAATATTTGAAGTCAGTTTCACTGAATGGTTTAACCTTTTATGGTTTAGATATGCAAATCCTATGTTATATTATAGGGTTGAGTTGTCTAAATTAGTGAAATAATATCCAATAAATAACCACTATTTTTCATATAATTTGATTTAATTTGACTTTCTAAAAATAGTAATAAATATGTGCAAGACTTATCTAGAAAACACATGTCATAAAAGACCTAAGCATTGAAAATTGGGTTATGGATAGATCTAAGTGTCATATATAGGATCCCTAAGTCAAATCCCTCCCTAGATATTAGCACCACACTTAGATAGTAGTGCCATATGGCTCTAGTGTCTTGAAAATAACACTAGTGTCCTCTTTTAGGACCATTCCTAAATTTTGGGAGTACATGTGCCTATGTTTTTGGGTTATGTTCCTACGTGCACAAAGTCTAAAACTTTGTTTTTATAGCTATAATATATAATTTATATTTTAACCCCTAATCCTCTTTACAATTATGGCATGTGATAAAAATGTGTGTTCATTAGTAGAATAGGATGGACATCCTCAACATCTTTCTTTGAAGAGAGTTGCCAACATACAATTACTCTAAGGAGGGATCTAGCTTGATGTAGTTCTCCCACCTAGTTCTTGTTGAAAATACAAGTGAATACTAGAATTATAGTGGACTTTAATGCCTTGAGTTTTCTTGAGATTAGAAATATTTAAAATATAGGCTTCAAGCATCTATAGATGGTAGTATGCAGATGTAGGGTAGAATAAGGATTAATAACCTTGATTTTGCTCAACTTATTTCTTGTTTGAATAGGCATTTTGCATACATTTTCCATATAGTGTATATAAGTCTAATAGTCATGTATTTATAGTGTTTCATAGCTTGACCATCCTAAGGTTAGCTTAAGCACATTTTATAGTGTTTTATAGATTGTGAAAATAATAAAATGTGCTTAAGCTAACCTTAGGATGGTCATACATTTTAAAATATAGCTATTCATGAGAGTTAGGGAAAGGGTCACTAGAAACACATTGGGTACACTATTATCATGTGCCTCTAGTGTCCTTAATGTGGTGCTAGTGTCCAACTAGTAGGCTAATGGGCATGAAGGGCCAAGATCTAGAAAAACATGTCTAAGACTAGGTTTGAGATGACTAGGGAAATTTTGGGTTTGCATAATGGCTAGAAAATTGTGATAAGTGATCTAGGATAGGTCTAGCGATAAGCTAAGCTAAGAATAGGTTGTCTCAATCAACACTCTTAGCATCCTAATATAACTTTTAGGTGATTACATTGACTTATAGAGTACACTAGACATTTTTAATGATGACATGACTCACCTTTGGGTAGGGATTACATAAATAAAGGCTAAGGTAGATAGGATGGTATAGGTATAGGGTAAAATTACTATAAAGAGGGACAAGGCATTGGTATATGTTTAGAGGCTTTGACGAGAGTGTGATAAGCCTTAGAAAGCTAGTACGTAGGTAGGGTTTTTGTAGATGATTTTCGAGAGACTTCAATCTAAGGATGAAGCCTTATACTAGCATAGAGATTATGATATTACTATTCCCAAGGACCAACAGGTTACATCATTTAAGGTTTGGGATGCTCAAAGGGTATTAAGTAGATCAAGATAGTCTTAGACTATGACCCATGTAATAGGGGATTCAAAGTAGTCAATTCATCAGCCAAAACCACCACCACCAAGACCACCAAGGCCAATAGGTCCACCTCCAGTGATAGGTCCCATAGACATGTAGAACCAAAGTTGATCATTGACATTTTTTGCATTTTGGCATAATGTACTTGTTTTATCAGCATATTGATATATTTTGAGACACCATTGAAATATGTTTATATATTTGATGTATTCAGATACAATGACATTCATTTATGGGTTTTTTGAGGCTAGTGTACATGTATATTATGATTCTTTTGATATATAATATGGCTCTTTTTTATGTTTATTGTTTAACATTACAAATTTTTAGCATTGTTGATGTTTATGCTTATGTATGCTCTAAATTGTTATGTATATAAGATATTGCTTTGTTTTTTATCTTCTTATGTTGTATGACTCATATGTATGATTATTCAGATATGCATGTCTATATAATCACATAATAAATCATTTTTACGTTATTTATTACTCATGGATCTAGGTATGTGTTTGGGTATTGGATAGATTTTGATCTTAGAGAAGTAATACCATTTCATTGATCTAATAACCTCTATATCCCTGATTTTTTTGTATATTATGATATTATACATCATAGTTATGAACAACCATAATGAAAATATATACCCTAATCATGTAAATATTATTTAAAATGCACATATATGTAACCTAGGAATAAGGTATGAACAATCAAATCCTAAGTGTAAATAAAATAAATAAACCAAGTGTAGGACTAAATGCAAACATTCACAACCTAAGTGCAATATATAGATAATCAAGAATCAAATGTAAATAAAATGTAATAGTCCCATGGAAACTAAGAAAGGATAAAAAAGGCAAAAATTCAAATAAAAACAAACACACAAACAAAACAAATAAATAAAATAGATAAAACAAAATAAATAAAATAAACAAAACAAACAAACAAATTTATACTAACAAATAAAAATAAACAAACAATGGTTATTCATAATGTTATTATAAATATAATATAAAGTTTTCATGTATGTGTAATAAATGTGTTACTGTTGGTGACAAGGTGACCCCTAAGCTAGATAGTAATGACACAGGTAAAAAACACAAGAATAAATGGCATAATATTGCCCCTATGCTATATGGAAAAAAATAAGAAAGTGTGATGACCTATAGTTCCCATAGGATATAAGGGATAAAAACACAACCAATATGAAAAATACTACCTCTAGGCGATAGGGGACAATAACATAAACAAACAAAATAGGGGAATAGAAGAAAAGGAAGGGGTAGCCAAATTGATTTCATATGCCTTAGGCCTAGATGTTGCCTACATAGTTCCATGGACACAAGGTCCAACATGAAATTTAGGACAAATGTATCTCTCCTAGGATATGGGATATAATAAAAATTATCATAATAAAACATGGTTGACTTGTAGAGGGAAATAGGAATGATCTTGCAAAATAGTGAGTGCATAGAAAAAGAGGGGGTGACATTCACAGTCATGAAAATGTTAGCACAAACAAATTATACAAGTACGAGAGCATGGTTTAGCATAAAACCACACTAAAATACAAGATATAAGAATTCACTAATGATTTTAATTAATAATTCAGTGTTTAATACATTTATGGCTTTGGGTGAGAATAAGATTCTAAAATGGTGAGATTACTAGTAATAGTTGCTTGCAAAATGGTGAGAGAATTCAAATAGAAAATGATCATAAAATGGAAAGAGAATAATAAACAATGAGTATGGGGAAACTAAAGGACAAGTGATAATTTTTTAAATAGCTAGGATTCCTAAAATCACTAAGGCAAAAAATTGGTCATGGCCAACTTAACACAAGATACCCTATGTATCCAAATATTACCTACATAGTCTGTGTGGACCTCAGGCCAATGTAGTTCTCCTAGAAATGGGAGGGAAAAGGCCAAGGTGGCCAATAAATAAATAAAAATAGGTAAAAATAGTCCATCCCCACCAAAAATGATGGATTTATATTTATTATGGAAAATTTAAGCCAATTTTCACAATTTTGTGATTGTTAGGATTTTCTTAGGTATTTTCAAATGTTTAGGGGTTTTGGAATGTTTCAAATATTTTTGGAACTTTATAAGCATCTCAAATCAATGTGTAATTAAAAGATAAATAATCATCTAACTCATAAAATGATGAGAGCGTGGATTAAACATGCTCATAAAATGACAAGAGTGTTAAAACTTAAATTGCTCATAAAATGGCAAGAGCATTCAAAGAAGGATTGTTGAGCTAACCTCAAAAAAAATGAGTACTACCTATATAGTCAAAAAATACCCTAATTCACTATATTTTTTCCTATACAAAAGACATCCTACTAAATACCAATAAATTTAGGTATAGGCAAATGGTAAGTTATGTCAACAATGATAACAAGGTGATGTGGAAATGCATGGTAAAGGGGTTGTTCCTAATTTGAACAAAGGAATTTATAATTAGGGAATAATATTAAAGTTCAGTGTCACTATTTTACCCATAGGTATTTATAATTAGTAGCATTAGTATAGAACCTAACAACAAATAAAGGGTGTAATTTTTAGGTCCACTATCATACTAGTTTCATATATTGTCATTTAGATGTTTTACTCTAAAATAACTTGTGGAAATAGACCTATAATCAACCATTAATATTACTAAAGTATAAATGAATCATAACCAAGGCCAAAAGTGATAGGTAGGTTTAGGTAAAAATAATTGGCTATAAAATGGCTAAGGTATGGTGGGAATAATATAGGGTATGGTACAAACAATGGGTATAATGTGGCCTAACTTAAACAATCCTTGTAGATAATAATTTGAGTCCTTCAAGAATAAAAATGTTTGAGGTGAATTATTTTCATTGGTTCATCAAGTTCATCTCCTTCTAGAACAATGAGCTTGTATGCTCTAGAACCATAGTTAGTAATAACTATATAAGGTCCCAACCAATCAGGTTGGAAATTTTCTTTCTTCTTTATCCTAACATTGATTTTATTATGATTTTGTTTCAATATAAGGTCACCAAGATTGAATATTGATTCTTAATGCACTAATTATATTATCCTCATAATTTTTTATAATAATCTTGAAGGTTATTCAAGGTGTCCATGTTATTTCCATATAGCAAATATAGCTCTTATAAGCAAGTTACCATATAATCCTTGTCATCAATTATGTGTTGTAGTGAAATCCAAAGAGAAGGTAACTCAACCTTGATAGGAAGAATGACCTTAGTGTTATAAATAAGGGAATAGGGGTATCTCCTATTGGAGTACAAAATGTGGTATGATATGCCCATAGGGAATTAAACAACTACAAGTGCCAATTATAACCAACATCATTGATAATCTTCTTTAGAATATTAAAAATGGTGTTTTTATAAGCCTCATCTTGGTCATTTCCTTGCATGTAATAGGAATTAGAGAAATTTTATTTGATACATATTGGGTACAAAGTGATTTCACATGTTTTTTTAAATGATTCACCTTTATTAGATATAATGTGACAGAGGATACCATACCAGAAAATGAGATAGTTAAATATGAATTTGGATATCTAATTACTAATTATGTAAGTGAGAGGAATGGATTTCACCCACTTGGTGAAATATTTGGTAGTGACAAGGGCATGTTTATGAACATATGAAGACATAAGATTTATCTCTCCTATGATTTTGAGTCCCCACATTGAGAAAAAACATGGTGTGGTTAGCAGTTTGAACATCTTGGCCAGAGCATGAATTAGATTAGCATGATTATGACACTTTACACACCTTTTAACATATGTAGTTTCATTTATTTCTATAGTTGACTAGTAATGAACAATATATAGTAACTTTTTGATAGGATTTCCCTACTGGTATGGGATCCACACACTCCTTCATCAACCTCCCTCAATGTTAATCTAGATTCTTTTGAAGGTAAACAATGAATCAAATTTCTGTCATAGATTCTATAATATAAGTTAGGTATAATTAGGGTATAATGTGGGGCTTTATGGATAAAGGATTTTTATTATTGCATGAAAATTTATGGGGAATAATGTAGTCTTGGAGATAAGCATATATGTAGAATATCATGGAGATGTGAAACAAACAATGTCACAAACCATCTCGATGACTGATTGTTCATATGATAGTGCTACAAGATGTTCCACAAGAAATTGATAATCCCTATCTCTATCTATAATATTAATCATGGAGCTGATTGTGGATATGGTATCATCGATTCTATTATTTTCTCAAGGTATTCATTCAAACTCAGTGTTGGAAATTTATTTCTTAAGAGTATAGACCATGTTTTTACATAGTATCAACTTATCATATTTTTAGTGGTACTAGTTTATTACCTAATTGATGATTATATATGAATAACCATGAACCAATGAATGTTTGATGTTCCATTATACTACTTGGTGAATCCCTATAATGAGTGTTTCATATTTGTCCATGTTATTAGTACAGGGAAAACCAATGCAAAAGGACTTGGGAATGAGATCCCCTTACAATGTGATAAATAATATTCTTTCACATACTCCATAAGATTAGAAGTAACTATAAAAGTACATCTTCCATTATTCTACCTCAAGAGGTGCTTCTACTTTGGATATGTTCATAATGGATTCATCTAGAAATTTGAATGTAAGAGGTTGAGTATTAGGGATAAGAACTTCTGCAAGTTGATCCATGAGTACCTGTCCCTTAATGGAATTTTTATTAGCATGTTTTATTTTAAACTCACTAAAAATCATGATCCACTTTACCATACATCCATATAAAGATGTTTTGTAAAGTAGATACTTGATCAGATCTACTTTGGCAATAATAATAGTCTTGTTGTTTAACATATAGTGGCATAACTTTTGGGATATAAAAACCATAGCTAAATAAGCTTTTTCAATTAGTGTATAATTATTATCATACATGACCATTGTTTAACTAAGATAATAACTTTCATGTTATTTATCCTATTCATTATGTTGTTACAAAAATTTCGTTAGGGCAATTTCAATGGCTAACAGGTAAAACAATAATGGTTTATTCAACATAAGTGGTAATAAAATAAGTGGATTGTCTAGATATTCCTTAAGATGTTCAAATGATTCATGGAAATATTCATTCCATGAGAAAGTAATGCCATCATTTATAAAGTGTGTAAATAGATGGAATTTTTTGGCTAACTATGATATGAAGCATTAGATTGATTATATCTTTCCCTATGAATTGTGGAGATACTTCAAGGTAGATGGCAATGACATTTTGATAATGGATCAAAATTTGGCTAGATCAAATTCAATGCTAATATGAGAGATAATGAAACCTAAAAATTGTTCAAAATTGACCCCAAATGCACATTTCATAGGATTGAGTAGAGATTTGTACTCTTAGAGTCTCTCAAAGACTCTTTAAAGTATGGTTGGATGGTCAGTACAAGTATTTCATTTACCTAGGATGTTATTAGCATAGTCCGAGATAATGGCATACATCATATCATGAAAAATAACTATCATGCCTCATTGGTAAGTGGATCCTAAATTATTTATCCCAAAATTCATCACCTGATAACAAAATATTCCCCATATAGTGGTGAACATTATCTTGTGTTGGTATTTTTGGGATATTTTGATTTGGTTATATCCTAAAAATCCATCCATAAGAAAAAAATATTTCATAGCTAGTGTAGAATCAATGATCATGTTAATATTTGGTAGAGGAAACTCATCCTTTGGGTAGGATTATTAATATCCTATAAATCAATGCATATTCTGATACCTTTTATTTTTTGCTTACTAGCACAGTGTTAAAAATACACTTTGAGTAATGAATCACTCTAATGCATCTCACATCTAAGAGTTTATCCAACTCTTTCTTGACTAGCACAAAAATATGAGGATGCATTTTTTCATCTTCTACTTAACTGGTTTGGCATTAGGATGTATAAATATATGTTTTATAGATAACAGGGGTTCCAAACCTATCATGTTCAAATAGGCCCATGCAAATATGTAAACAAACTCCCTCAAAAGGTTTGTAAATACTTCATGTTCCTACTCAGTGTGGGATGCACCTAATTTTATCCACTTTGGTTCATTTAGAGTCCCAGTATTAACCTTAAAATAACCTTCTATAAAGAGTGTAGAACCATATTCTAAAATACTGATAAAAGTGGTAAATTGGTTGTCACTAGAAAAGTCTTCTACCTAGATTGGCTTGTCTAATTCTCGCAAGAAGGATGAATCAAAATCTCCTAATGATGGTAAAGGCCTTGTGAAAAATACCTTTGGGCACTTTTGAACAATATATGTAAAATATTTCCACTCTTTATTATTGATTTTAGATCCATAAATAGGACTTGGACTATAGTTCTCCTTTGTGTCATGCTAAGAGGGGTGAACATCCCCATCTAATGGCACCTAAAATAGGCTTTCACCAAGAGACTTACTTTTTTATTTACTTATACCGTAGTCATAAATCATGTCAAAAAGGTTTTCAATTTTATACATTAATGTTTTATTTTATTTTTGTCTTTGGCCAAGGAAGTTTACCCGCTCTCCAAAATAGGTAACAAGATCTAGTCTAATAGAAAAACCTTGCTTGTGATCTCTCAAACCCATAAAGTCAAAAATGGATTCATCATTTTCAAAGTCATCTAATGACATTTTTGAATCTTTTTGGTGCATGTATATCAAATATATATGGCATTGGGTAAGAGGCAAAAGGTGATAAAAAAAATTTAACTATATAAATGGCATAGGGGTTAAACAAATTTATATTGGCAAGGTCATTATAGATGTTATATTAGGAACCTGTATGACTACCAACATCATCTTCATTAGTTGATGGTGTAAGAAAAAAAATAATGTATGTGGTGTCACCCCCATGTATTTTAAATATGATACCATAGGTTCCTTTATACTTAGTCATTGATGTTGTCTCAATTGTACCTTACTCATGTGTCCCCAGGCGTATACCTTCATAAGCTAGGTGATCAATAATATGGTTAGGAATAGGATACTTTACACTTTGGTAATATTCATGTAGCTCATCAATATAAATCCATGAATTATATTTAGATAAGGGTTCCTATTCTAGGATAGAGGTAGGTTTGAAAATAATGGGTTTTTTAAGTTGAGATTTTCCCTTGGTCTACCACTCCATGCAAGTAGTCTTGGCCTTGGGTCTTCCATAGGATTTTAGATATTTTAAAAATTTAGAAATGTCAAAAGAATCATGGGTATTGTATTCTTTGATACATTTATTAGATATATAAAAGTGATTGGCAATGTCTAATGAAGGTGTAGATGAGATATAAGTTAGGTTGTTTGGGTCAATGTAATTGGCTTCTAATCTTGATTCAATGGATTTGGATTTCTTAGCTCTTCCTCCATCAAGTTTGGGCATAGTATTCAAGCTAAAATATAATTATAACTCTTATACTAGGCATCAAGACATTTATAATACTGATAGGGCTAGAGATTAGTTGGTATAGTCATTTCTATCCCTAAATGGGCAAATTTAATGTGCATATGCCATATGGAAGGTATAGCCCTGATTTTATGAATCTAAGTTTGGCCCAATAACAAATTTTAAGATAATTACATGTCAAAAAAATGTTATAGAGTGTCATGGGTCAAAGGCCCAATGACCACTAGCAAGCTGATAGTACCTTGTGATTCATGTTCCTTATTATCATATGCCTTGATAACAATGGTATATGGAATTAGGTCAGATACTATATATCCAAGATGTTTGATCAACTTTAAAGACACAATGTTGATGCCTAAACCATTTTCTATAAGGACATGTTTAACCTTATGTATTATTATACCAACCTTGATGTATAACAAGCTATTATGTAATGGGTTGAAGGATGACATGTCACTTTGGTCAAAGGTAGGGCATTGGCTAGGGGCCAAATGTCTTACCATCAATTGAAATTTTTTTGGTGTGATGTCATCAAGTATGAGGGATTAAATTAGGTACTCATTTAGTATGTCTTTATGGATGCTTAATATCCAAACCAAATCCATGATGGATATTTTCATAGGTGTCATCTTTATCTACTCTAAAATAGCATAGGTCTTCCCTTTAGTTTTATTAGTTGGCTTGTTTTTAATAGGCATGGAGGTCTGAATGGCTCATTTTTTGAATTTTGATGCAATCCATTGATGGTTTTCTTGGCTTGTTAAGTTATGAATACATAATCTCAATTTGGTATAGGACCTTGGTAATTGGCTAGAGAGGTATCAAGGCTTGGAATGGTAATTATTAGGGGGTGTTGGGCCTAGCTACTAACATGGTATGAAAGAGAATTATTAACATAAGAAAGTTGGTAAACATTATTTAGATGATAGACATCATTGGGTGAAGGACTTGGTTTATTGGTAGTTGGCCATGGATTAATGGTAATGGTGGTAACATGACCACCTAAAATGTGTCCTAAAAAATTGTTATATGTATATGTGATGGTATGATGGCCTCCTTGGTTTGTTTGGTTAGTTTTCCCTTGATTTTGACCATTTTATTATTGTTTTTATGATTGGTGTTGTTGTTTTTGATTTTATGGGGAAGTTATTTTTTGCTATTGTTTTTGTTATTGGTATTGATAATAGTTTTTTTTATATTATGTTGAGGAAATGGATTTTGATATATGCCCAGGTTATGATTAGTCATAATATCATGGGTATCTATTTGCATCTCTCCATTTTTTAGTATATTCTCAATAACATGCCTTAGATAAACTTACATATAGAATGTATTTTGACATGATGGAACTCAAAAAACTCATGTTCTTTGTACCAATCAGGAAAATTAATTCATTTAAGAAGGGCATCAATATAGGCTAGCTAATAAAATTTTCCTAAACCAATTTGTAAAATACAGACTCAATAGGATCCTCAAGGTCACTAATTTTTATTTTAATGGGTGGTTTTATCCTTGGATGAGGGGTTTGTAATTGGGCTTGATTTTGTGACTGTTGGTTTTGTGAAGGCCTTGTTGAATATATGGAAGTGATGGTTGTTGGATGGCCAAAATTAAATGGATAGATAGTGTCTACACTATTTATACATGATGTTTTTTAGTGACCCCATTTCCAATAACATTCTTATTTCAATAATATACCTTTGGTATTTATTTATTTTTATCATAAGGTGACATTAAATTTGATATTTAGATAGCGTTTTGATTATGGTTGTAGTTTTGGTTTTGGTTCTACTAGCCTTGATGTTGGTTTTGGATCTAGTTTGAAGAATATAACTTAATGATCCATTTTTTGACAAGGGCCTTCACAATAGATATTAATTTATCAATAACCTCTTAAAACATATGAGCACATTACATCTTGAGATGATAAGATATCTCATTGTGTAGGGTCCTGATAAATATCATGGCCAATTATTTATCTAGAAAGTTATGAGTAAATTGACTCACCAATGCTCTCCATAATTTCAAGTAAACAACAAAGCTTTTACCATTATTATTTTTTTCTTGGACCAATTCCATAACTATAATATTTTGATCAATATTATATGAAAACTATTATACAAATTTCTCAAAAAGATCTTCAAAGTTAGGTATAAAATTCTTTGGCAATTTTAAAATCCATTCTAAGGCTTGTCTGACTAGACTTATTAGAAAGAGTAGAAATAAATATATGTCATTATATGACACTGGTTGTTAAGAAACAAATAATTATTTTAGTTTCTCTTAGGGGTCACAACCTTTGCCCTTGTATTTGTCAAATTTGGGTATATCATAACCCATAAGAAATGGTATTTGAAGATAATTCATGTTAAATGGATACAAGAATATTTTGTCTAACTTGAACTTTTTTTTTTACTTCTTGATCTTAATGGCTTGAACTACATCTTTCATTTTATATAACCCTTGGGAAATGAATTCAAATGGCATTATGTATTACTATTGATGTTACATGGTCAAAGGTGAGTTACCATAATTGGGGTATGATGACATACTATGAAATTTTTGTCTGATTAGTTAGATGACCAAGTATGCATATCCATGCATTAGGGTTGTACTATTTATACTAGTAATATGTTACTATCAAAAAGCATTATGGTTAGGGTTGGAAATGTAGCCTTGGTTAGTGAATGATGGTTGTGGTAATGACATTTGGTTGGGTGGAATATGTTGGTATTACTATGTTTGGGTGGGAAATTTTTGTCTACTCATTGAACCCTATTGTGTAAATTGAAAACATTGTTGACTAAATCCATACTATTAGAGGTGTTGTAAATTAGATCCATGTTGTATGTGTGATACTCTTTAGGTGAAAGTCAATTGTTACCTAACACCAAGTATCTATTGTATATTGGGACCTTGATATTGATTAAACACATGTTATTGGTTAGGCACTTATTAAAGGTTTGAAATTTGTTATTGTTGACCACCTGACACCTTTTGACCAATAGAAACACATTATGGTTTAGGAAATATTTATGTTTGTTGAGGTATATTTGTATGTTCTTATTATGATATATATTTATTTCCACATTTTGAGGTGGTGTAGTTTTTACACTTTTTGAGGTGATATGTCAATCTATTGTTTTTGGATTGTTTCCCCCTATTCCACACTTGAGGAAGAAGTTGGTTGAGGAGTGGAGGTTGATTGTTGTGTTTGAGAAATAGGAATACCTATCCCTTATTTTTTAAAGCCACTTGAAGTGTTGGTTAGAGTAATTTTTGTGTGTTTCTTGACAATAAATTATACCCACTTTGGTTTATATTAGTATGAACTTGCATACTATATGTAATGTTTTAAGTGATGGATTTTCTTTGAGAAAAAGTCTTTTTTATTGTTATTGGGACATTATAATGTCTCCAACCATCGTACTTTAGCTAAATATGTCTATGTTTTGGTTTATATCTCCCAAATAATCTACTTTTGGCCTTATTGAAGTAGATAGCTCTATTAGTGGCATGTTTGAAACAACCATGGTATTGAAATTGAGAGCTAGGTTAAGGTAATTTTAGTACACTTGATATACCTATTATAATTGATCATCCATTGGACATTTCCATTTTGTAAGTGTACTTTAGATCTATTGAGGAACTTTCACTAAATTTTGATTGTAATTAGTTGAATCATGTTCAAAATGTTTGTTATGGGGTACATTACTAGGAGTTTTAATCAAACTAGTCAGATTTTCATATGGGAAGTTTAGTGGGAATTTGTATCCTACTTCTACTACCCTAACTAAAATCTTATCTATGTTCTATAAAAAATGAAAATCAAATAATTATGGATCATAACTTGTCTACATTGGTATTTTAACATATTGGGGCTCTTGTTGTAATATTTGTTCTATAATTGGCATCACTTGAGTAAGGTATTATGTTGTTTTCTCTTGTTCTTAGCTTGGATAGGATGGTACACTCACCAAATATTATGCTAGTGGATCATGAATTTATTCTTCATATGGATTATTATAAGATGGATATATATCCATCTCATATGCTATGTCATCACCATATGGTTATTGGATAAAGGGGTCAGTAGTAAAAAAAATTCTCATAATTAGGATTGTACATAATCATGCTATATGTGTAATGAGGCATGTTTGAATCTATGACTAGGTCTCTCAAAAAATAAGGCCTAAAGTGGAAAACAATTGAGGCCTAAAACAAACACCCTTTCACTCTGTAAAAGAGGTCCAAAGGGTTTTAAAAAACTAATATAAGTCAAAGGCAAATGTTAAAAAACAAACATGAAATAGGTTTAATAAAGGTACTAATTTGCCTAAAGGTAGTTATAATCAGTGACAAGGGTAACACAAAATGTCAAAACTATTTTATAGATAAGGTACTAATTTTCCCAAAGGCAATTATAATTAGTGGAAAATTTATATAGACAAGGTAGAACAATCATGAACTAAGTCAAAAGGATCAAAATGATTTTCCCAAAGGCAATTATAATTGTTAGCATGGAAAACATTTTTAGACTTATAAAAAGAAGGTCAATCTAAAACAAGAAATTGAAAATAATTTAAATATAAGGCAATTGTCTTGGATAAAATTAGTAAATGTCTCATAAAATAGCCTAATGCTAGTGTAGTTGCCTTGGAATACAATTGGTAATTGGCTCACTAAGACTCTATATTTGGCTCACAAAAGACTCTTTGACAATGGAGCTAAGACATCTTAGAACTCATCACAACAATCTCCAAATAAGGCACATGGTAATGAAACTCAACACAAAGAACACTTAAACATGACATAATGACAAAAAATAACCACTATGTCAAGGCAAGGGGTCTTTAGACCAAATAAGAAATCAATCCAAGTATCACAATCCAAACACAAAATGTAGACTACTTAAGCCCAAATTAGATGAGGCTTCAGTATAAATCTAATTAGTTTAGAATTTTTACTTTGAAATATTAAATTTCAAATCTAATGCAAAAGACTTATATTTTTTTAAGGCAAATGGACTAGACCAAAATAGGTAGCATAACTGCACATTTGAAAAAAAAGAATGAACAATTTTGTGAACTTGGTTTTAAATTTTACAAGTTTTTTTGAAACAATTTAGGAAGCATAATAGAGATCCTTCAAACAAATGGTAAACAATGGCTTTGGATAAAAATATAAGGAAAATGTTTGAAATAAAATGGGTATCATAATGATGTCGTATTTAAAAAGTGACAAATAAATAGTATTGGAATAAAAATATAAGGAAAATGTGTGAAACAAAATGGGCAAAGTAACACCTCTTAACTAAAAGTGGTGTCAAAAAACATGAAGGTTTTGGACTTGTTTTGAATTGGCAATACAAATAAAAAAAATTAGTCTCAAACACACATTTAAATAAAATAAAATAGAAATATCACTAATGGCTCATCCTATCCCTAAAACTAACAAAGTGTGTGTAACTTCTACCAAAGTTTCCACCAATATACCAATGTTTGAAAGGAATTAAGTGTTAATCTAAAAATTAAATAGTAAGTGTAGGTAGATTTTTTAATCCCCACTCTATCTCTATATCATTAGTATGTGGTATGAAATTAGAGTGAGGAGCACTTGACATTGGGTGAGATATTCTAAAACAAGTGGAGTTGACTAAAATCTATGAGTTTAAAAATGCACTAAATGGTCCCAAGTGTGGCTAACATAAGGACACATCATGTCAATTGGGTTAAAACTTGCTAGCTTATTATGTAAAGTTCTAGTCCTTTACATAATGAATTTATCCATGTACTACTTAGTGAAGTTTGATATTTAGTGTGAACTGACCTAGTTTTTATTAGGATTGGAAGGCTAAACTCTCATTCCTAGGTAATCCTAGTATCACATGCCCAATTTATATACCCCATTTTGTAATGGGGTTGGTACAATGTTGGGATATGAAACCATAGGTCAACATACCCCTAAAGAACTTGTGAGGAGGTGATGAATTCTCACCCACAATCCAAATGCAAGACAAAAAAATGAAATTTGTGTTAGGTTGTGGAGCTAAAAGCTTCACTGATGCAAACAGGTGAGGAGGTTACAGAGAGTTTATTGTTGTCACAGTCACCGGCATCAGTCAGGAAAATTGACATAAGTAGGGTACAGACAAGAAGCAACCGACGTAGGTCAGAAGTTAGCCAGCGTCGGCACCCCCAGGCAGACAGGGACCAATGTCGGTCACCTGTGTGGTTTGAGCTGCGAGTGTTACGGGTAGTTAGTTAATGAACCAAGTGTTTGCATGTCAAGAGCCAAATTTAGACTAGAAGCTATGGATCTAATTATTGTAATTAGGTGTCTAATTATTGTTTGCATGAGATTTATTTAAGAGACTCATTCGTTGTATTGTAAATTGTTCTAGTTTGAGTTAAGCAAAGTTAGCTCCTTCTATGTGTGAGGTGAGCAAGGGTGTTCCTCCTAGTTCCACAGTAGTGCCAAGGTGGATGCTGGTTTTTGGAGAATCAGCAAGATTCTTCAAGTGTGTAGGATCTTGGTCAGTAGGGGTACATGGCTACTTTTGGAGATCTACATGGGTAAGTAAGATCATTGATCTGTAGGTATATGTGTGTGCAAGGTCTAAGGTTCATAGGTGTGTAGAACCAAATTGATTTGCAGGTGTGCAAGATCAGATAAGACAGCAACACAATAGGGAGCAAGATCAAGTGGGATCTACTTGGAGTACAGTGTGTACTTAGAAAGAGAGCAAAGAGGAAGGCAAGGAAGATCCTTCCATAAGTAAGATCAGATTGGGTTGTAGGTTGTTACAGTTCAGGGGAGATCTACTTGAAGTACGTTTGTGTACTTGTGGAGTGTGTGGAGCACTTGTGGAGTGCGTGGAGCACAGGAGTACTGGTTGTAGTGGATATTGGTTGGTTGGAGGTGAACACCAACTCTGTGTTTGAGTTGTGTGTTGGGACCTAAGAGAGAGCTTTGAGGGAATATTTATTGTTTATGCCCTAGAGGTGTGGGAGCCCTAGAGGTGTGTAAGGAAGAAGAACTGTGGCAATCTTCTTTATTATATTTCCTTCTGGAAGAGTTTTAATACAAGTTGTGTATTGTCTCTCATATTTTGTATTATTTCTAAATTCTAGTTACTTGTGTATTATGGTTAATTTCTGCATGTTAAGTTGCTTGGTAATCAATTGTGTGCTTCCGTTATTTCCCAACAAAGTGGTATCAGAGCTAAGGTTGTAGGAAGCAAGTTTTGTGTTTGGTTATAGGTCACTCTTAGGGGTTTTTGATTGAGTGGGAGTAGAGCAATGGCAAAAGAAAGTAAGCTAAGAATGGAGGAATTGAAAAGCATGAATGGTCACTTACGGTCCTATGGAAAGAAAGAGCAGGGAAAAGAAAATTGTTGGTTGGTAGCAAATCAGCATGAAGGAACTGTAGATGCAGATGTTGCAGGTGTTGTTGCATAGGACACTCTGGGAGGTTTCTTGGATAAATTTGAATCTTGGTTAATAGATTCTATTGCCTCTTTCCATGCAGCCCCAAGGAGAGGAGCTAGTGAGACTTGCCAAAGAATTGGCAAAGGGGAAGTGAAGCTGAAATTGCAGGTGGCCAACACATGGGTGTTGAAGGAGGTCATGCACGTCCCAGGCTTGGAGATGTGGCTAATTTCTTTAGGAAAGTTGGGTGATGAGAGATGCACAAGAACTCTCACAGCGGATGCACTTGAATTAGTTGGTGGTAAGAAAGCAGGTACTTTTTATCTACTTGCTTATATTACTAATTCTTCTTCTATTACAGAGACATGGATTTGTAGGCTTGGTCACATGAGCAAGAAGGAGATGCATGTTCTTAAGAGGAAGACTGATATATTTGACAGGCTTAAGAACTGGAAAGCCTTGGTGTTTATGGAGGAGATGGTAGACAGAGACTAGTGGATGGGGCTAGACACTTCTGAGTAGGGCAGTTTAGACATGGGTTTTGATTCAAAAGAGCTCACAGGTAAAAAATCATCACTCACAAGTGAACACAGGTATCGGTATCAGTCAAGAAAATCCAACGTCGAACAGACAGGCACTGATGTTAGTCATGTGCAGACCAGAGCCAGTGATGTCGGGCAAGGTAAGATCGATGTCGGTCAGGAGGACCGACATCAACAATAAGTAAGACCAATGTCGGTTAGGAGGACCAACGTTGGCAATAGGGGACACTGATGTTGGCAGGGTTGGTAGTCAGGACAGGTGCATGGAAACTAACGTCAGTCATATGCAGACTGTGTGGTGATTGAGGTCGGTCACTGTAACAGATTTTGGGTAGATAGCAAGCTGTCAAGGAGTCTCAAATGCCCATATGGAGGACTGAAGGTGGTAAGTAAGCCTCAAATTCATTTTTCCTCTTATTTATACTAGTTGTTGACTGTAGAGCAAGAAAGATTTAGGAAACAGTGGGAGCATGGCAGGAATATGATGCAGAACCAAGCAGGAGATTTGGTAGGGTTACTAGCCAGTATGAAAGCATAGAGACGAATGGATACCTTAGTTAAAGAATAGAGAGAACAGACACATGAGATGGAATACCAGGGCATATGGTCTTGAGGAAGCTACAGGATAGTGGTATAGGGATTGACAGGTGGATGACAAAGCATGGCTTTAGTCAATGTCAGGTTAACTACTGTGGTTTGTCTTACCAGGTGGATGATGGTTGCAACATTATTCGGTTACTGTATGTGGATGGTTTGCTAGCAAGTTTGTACATATAGGGTTTTGTTGAGCTAAGGGTAAGGTTAGTTCAGTGGCATGTCATGAGGAATTTGGAGCAGCAAAATTCTTTGGCATGGGAGACATGGAAGATCACAAGTTGATTTTGTCTCTAGTGGGAGCTGATGTGAATTAGGTGTTGGCGAGGTTCAAGATGCAGAACTGGAGCACACTAAGGGCTAGATAGTTTAGTGTCTGAAATCACATGAGGTCTGGTATAGACCTGAGTTTGCCCAAGTAGTGGGTGTTGTCAGAGAGTTAGGAGCCAATTCGGTGAAGTGGGTTCTTAGGTATTTGAGAGGGACCAGCAGTAGGGATTCATGATATGCAGGGTCAAGACTTCACTACATGGGTTTTTAGGTTCGGATGTGGCAGGGTACTCCGATGACAGGAGGTGCACCATAGGGTGTGTGGTGGGTGGTCTTCAAGATTGATCTTGAAGAGGGATACAAGCCAAGAAATAGATTAGATGGGGTACAAGTATAGGTATAGTGTAGTTGTTTATCTCTAAGTGGGAGATTGTTAGGTTGTGGAGCTAAAAGCTTCACTGATGTAAATAGGTGAGGAGGTTGTAGAGAGTTTGTTGTTGTCACAATCTCTGGCATCAGTCAGGCCAACTGACGTCGATAGGGTACAGACAGGAAGCCACTGATGTTGGTCAGAAGTCGGCTAGCATTGGCACCCCTAGGCAAACAGGGACCAATGTCAATCACTTGTGTGGTTCAAGCTGCGAGTGTTACGAGCAGTTAGTTAACGAACCAAGTGTTTGCATGTCAAGAGCCAAATTTAGACTAGAAGTTGTAGATCTAATTATTGTAATTAGGTGTCTAATTATTGTTTGCATGAGATCTATTTAAGAGACTCATTGGTTGTATTGTAAAGTGTTCTAGTTTGAGTTGAGCAAAGTTAGCTCCTTCTGTGTGTGAGGTGAGCAAGGGTGTTCCTCTTAGTTCCACAGTAGTGCCAAGGTGGGTGCTAGTTTTTGGAGAATCAGCAGGATTCTTCAAGTGTGTAGGATCTTGGTCATCAGGTGTGCATGGCTACTTTTGGAGATTTACATGGGTAAGTAAGATCATTGATCTGCAGGTATATGTGTGTGCAAGGTCTAAGGTTCATAGGTGTGTAGAACCAGATTGATTTGTAGGTGTGCAAGATCAGATAGGACAGTAACACAATAGGGAGCACGATCAGGTGGGATCTACTTGGAGTACAGTGTGTACTCAAAAAGAGAGCAAAGAGGAAGGCAAGGAAGATCCTTCCATAAGTAAGATCAGATTGGGTTGTAGGTTATTGTAGTTCATGGGAGATCTACTTGAAGTATGTTTGTGTACTTTTGGAGTGTGTGGAGCACTTGTGGAGCATAAGAGTACTGGCAGTAGTGGATACTGGCTGGTTGGAGGTGAACACCAACTCTATGTTTGAGTTGTGTGTTGGGACCTAAGAGAGAGCTTTGAGGGAAGATTTATTGTTTATGCCCTAGAGGTGTGGGAGCCCTAGAGGTGTGTAAGGAAGAAGAACTATGGCAATCTTCTTTGTTGTATTTCCTTTTATAAGAGTTTTAATACAAGTTGTGTATTGTCTCTCATATTCTGTGTTATTTCTAAATTCTAGTTACTTGTGTATTCTCATTAATTTCTGCATGTTAAGTTGATAGGTAATCAATTATGTGCTTCCATTATTTCCCAAAAAATTGAAAAGACTTTAGAGGTCATTTTTGGGTCACCCAAGTCACTCAAAGGTTAGTGAGAGCATATGCGACATTATTTCCATTTTATGCTAAAAAAATAAGGCAATAACAAAAGTTATTTTGGTCACTCAATTTCTCTATAGAGGATGGGGAGAGCATTTATGCAAAGTTTTTGGTTTTCCACAAATAAAAAATTTAATCTAGAAACTTTGAAACTAGATAATAAATAAATAAATAAATATCCTAAGAACTCCAACTAAAGTTTATGTTCTTTTTAAACTCAAATATCAATGATCTTTTGACCCCTTGGCCTTGTTTTCTCTTGTAAAAACTTGAAATAAGAAAGGACAAGTTTGGTTAGGTTAATTTTAAGAACTAAAATGGAAGTGTATGTGAAATTTAGAAGTTTTTAGGCCTCTATTTATCCACCTTGGTTCCTATAAAAATGTTAGGGGTTATCTTTTATTTAGAAATAAAATATAATCGATAAACAACATTCCATTTTTATCTCTCAAGTTTCGAAAAAGAGAGAAGTCACCGATTATGCAATAGAGTGAAGTCGATGATTTAATTGAAGTTATTGTTTTCCCCATGAAAATAAACAAATAAAAATTGATTTTTTGAAGTAACCATTATATAGTGGTGAAGTTTTTGATTAGACCTAGCAAAGTTGTCGAATATAACTCAAAAACAAGTAAAGTCATTGAAATCATGTAAAAATATACATGTCAAAGTCATTGAATAATAGGGTCAATGTCACCATTCATGATTTTTAATGTCATCATTACATAGGTTGAAGCCATTATTTAAAAGTCATCATTTATACAAAATAAAAGATCACAAATAGGTGATAGAAATGGTGAAGTCACTGTTACACAAGGAAAAGTCACCAATTACAAAAAAAATGATAGGATTTTTAAGCACAAAACTCTAAACTTTAATATTTAAATTCTCTTTTTAATAAATATAATGGTTCCACAACATTATTCTTGGCCATATGGGATGTATGGTCCCATTAGGCATGCCATTATGTATCTTAATAATTTGAAGAGCACAAAAATGTTGCTTAGTTCTATGTTAGTGAAAATAACAACCTAAGAACTAGGGGAGCATAACACAATAAATAAGACCATAAAATAAAGGTAAAAACACACAATAATTTTACCTCCCTTTTCTAAATTTATGTCCATTTGTTGGATTATTAGATGTTTGTGCTTAGTCTATGGTATTATAGACTTTGATCAATGCTTCTCCATATTGGTATCACTTATCCAATGGACACTTATGGCATTGATAGGTTTGGCTTGGCTTAGTGTTAATCTTGATATCAAATTTGCATTATACCATTACTTTGATGGCTTCTTAAAGTCATTCTTATAGATTTATATTACACACAAAATCTTGTTTGGGTAGAGTGAGGGAACTTTTATAGCTCTTAGAACTAATTCTAACCCTAGGGAGGTTAGGTTTAATTTTAACTTTGGTTGAGTCTAAAATAACCTAGGTTAAGTTAGGTTAACCCTAGGTTGGGTCAAATCACTCAGAAGTCTTTACAACTCATTTTTAGATATTTATGAGCCATGAAAACTCACTTTAAATATTTGTGATGTTATGAATCACATTTTTAGAATATTTAGGAACTAATAATTCACTTTATTATCTCCCTTGACTTTGAATTCATATTTGGCTAAAAATTCCTTTTTTGACATGAAATTCACTAATTCAACTTGTAATTTTTAATTAAGAAAGTTAATTGAAATTTGTTTTTTTTTAAATCTTTCTTATTGATTTTTATCTTTTAGCAATTATTTTAATGTGTTGAATTAATAGCTCGATATGCCAAAAATGTCAAATTACTAGGTCGTAATTTGTTTGAAACTAAATAGGTTATTAGTGTATACATGGTAATACCCTAAATAATCAAGCCTCTCCACATTTTTAAATAATTTAAATTCATTATGTATATGAATTTGGGCAATTTAGGTGATTTCTAGGCTTAAGTTATGTTATTTTCTATAAATTTCTCTAAATCTTAGTTTAAGCACAGAAGTGGCCAAAACTGAGTGTTTATAATTTGATCACCTCAAAAATACCAAAATTTTAACCAACTAATATAGTAGATTGGTTCAATATAATTCATAAAATTTCAACTAGTGCATGGTGACAGTCCCAAAGAATATTCTAAAATCTTAAACTGATTTGGATTTTGAAATATTAGGTGCACATTGCATAGCATATGTACCTAAGATATGTCTCATGTTGAAATTATGTATTAAAATGGTACCAATGTATATAAGTATACCAAAATTATGAATATGATTCATATAATTGTGTGTTTTGGCCAATTTGGAAAACTATGTAAGTGTGGAGAAGATGCTTCTAAAGCATTCCCCCACTTTATTTGAAAAAATATGAAAACTAATCTAAGTGTCGATGTAGAAATCATGTTTCCAAAACATGCTCCTACTATAATTTGGATATTATGAATACTAAATAGGTGTGGATAACATTCTTCTAAAGTACACCCCCACTAAATTTTAAAACTATGAATGTGTTGAAGCCATGCCATATGACATGCTTGTAGTGAATCTAAAATATTGATATAAGTATCCTATATTGATTGATTGTGGAGAACATGATTATAAAGCATGCCCCACTAAATATGAGAACTATGAATGTGTGTGGAAGCCATGCCCATATGGCATTTCCCCACTAAATTTGAAATTATGCCAAGTGTGGATAAAATGCCTCTATGACATGGCCCCACTAATATTCCCTCCTTGAGGTGATGGAAAGATAGAAAATGGTAGTCACCTCACCTCAAAAAGATAATAAAACTATATAATATATTTGCATAACCATGTAGCATTATAAGGAACATGTTTAAGTAAATATAAAATTAAATCACATAGAATCAATGTGATCACATGAATGCCTAAGATACATGATAAGGACCATGGCAATGTCTATATAGTAAGAATACAAGCTCAAAAATAAAAAAAAACATACACATAAGAGCACTCAAAATTAATTCAAAGGGCAATGGTCCAAGGAGACTAAAAATAAGGGGCATGTTTAAATGTTGCATAATCGAAGGGACATGACTTAGTCAAATTTTCATAATAAGAAAACTAACATATTCATATTGTCCATACAACAAATAATGAAATATGCAAATATCAAAGAAATCATATATATGTATGTATGTATGTATGTATGTATATATGTATATGTATGTATGTATGTATGTATGTATATATATATATGGGGGGGATACAAGAAAAGGAGAATATTCAAATGCTCGAATAATGAATACAATAGCAAGGCAAGACACTCAAGTAAGTATATAAAGTAAATCATAAGAAACCAGCACAAACATGTCATAATAGCCCATAGATTGAATGTGTTATAAAAAAATGTCAAGTTTATAGCATATCAAATACCCTATGTAATATATAATCATGGATAAAGGCATGTGTAAATACATATGTAATATCAAACATGATAATGAAATGTGATAATTGAATGATATAACATGTGTATCAATATAAAAAAAGTGGATCGCCTAATGTCTACATGAAATGAGTAGAGGAAAGGACCAACCTCTAAAATAGGAATATATCATGTATTTGTGTATGCCTATATCACACTCAAGTAGAAGTGTGACACATATGTGTGTATGTATAAGTAACTAATTATTCCATCCATCAACATAGAAATAACACATATATGCCAAGGATATAATATAACATGTAGGTGCCGAAAAATGTTTTGGATTTTTTAATGTTTTTTTTTTTTGAAATTTTTGAATTTTTGAAAAGGAAAGATCATCCTATATACCATCCAATATATGGTCATAAATATATCCCCACTATGAACCTAGTGTAATAATGTTATGACACTATCGAGGAGAAAATATAGGTTCAATATCTATCACATTAGTATCAATGATGCTCTGCATATGTAAAATGGGACTCTATGGTCTTGAATCAGTAGTAAGAGTAATAGGATTAGGGGTTCATAGAACCTATCATTGAGTGTTCTATGTTTTTTGGAATAGTAGTAATAGGAACATGTGTAGGTGTTCTATATATTTGAACATGGTACATAGTAAATGGGGATTATGTGGAATACATCATATGTCTTTGATGTAATCTCCTCTCAAGTAATAGTGACCTAGTAAAGGCAATTTCCTATTTCATGGTGAATGAACCTTAGTAAGCTTGCTAATTAACTAGATGGGTATAAGTTTCTCTTGTTTAGGAGATGCTCATATGTAATTTTAGAAAATGTGATTACCCAATTTGTATGAATTTATTTAACACATCCATGCACTATAGAAGGTATTGCTTGAAATGTATAGATCCAAGGTCTTCCTAATAATATGTCAAAGATGCCCATGGAAGGTATGATTGAAAAGGTAGTAACCACATGTGTGGGACTGACCTGCAAAGGTAGGTTAATCTCACCAGTAACCTTATAGGAGCTACCATCAAATGTTTTAATTGATCTAGTATAAATATATAGTTATGATGAGTATAACCTAGTTCAATAAGTAATGTCATGGTGAAAATGTTCTCACTTTCCCCATTATCAATCATAGCATTCTGTATAAGGTGTTTATCAAGGTATACAAAAATGAATAAATAATGAATATTAAAGTCATCATCTATAATCTCATTGTCATACAAAGTAATAGAAGATCTCTAAACAATAAGAGGTATGTGTCATGTTTAAGTAACAATAATCCCATATACTGGGTGACCATAATGTGATGGAGAAGGATGTGAATTGTGTGCCATTTTCCCTTCTACTTCCTCCTTTGTTACATCTTGATTTTCCACTAAGAAAATTTACTTGAATATCTATGGATTTTTATGGTTGGTAATCTGATTTGATTATTATTAACTAAGTTGTAAGTCATATACTATTATGGGATAGATGTATGTTGATTTGATTTCATGATTCCATTGATATGAGCTATATGTATTGTATATTCTTACATTATGATCATGTTGATTCATTATTACATCCATATTTTATGATATATGTCATGATGTTATGGACTAACTACCTTCTTCTCATGAGTTTGATGCAAGAGAGATTCATCCCTCATAGCATGATGGAGGAAGAGCACAATCAAAGAGGATGGCATGATATATGTGTTGGTGGAAGATAGAGGAATTTATAGAACCCATACAAACACCACATTATATAGTACATGTTATATGCATTGTTTGAATTGTTAGTGTTAGTACATTTTTTATGATTATTTGCATTTAGATACTTATTTATGCATACTAGTTGTGTGTTATCATAGTTTAAAGCTTATGTATAATTAATCTTGTGTGATTTCATTGTGGTATTATTTGTTTATTCCATTATATTGTATCCATGATCATTAATTTTTTTGAGAGAAAATTAATTTACATAATTAAAATAACAATAACATTACATGAATATTCATATTATCCTTTATCTTGAAGTAGAGAATTGGTATCATGAATTAAACATCCCTAAAACATATCTTAATCTAATCATTATACATTATATCAAACAAATGATAAAATATGTGGCATCTAAGAATTTGATTTCTTGTTACCAGGATTGGCATATAAATCTATGCATTAGACATGTCCAAAAATATAAGCTATGTGTAATCTTATTTTAATATTGTGCCTATAACATTATTTGGATATATATCTTAATCTAATCCTTAGCTCAGTTTTATTCATATGATATCTCAACTAATTGAGATATGTGGTATCTAATCATTATGCATTGAATCTTTCCTTTTAGTTTTGAATGTATATGGCATTGAATATTTTGGAATATTTCCTTTTTGTGATATCTATCTATATATTTTCATATACCATATATATATAGAAATATATTTTTTGGATCTAATGTGTTTATAGTCTTTAAGTGTGTAAGTATTATTTACAAGATATCAATTGTGTCAAATTTGAAAGAATATAATATAATATAAATGGACATAGATAAATATTTTAGAGTTACTTTGATTATATTTACCATTTCATGGAATAAAAATATTATAACTTGTCGTATTATAATTTATATTTACCCATTATGAAAATGCACCTTTGATAGCTAAAAAGTGAGTTATTATGAATCTTGATTATAATCAACATCCTAATTATAGTTATATATGTATCCATGTATTATTCCATGGTGACACAATATGGAAGTAGGTAGTGATAAATTACAATTATATGTGTGTGTGTGTCTATTTTATATATATATATATATATATATATATATATATATATATATATATATATATAGACACACACACACATATAATTGTAATTTATCACTACCTAATTCCATATTGTGTCACCATGGAATTATATATATATATATATATATATATATAATAGACACACACACACACACACACATACTATGGTTAAATATTAATATAGTTGTCTTTGATATAAAGTATGTCATATGACTTATATTAATATAATAGTTTATATATACAAAGTTCCTTTAATGGTAATATATGTACTCCAAGTTTTTATTACTTTAATAATGGTGAAAATAATTCTAATTATATATTTATCCTACATATTGGCTCTAAAAATATATGCACTCTAGTTTTTGATCGGTTCTATATACAGTATTTATATAATGTTGAGTACATATATATGATACATATCAAGAATATATTTAGTATGAACAAGTGCCTGTATAAATGGAAAATATTGGTAAGAGGACTTAGATATACATATGTGTATACAAAATATATAGGTGTGCCTATATCCATTATAAATAATAACAAGTCATAGGATCTCAAGGGAAAGGGAACTATAACTATATGAATGTAATCTACTAAAAACATAATAAGTTGTTATGACTTTCTTTGTTATGATTGATTGTTTGGACTTGAATAGTGTGTACATAAATGATGGATTGTGCTATTAGTGTTTATCATAGAATGTATTATATCTAAATATACTTATGAAAATTAGAAATATGCAATCTAATGTAGATTATACCTAATTAGTATGAATTGTACTTATTATACTTATTATTTATGTGATAAATAATATAGTGAATATTCATTCACACATTTAATAGACTAAATGTATGTATTTAATTATTCTTGTGTTTAGCATGTTTTATGCCTACTAGTAGAAAGTAGTTTATATGAATATATTGCTTATATATATGTTAACCAAATATTGCATTATTGGCACTAAGTAGTGAGATGAACTTCACTAGCTTACTAATATCATCAATGCTAGATGAAGGTAATCTAATTAAGTGGTATGTATAAATTTGACTAATATTAGAGATCAATAATTATTAAAAAAAAATTAGCCAAATTAATGTTAGTTAGACATTATCATTTCATATGTATGATTTACATGTTTATGTGATATCATGTTAGAATGTATTTATTTATCGTACACTTCATGTTCTTAGAAATCATATAGCACATGGGTACTAGCTTGTCTCTTTATATTCTCACACCATCACTATCAACTCATTTGTAAATGGAGGGTCATTTCCTGATGGGGAATTTTGAATGGGATTGATGGTTTGTGGTTGGTGTGGAAAAGTGTTTATATGATGCTCTCCCTTCCCATAGTAATACTTATTTGGAGACTACACTTTAGAATGCCATAAATACTAGAGTTTTGGGAAACTCATGCTTTATGGAGCCTTGTATCTTGTAATTTATTTATTATTATTAAAACATTATACCTGATGAGATGAAATTATTTACTTATTATACCATGATAGTAGTGGCTACATATTTGTACTATCCATGGTTGTAAATCTATAATTACTTTCTATATTTAGTTATATTTTATTTCATATGATGATAGTGATTAGTGATTGATAGATGTCACATGCTTATTTTAAAGTTAACATACTTAGAGTATTTTATCTATAACACTAATTAGATTCTCATGATAAATCTAATGAATAATACATTTATTAAATCTTTTTTTAAATATATTATTCTAAGTAGATCCTACTTGGGATGTTACATGTGATATCAGAGGTATGTCTCAAACTCTAAGACTTAATGAGTCTACAAACATTTTAATATCCTTATGTTTACCAAAAAGGAGATGGTTAAATCTAGAGTATATAGAGAGGGTATTTCAAATGTCAATGATAATAACCCTCCATTTGATCTAAATAAATTTACCATTGAGAAATAAGCAAAGTTAGATTAGATTCTCATATCCATGAATAAAACTAGAGATTAAATTTTATTCCTAGAGTAGGAAGTTCATGGCCATGAAGAGGAATAACATTAGAATGTACCTGAAGAGCATCCCATTGAGTAGGAAAAATTTTAGGATGTGAGAGCTCATGTAGATGTAGAATTGGATAAAGATATGAAAAAGGTGAATCCACCTAAGTTTGATGAAACTATTTTGAGTGATAGAGCTGACTCATGGATGACTAATATAGAGAATTATTTAGAGATTCAAAACTACTTTGATTTCAATAAAGTAGTTTTGGGAGCATAAAAATTGGCTGGTAAAGTAGCTATTTGGTGGGACAACAATAAGTTAGAAATGAATCCTAACTTGACCGCCATTACATGGGATCAGTTTGTGATATTGTTTAGATCATATTGGCTTCCACAACTATACTTTGACTATAAGCTTATAGATTTATAGAATCTAAATCAAGGAGACTTATCAGTGAATGAGTAATAGGAATAATTCACCAAACATATGAAGTATGTACCTTAGTATCAGGTAGATTAGAGGTTCAAAATTAAGAAGTTTATCAAGGGATTGAAACCCCATATTTTTAGAGAGGTTGACAGCTATGGACCATATACCATGGACCAAGTCTTTAAGAAGGAAATCAAGTAAGTATAGAAGTTGAAATATCTTACTCATGTTAGGGATAAGTTTAAATTTTTTTTGGAAGTTCTAAAATAACTTTCAAAAATAATAACTAGAAGAAGAGGAATGGAGACTCCAAAAATTAGTTCAACAATCAGAATGCTAGATTCAACAATGGTTCAAGAAATAAGAAATTGGGTGATGGTTTCAAAGGTAGTTTTAATGGAGACCAATAGGATAATAGGAAAGGACCACTTGGAGGTTTCTTCATTTTTTGACGTGAAAATTATGCTCATGAGTGCACCTAGGATAAGTTAAAGAACAAAGGTTTTATTTCTCAAGAAGGAATGTTTTAGCATCATATTCATGTGACAGTTGATAATCAATAAGTCAAATTCTAATCTTCACCAATAGAACTATCAAGTATTTTGTTTGAACATTTAGTTTCCATTTTGATAGACACATGGGATGAAAAATATTTTATATCTCTTAAAATGCTTAATAATTTATCTAAAAGAATTGGAGTAATGGAAAATGCATGGTCAATACAATATGGGAATGATTCAAAAGTCAAAGTTGATAAATGTTTAGTTAAAGCTAAGATTAGGTTATCTAAATTCATAGTAGTAGTGTATCTTTATGTAACACCATTAAGGTCATATGATGTGATCTTAGGGGTGAACTGGATTGTGACGCATAAATCCAAGGTTGACTATTATTTGAAGAAGGTTGAGTGTCTAGATGATTTTTGGACTCAAATACAAATTTAGGGTGAGAAGAGAGAGTTGAAGTTTAGGAAAATTTATGCAATATAACTCAATAAGGCCCAAGGAAAATGATGCCAAGCATTTATTATCAAGATAAATGAAATAAAAGAATCTAATTAACCATCCCTTTAATATTATTCATTCCTTAAGAATTTTCATGATGTATTTATAGAGGAATTACCAAGATTGCCTCCTTGACATGAGTTTTATTTCTTTATTGATATCCCACTTGGATCAAAACCATAGTCTAAGGCACCATACAATATAAAAACCACTAAATTGGTTGAATTAAAGGTTCAACTCCAAGAATTATTTTCAAAGGGGTAGATCAGGCCAAGTGTGTCACCATGGGGTGCACTAGTTGTCTTTGTCAAGAAGAAGGATGATACTCTTCAAATTTTCATTGACTATAGAATATTGAATAAGGAAACTATCAAAACTAGGTACCTTCTACCTTATATAGATGATATTTTTGATCATATGTGAGGGGAAATGGTCTTTTATAAGATTTATCTTAATGTAGCATACCATCATCTAAGGATAAGGGATGTAATATTCCAAAAATGATGTTTAGAAATTGATATGGGCATTATGAGTTCACAATGTTACCACTTGGGTTGACAAATGCTCTGGTAGCATTCATGAATCTCATGAATAGTGTGCTCAGAGATTATCTAGATCATTTTATTTTGGTCTTTCTTGATGACATTATTTTATACTTTAAGAATGAAGAGGAGAATTTTTAACATCTAGAATTAGTTTTGCAATAGTTATGGAAGTATAAGTTGTATGGAAAGTTGTCTAAGTGTGCATATTTCTAGGAAAAATTTTAGTATCTAAGGAATATTTTCTCTAAAGAAGGTATTTTAGTAGATATGGCAAAGATAAGAGATATTATGGAATGGCCAACACCAAAAAATGTGCATGAGGTAAGGATTTTGATGGGATTAGTAAGCTATTATAGAAATTTCATTCCAATATTTTCTAAGATAGCTAATCCAATTACCTCTATGAAATGGAAGAACCAAAGTTTTATCTGGTCAAATAAGTGTGAATTAGATTTTTAAGAATTAAAAAGAAGGCTTAATTCAGCACTAGTGCTAAGATTTCATGACCCCAATGGGCAATTTTTGGTGATCAAAAATGCATCTAGGGATGAATTAGGAGGAGGGATGGTGTAGTGGTGGCTTATGAATCAAGGAATATGAAGCTTTATGAGGTGAATTATTCCCCTCATGACCTAGAACTTGTAGTAATAGTGCATGCCTTGCAATATTGGAGGCATTATTTATTGGTAAAATAATTTAAGCTTAAGAAAGATAACCTGAGACTCAAGTACATCTTCACCAAACCAAATTTTAATGCTCATCAAAGATGCTAGCTAAAGTTCTTATCTAACTATGATTTCAATATCAACTATATCAAAGGCAAGGAAAATAGAGTAATTGATGCCCTTAGTCGTAGGAGGTACATAGCATCCATGGATACTATCAAGAGTAATTTTAGGGATCAAGTGATCAAATTATCACTATGAGATGAATTCCATAATCAAGTTAGGAAAGCATTATCTGAGAATGCTTAGAATCCTAGGTATAAAGGATTCAGATTAGAGAATGATGATATTTTTTGATATAATGGAAGGACGTATGTGTCAGATCAAGAGAATATGAGGAGCATAATGTTAAATAAACTAAAAAAATTTCCATATTTAGGACATCTAGTAGTAACCAATCTTATGGTAGAGCTTAGACAACTTTGTTTTTCGAAGGGAATCAAGAAACTTGTGATGGACTTTGTGTCACATTGTCTCTAATGTTAGCAAGTGAAATCTTAATATGTCCATTTAGATAGATTTTTATATCTATATGACATACCATAATGGAAGTGGTAGGTGACCAATATGGAATTTATCCAAGGTTTACCATTGTCACAAAATAGGCATGACATGATCTTAGTTGTAGTTGATAAACTAACCAAGGTGGCTCATTTTATACCAAGAAATTTGATAGATGATGTACCTACTATTGAAAAAAGGTTTGTAAAGGAAGTTTATTGGTTTCATGGATTTCTATAGAATATCATTTAGGATTGTGATCTAAATATGACTTCTAGATTTTGTGTAAATCTAAATTCAGCTCTAGATATGTAATTAAACTTTAGCATTACATATCACCCAGAGACTGATGGTTAGACCGAGTGAGTTAATTAGGTATTAGAGGATATTTTATATACATATTACATGGATTAATAGTACAAGTTGGAATATTATCTTCCATTGGTTGAGTTTGCTTATAAGAACTCATACCAATCAACTTTGAAGATGGTAGCATTTGAAACATTATATGGAAGAAGGTGCAAGACACTGATCAATTGGGATAAGTTGAAATATAGGGTAATCTTTGGACCTAAGATACTTTCAAAAATAAAATATAAATTTAGATTAATCAGGTAGAGACTAGTTAAGTATAATGATAGGTAGAAGAATTATATTGATATAAAAATAATAGATAGAAAATTTTTAGTAGGTTATAAAGTGTTCTTATGGGTTAATTCATAGAAGAACTCGATTAAATTTGGGAAGTTAGAAAAAAATTTATCGAGATATGTGGGACACTTCAAGGTGTTGTAAATTTTTAAACCTATATAATATATGCTTGCATTACCACCATTCCTAGCTCGATTTCATAATGTCTTCCATGTTTCTTATCTTAAAAAGTATATAGTTGATCCTTCACATGTGTTGAATTGGAATGATTTGAAGGTTATGGATCCCAGAGTGGTCATGGTACAACCAATCAAAGTAATTGACACTCATAAACATTGTTTATATAATAGAGAGATGTCATAGTACAAGGTCTTATGGGATAAATACTCCAATTATAGTGCTACTTGGGAGGACTATGATGAGTTCTACATGCATTTTACATATTTATTTACTTGATTTGATGCTTCATACTATTGTTATTTTTATACTGAATAATGTTTTTAATTTAGAACTAATATTTAAATAAGTGTCTTAGGATGATGACTAGATTTAGGGGAAAAGATGTTACATCTAATTTCCCACTAAGCAAATTTACTTGAATATCCATGGATTTTTATGGTTTGTAATTTAATTTGATTATTATTAACTAAGTTTTAAGTCATATGTTGTTATGGGATAGATGTATGTTGCTTTTATTTCATGATTGCATTGCTATAAGTTAGTTCAACTATATATTTTTACATTATGATCATGTTAATTCATTATTACAATCATATTTTGTAATATATATCATGATGTTATGGACTAACTCCTTTTTTGTCATGAGTTTGATGTAGGAGAGATTCATCCATTAGAGCATGACAAAGGGAGAGAATCATCATAGAGGGTGGCATAGATGGAGGTGTTGGGGGATGATAGAGAAATGGCTAGAACCCATGCACACACCACATTATATAGTACATGTTATATGCATTATTTGAATTGTTAGCACTAGTATGTTTTTTATGACTATTTGCATTTACATAATTATTTATGCATACTAATTTTGTGTTAGTTCAATTTAATGTTTGTGTAATTAATCTTGTGTGACTGTATTGTGGTACTATGTGTTTATGTCATATTATTTTATTCATGATCATTAATTTTTTTGAAAGAACTTAAATTTTCATGATTAGTACCTAGTTACTATCGCATCTAGCCTAACCATTGTGTCTTCCTAATGCTTGAGAATATTGGTAGGTTATCTTCATGATATTTTGGGAATACCAATTATTATTTTTATTGAATTTATAATAGTTGTGTTGTTATTAAGTCATTATGAGTATTTATTATTTAGTCATTATAAAAATATATAAATAGGAAAAAGCATCATATACCTGGAGTAAAAGAAATAAAATCAGTAAAGCAATTGTATTATATTAAAATTGTGTTAAAATTAGAATAAAAATGAATAAAGTAATAAATTTAGAAAATATATATGGGAAAAAGAAAAAAAAGAAACATCAAACATTAAAAGAAAGGAAAGGAAAAAGCTTTAAACAAATAAAATATATAGTCATTCAAGGAAAGGAAAGGAAAGAGGTGTGATGTTGAATAAGAAGGGGAGAAGAAAAGTGTTGGGCATGGTCATTGATGTCTTAGGTTGTCATTGATGTCAAAGAGAGAATATGGTACTAGTACATAAATGACAAAGAAGTTATGTTTGATAGCTTGGATATACAAGTCTGTAAGGACACAAAATAAGTTATGAGGCATAAATATATGTCTTGGTGAAGTTATAGTGTATAATTTGATCATTTGAAAAGAGAAACATGCATATCCTAGCTTAAGAGAAGCCAGACCATCACTGCACATCATGAAAATATAAGTGATCCAGTAAGTTTTTGCATTTTATGCAAGTAATCAAAAAGTCAACAATGGTCAAAGGTTTTCATGGAGATATTGTTTATAGTACCAAGAAGGTACCCTAAAGACTTAGAGTCTTTAAGTGTTTTCTAGATCAATTTATAAACCTTAAAATTTTCTCTTTTAAACTTTGATAGACCAAAGACTCAATTTTAACTACATTGAAGTCTAGGGTCAAATAGTCTAGACAAATCCAATGGTGAGCATTTAATCAGATGATGAAGATCTATGATGAGCATGAAGCCTATTAGATAGAGATAAATGATGATTGTATGATCATGTAGTTAGATATCAATGACACACATTGAGTTAATAATTATAAATATTTTAGACTACATATGGAACTACCAAGTAGTACAAGTGTGTTGAATGAATGGTATAGGGTGCGTAAAAGGCACACAGAGCTACCAAGTGGCACGATCATGGAATCTCATATAGAAGATCAATGATGAGTATTACAAGGTAAATACTAGGATACTCTAAAGGAGATATATGGTGCATATTTTTTCAAAGTTTCTAGAGAACATGAGATGAGGTCAAAGTGTTTGATGTTTAGTATTTACATAGTGAACATTAAAATTTAGGTATTCAAATTAATGAAGGAAAACTAGTATATAGTTTTTGAGATATATATTTTGATCCAAGATGAATTTTATGGTGGTGTAAAAATCAAATTTTATTATAAGGTATAAATGTTTGTAAAAGTATAGATATGGAGCTTCAAAGTTGACTATTTATTCATTCATATGTTATTATGTATAGAATGTTATTTAAGCAATTTTTGCTTTAGTAAAAGAGTGTTTTGGTGAGAGTATTCATTTGAATATGTCTTATAGGTCATATAGAGTGGACCTATGTATTTAAAAGTTATATTATGTTCTTATTTTGCTCTATGAAGTGATAAAAGGATAATAGGTCTCCATGAGACCTATAAGGGCTACTAAAGCCTATTTGAAAGGTGTAGTTTGTTAAGTGTGACCCATGGATGCTATGGCCAACCTGTGAAGATGGTATTAAGATATATGTTAGCATGATAGAATTATTAATGGTTAAGGCAAGTATTATGGCTAACCTAGAAGTTGATGTTCATGAAGACTCTATAAAGAGAGGAGACCAAGGCAATGGTTTCTAGACATGGATGTGATGAGAGATTAGAAGATAGATATGAAGGAATGAGATCAGAGGGAGTATGCTTAGTAGATAAACTAAAGTATAAAGTAGATTGAGGATGAGTGAAGATTCCTAGATTGATCTAGAAGGGGTGCTTGGATACATTACTTATATGAGCAAGTTTGAGTGTGTGTGATGAGTTGAAAGAGAGTTATTATACATTGTTTCTCCAATCAGGTTGAAATGCAATAAGAGATATGGATTTGTTGATTTCATAAGGTGTTGTGTGGGTTCTCAACATATAGAACAAATGGGTGTTTATACATACTTAGGGGTGGGTTCTCCTTATGAATTAGGTGCTTCACTAAAAGGTCTCATGTTTTTTATCATCTTATAAGACAAGTATTCCATGTGTTTATAGGATTGAGAGTGGGTTTTATTCCCCAAGAGGGTTTCCCATGTATTTCTTGTGTTATGTGTGTGATCTTGCATCATATTTATTATTCATTGTTATGAACTTCTTGTATACTTTATGAATGATTTTGGTCATTGATTAAGAATTTGAAAGGATTAAAATTGAACTTTCAAATATCTTGCATCAATGATTCACCCCCTCTCAATGATTATACCTCCAACAATTGGTATCAAAGTAGGAACTTCATTATAAGTTTAATCACTTAAAGGTGATCATAGGTATAATGAAACATAAAAAGGCTAAGATTTTTATTTAAGGTGAACTAATATGTGCTTTATCAAAACTCAAATGTTCAAGGTAAAAATATAAATGTCTAAAAGAAAAGTTTGAAAGATTGAATAATAGATAGGGAGTAAAAATTTAGACCTGAATTCCTCTATATGCCATGGGATTCTTGCAAGATTTGATAGTTTGAAGAAATAAACATGAATAATAAAAGAAATGGTAAAAATTTGAAAGTTATGGTTGATACAATATTTTAATCAAATAATGGATCAATTGGAAGGTAAATTTTGACTTATATTGATGCACTTTTATCTAAAGACAAGCAGATTTTTGGCTCTAAAAAAGAATCTATGGATGAGATGTCTTGGGGTATTGATGATAAAAAAAATTGGTGATTAACATGAAAAACTATAGTTATGTTTTCAATGGAAACTAATATACTTGTAATGAATATGGTCATAGATGTAAATATTGTACTTACTCTCCAAAGAGAAGAAATGAGGTTCTCTTCTATAAATGCAATCAACAAGGACATATAGCCAAGTATTACAAAAGGGACTTTTGGAAAAAATAATTTTAAGTTATTAACACCATCAAATGGCTCAAGAAAGACAAAACCAAGATTCAAATAAATAAGGATTAGGACTCAAAGGAAGAATTCATGTTTGTACAAACTACCTTACATACTCAAGAGGATGAAAACAAGAAATGGTACATAGATAGTGGATGCTAAAGTCATATGATAGGAGACAAGAGTAATTTTATTTCTCTCAAGAAACATAATTCAAGTTTAGTAAGTTTTGGTGACAATATCTCTGCTAACATAGTTGGGAAAGGCTCTATAAGTTTGGATAATGGTCATACTCAAATTGAAAATTTTTCTATATGTAAAAATTTTGAAACATAATATTCTAAGTTTTAGTCAAAAGTGTAAACAATGAAATGTTGTGACTTCTCATGACAAAGGGTGTAAAGTGAGAAGTTCCAATTTTGGAAAATAATTACAAACATTCACAAGGTAGATAGAAACTTGTATGTGGTCCATAAATCTAATAAAGAAAAGTGCTCCATGAATCAATTAGAGGAAAGTTGGCTTTGGTATAAAAGACTTGGACATATGAACTTTGATAATTTAGTAAGGATCAATTAAAAAGGAATAGTGAGGCATATGCCTAAAATCACTAAGATTACTCATACTCTCTATAAGGCATGCCTTCATAGAAAGCAAGTCAAAATAAGATACAAATCTAAGGAGCATTATACTATAATACCATTAGAGTTGATCCACATAGACCTTTTTGGACCTATAAGAACTCAAGGAATTCAAGGTAATAGCTAATTTATGTTATTAATTGATGAATTCACTAGAATGACTTGGATATTTTTTATTAAAGAGAAATCAAAAACTTTTGTAAAATTTAAAGCATTCAAATCTCTTGTTGAAAATGAAAAAAGATCAAGAGTAAAGTGTGTAAGATCAAATAGAGGAGGTAAATTTTAGTCTTATGAGTTTGATGAATTTTGTGAGGAAAAAAGAATTAGAACATAATACTCTACTGCTAGGATACCCCAATCGAATGGGGTAGTTGAGAGGAAAAATAGAATTATCTAAGAGATGACTAGAACCATGCTTCAAGATTCCAAACTTTTAGATGGTTTTTGGGAAGAGGCTACCAATACTTTTATTTATATCTTAAATAGATGCCAGGTTAGAGAAAATGGTGATAAGACTCCCTATGAGCTATATAAAAATAGGGAAGCTAATGTCAAATAATTTAGAGTGTTTGTGAACAAGTGTTTTATCAAGAGGAATGAATAAAATCTTGGAAAATTTAGCTCAAGATCCGATGAGGGCATCTTTTTGGGTTATTTCTCCATAAGTTCTACTTATAGATTTTTCAATAAGAGACTCCAAAAATTCATTGAAAGTTCTAATGTGAGAGTTGAAGAGGCATGTACATCAAGAAGCCTAGCTTATAGATAATTGACATTAATAAGGATGTTATTTCAAATAATTAAAACATACCTGATCAATTAGATGATGAGGAGGAAGAATTAAGACAAGATACTAAATCCCCTTCTAGGAGAATATAGAAGGATCATCCAATTTCCCAAGTTAGTGGAGATATGAATGATAGTTTACAAACTAAGAGGAGAAGGTTGATTAATTATAATCAATAAGACATAGATTTTTTATCCAAGATTGAACCTAAAACTTTCTTAAAATCTAGAAAAGATGAAAATTGGACAATTTGCCATAGAGGAAGAACTTGATCAAATAGTAAAAAATGAAACATGGGATTTGGTTCCTATGCCAAAAGATTAAAATGTGATATGAACTAAGTGGGTTTTAAGAAACAAGATGAATGAGAAAGGATAGGTCATAAGAAATAAGGCTATACTGGTGTGTAAATGATATGCTCAAGTTGAAGGGATAGAGTTTGATGAGACCTTTGCTTTTGTAGCAAGAATGGAAGCAATTAGACTCTTTTTATCATATGCAAGATTCAAAGGTTTCAAAGTTTACCAAATGGATGTGAAATCTACATTTTTGAATGGTAAATTAGATGAATAGGTTTATATTGAGCCACCTAAAGGTTTTTTAGTGACAGGAAATCAGGACTATGTTTACAAACTAAAGAAGGCTTTATATGGTATTAAACAAGCTCCTATAGCTTCGTATGGTATATTAGACAAGTATATAGTGAGCCAATTATTCAAAATAGGTATGATTGATAGTAATTTACATATCAAGACAAATTTCACTCATCAATTACTAATAGTAGTCTATGTTGATGACATAATATTTGGTTCTGACAATGACAACATGAGAAGAGAGTTTGAAAATGCTATGAAGACTAAGTTTGAAATGTCATTGCTGGGAGAACTTTATTTCTTCTTAAGATTAAAAATTAACTAACTTAATGAAGGGATATTCATTTAATAATCAAAATACATCGAATATATTGTAAAAAAATTGACATGTTGGATTGTAAGACAATGAGTAGTCCAATGATTATTGGATGCAAGTTATGTAAAATAAGATGACTCATCAAAATTTGATAAAACTTTATATAGATCCATGATTGGAAGTCTCTTATACTCTACTACTTCTAGGCCTGATATCATACAAGAAATGGGTCTTGTAGGAAGGTTTCAAGCTGATCCTAGAGAATTTCACGTGAAATAAATCAAAAGGATCTTAAGATATCCCAAGAGCATAATATAGTATGGTTTATAGTACCCTAGGAGTAAATAATTTACTCTAAAGACATACACTAATGTAAATTGGGCCAGATGTGTAGATGATAGGATTACCAGTGGTGGTGTCTTCTTCATGGGTAAATGCTTGGTGTCTTGGCTAAGTAAAAAGCAAACCTTTATATCTCTATCAACTACATAAGATAAGTATATAGTTGTTACTTCCTATTTTACTCAGGTAATGTGGATGAAATAAACATTAGAATATTATAAGGTAAGACAAAATGGACCTTGTCCTATCTATTGTGATAATAATAGTGCAATTAGTATCTTTAAAAATTCTATTATGCACTAAAAAACTAATCACATTCCTATCAAATATCATTTATTAAGAGAACAAGTAATTAATCGAACTATTAATTTGGAATATGTGTTTACAAAATAACAACTTGCAGACATTATGACTAAACCATTAACAAAGGACACATTTAAGTATGTAAGACAAAGCTTAGGAGTCATATCCTTGTCTATGAATCATTAAAATGCCATTTGAGTAGGAGGATAATGTGTTGTCATATTTTTTATATCATGAAGAAGGTCTTAGAGTTATGTATACGATAAGTTGTGTATGTCACGGAGTTCACAGTGTTCTGAAGATGAGCTGGTTCCGTGAGAGTGTTTTGAAAAGGTTCTAAACCATGATGGCTTGTAGAGGATAAAGGTCAATTGTTTTGTTTCTATGTGATTCATATGAGAGTTATTAATATCTACTTCTTATGTTTAAAGTTGACCTAATAAAGATATGAGATATTTTGATTGTTTCATAAGAATATTGACTATGTGTGGACAGTGTTTGAAGTGTTGTTGATAGACCTAGTTCATTGATAAGACTTATTGAAGATAATATTTTTTAGATAAATGTGTATAATGTTAGGGGAGATTTAAAATCTCTCTGAGTAGTTCATCAGGTCCAAGGATAAGAGAAGTCCAAGTTTAGATTGGTGCATATCAAAGGGGGAGTAATGGATTCATATGTTTGAAAGTATGTAAGTATCTTGAGCATCTTAAATAGTATTTGAATGTATATATGATGTTAAGGAAGAGCATTTTGTCATTAATGTCAAAGGGGGAGAAATATTAGAATTAAGAATTTCAAATGAGTAAGAAGTTATTTTGAGGGTGTTTTACCATCAGTGACAAAGGGGGATATTTTTTTATCATGGTCATTAATGTCTTAAGTTGTCATTAATGTCAAAGAGATCATGTGGTACTAGTACATGAATGATAAAGAAGTTGTGTTTAATATCTCAGATATAAAAGTATGTAAGGACAAAGAAGTTGTGAGGCTTCCATAGATGTCTTGGTGAAGTTCTAATGAGTCATTTGATCATTTTAAAAGAGAAACATGCATATTATAGCTTAAGAGAAGCTAGACCATCACTGCACATCATGTAGATATGAGTGATCTAGTAAGTTTTTACATTTGATTTAGATATTCAGAAAGTTAATAGTGCTCAAAGGTTTTCATGGAGATATTATCTATAGTTCCAAGAAGGTACCCTAAAGATTTGGACTCTTGAAGTGTTTTATAACTCAAGTTATAAACCTTATAAGTTTTTATTGTAGACTATGATGGACCAGAGACCATCAAGATTAAATATGTTTAATTCTAGGGTCGAATAGTCTGGATATATCTAATAGTGAGTGTTTTATCGAATGATGAAGATCTATAATGAGCATTAAGCCTATTAGATAAAGATCAATAGTGAGCATATGATTGTGTAGTTAAAGATAAATGACATGCATTAAGTCAATAATTATAAGGATGCTCATATTTCATGTGGAACTACCAAGTGGTGCAAGCACATAGACTAAATGGTCTAGTGTGTACACAAAGCACATAGAACTACCAAGTGGCACAATAATGGAAGCTCAGATCAGAGATCAATGGTGAGAATTGAAAGGTAAACACTAAGATATTCTTAAGGATATCAATGGTGTTTATTTGTTTAAATTTTATAGGGAGCATGAGATGAGGTCAAAGTGTCTAATGTTTAGTATTTACACAATGAACATTGGAATTCAGATATTCAAATTAATGAAAGAAAAATAGTCTATAGTTTTTTAGCTATATCTTTTGATCCAACATGAATTTCATTATGGTGTAAAAAAATAAATTTGAAGAGGACTTCATGGCATACACACAATAGTTTATTAAAAGGTCTGAATGTTTATAAAAGTGTAGATATGGAGCTTTAAAGTTGACTATTTATTTGTTCATGGTGTTACTATGTACATAATCTTGTTTAAGCAATTTGTACTTTAGCAAAAGAGTTTTTTCATGGGAGTATTAATTTGAATATGTATTATAGGCCATATGAAGTGGACCCATGTATTTAAAAGTGATCTTGTGTTCTTGTTTTTCTCAATGAAGTTCTTAAAGGGTAATAGGTCTCCATGAGACCTATAAGGGTTATTAATGCCTAATTGAAAGATATAACTACTTAAGTGTGACCCATGGATGTTATGGATGACCTATGAGGATGATATTGAGATATGTGTTAGCATGATATAATAATTAAGGGTTAAGGCAAGTATTATGGCCAACCTAGAAGTTGATATTCATGAAGACTATATAAAGAGTGGAAACCAAGGTAATAGTTTCTAGACGTGGATGTGTTGAGAGAGTAGAAGATAGAGATAAAGGAAAGAGATCAGAGGAAGTGTGCTCAGTGGATAGACTAAAGTATAAATCAGATTGAGGATGAGTGAAGAATCCTAAAGTTATCCAAAAGGGGTGTTTAGATGCATTACTTGTATGAGCAAGTTCGAGTGTGTGTGATGAGTTGAAAGAGAGGTATTATACATTGTTTCTCCAATCAATTGAAATGTAATTAGAGTTATAGAGTTGTTGATTTCATAATGTGTTGTGTGGGTGATCAACATCTAGAATAAGTGAGTTATTTTTCATACTTAGGGGTGGGTGCTCTTTGTGAAGTGGGTGCTTCACTAAAAAGTCTCTTGTTTGTGATCATTTTATAGGATATGTAGTCCATGTGTTTTTAGGCTTGAGAGTGGGTTTTATTCCCTAAGAGGGTTTCCCATATACTACTTGTGTTATGTGTGTGATATTGAATCATCTTTATTATTCATTTTTATGAACATCTTGTATGTTTCATGAATTCTTTTGGTCATTGATTAAGAGTTTGAAAGGATTACAATTAAAGTTTGAAATATCTTGCATCACTGATTCACCCCTCCCTCTTAGTGATTTTACCTCCAATAAAAAGGAGTAGAGCATAAAAGAGAAGAGGTAATTGAAGAGAAGAATAATATAACAATTTGGAAAAAAAAGGACAAGCAGAGTGAGTGGAGGAAAGAGAGAAGTGCAAAGAGGAGAAAGAGGGAATAGGGAGAAGGGAAGAATTTTTTATAGATCATGCTATTTCAGATGCTTTTGAAGTTAGGTGATGTTATTAAAATTTTGTGTGAATTTATATGTGAACTGTGTGAATTTATATTGTCTGTGTGACTCAATTTTCGTTCTCAAAATCATATTGTTCAGCCAAATATGGTGCTTATCAACTTAGCAATTAGAATCTTTCTGTCAGATTACATCCTAATTGATATCATGAGATTCTATTACACATATCTTGGTTTAAAATTATGATATTGTAAATGAGTATAAAATACCTATTATCTCTAAATTGGGATGGCACATATCAAACCTAAATTGTGATGGTGCATATTTACCTCATATTGTTGCATGATTTTTAGAATCCTCAAATATAAAAACTAACAAAAGAATTCATATGTCAAAATTAGTAAAATTATCAATCTATTAAGTGATTAACTCTTATATTTATCTAACAATTATCTAATTATATCTTGATTAGAGAATTCTAACAAACTTATATTCTTTAATTGATTGGCTACTATGAATATCTATTAAGAATAACATGGTCAAATTATTAGAAGATAAATACTTATAAGAATAATTTAGTAGATAAATACTTATATTATTTAATTGAGTAAATAACATGATCATATTACAATAAAAATAACATTACATGAATATCTATATTATCCTTCATCTTAAACTAGCAAACTGGTATCACAAGCTAAAACATCCTTAAAATATATATTAATCTAATAATTATACATTATATTAGGTGAATGATATAATATATGGTATCAAAGAATTTGATTTCTTATTACCAATATTGGTATATAAATATGTGTATTAGACATGTCCAAAATATATAAGTTGTCTATTCTTATTCTGATATTGTGCCTATAACATTGTTTGGTAATATATCTTAATCTAATCCTTAGCTCAGTTTACTCATATGATATCTTGACTAATTAAGATATGTGGTATCTAAGAACTATATTTTGAATCTCTCCTTTTAGTTTTGAATACATACATACATACATACATACATACATACATACATATATATATATATATATATAATGATCCAATATTAACATGTTTTTGTCTTTGATACTAGGTATATCACATGAATTATATTAATATACTAATCTATATATATAAATTTCATTTAATGGTAATATCTGTACTCCAATTTTTGATTTCTTTATTAATGGTTACAATAATTCTAATTATATAGTTATCCTACATATTGGCTCTAAAAATATATGTACCCCAGTTTCTGGTTGGTTCTATATAGAATATTTATATAATTTTTAGTACATATATATGGTATATATCAAGAATATATTTAGTATGAACAAGTGCTTGTATAAATGGAAAATATCAGTAAGAGGACTTAGATACTCATATGTGTATACAACATATAGAGGTGTACCTATATTCATTATAAATAATAACAAGTCATAGGATCCCGAGGGAAAGGAAATTATAACTATATGAATGTAGTCTACTAAAAATATAAGTTATTATTATGAATTACTTTTTTATGATTAACTATTTAAACTTGAGTAGTGTATACATAAATGATGGAGTATGATATTAGTGCTCATCATAGAATGTACTATATTTGAATCTACTTAAGTAAATTATAAATATGTAGTCGAATGTAGATTATACCTAATTGGTATGAACTATACTTGTTATGCTTATTAGTTATGTGACAAATAATATAGTGGATATTCAATCATATATTTGATGGATTAAATGTATGCATTTGATTATTCTAGTGTTTAACATGTTTTATGCCTACTAGTAAGAAGTAATCTATATGAATCTATTGGTTATATATGTTAACCAAATCTCGCATTATTGGTACTAAGTAAGTATTGAGATAGACTTCACTAAATTACTAGCATCATTAATACTAGATGAAGGTAATATGATCAAGTGGTGTGTATGAATTTGACTGATCTTAGAGATCAATAACTATCAAAAAACTTTGGCTAAATTAATGTTAATTAAATATTGTCATTTCATATGTATGATATACATGTTTAAGTGATATCATGTTACAACATATTTCTTTATGGTAAACTTCATGTTCTTAGAAATCATACATCACATGGGTTTTATCTTGCCTCTCTAGATTCCTGTACCATCACTAACTACTCATCCATGAAGGGAGGGCCATTCCCTGATGGGAGATTGTGTGAGGGATCTATCATCCATGGTTGGTGTGTAAAAATTCTTAGATGATGCTTTCCCTCCCCACAATAATACTTATTTAGAGACTCCACTTGAAATTACCATAGATACTAGAGTTTTAGGAAACTCATGCTCTGTGAAGCCTTGTATATTGTATCTTGTATTGTATTTGTTATTATAGAAACATTATATCTGATGAGATATTATTTACTTATTATTCCATGATAGCAATGGCTACATGTTTGTATCAACCATGACTATAAATCTATAATTTTTTTCTATATTTAGTTATGTTTTGTTTTATATGATGATAGTGATCAGTGATGGATAAATGTCATGTGATTATTTTATAGTTAACATACTTAGAGTATTTTATCTGGATGACTAATTATATTCTCATGAGAAATCTGATAAAAATACATTGATTAAATTGTTAAAAAACATGTTATTCTAAGTAGATCCTAGTGAAGATGTTACATTTTTAGAATGGTCTTGTAAAGGATTATTAAATATTTTTTCTATGGTTATCACTAGGTTGTGACCCTTATTCCTTTTAAGGATCCTCAAATGTAATATTTTGATCATCAATAAGATCTTGGATATTTTACTTCAAGGCAAAACATCTACTTGTAAAATTACTTATTCCATAATGATAATCACAATAATCATTTGCATCATATCCTTTGGGTAGAGGTCAACTCATATCAACCTCCATAGTATGAGGGAGAGATATAATTTAACACTCTAGTAACCACAAGAGTAATGAAGCTATGGAATCAAGTAAAAAGGATAGCTATCTCCTTAGTGCATTTTATAAAATAAACTAATTAGGTTATTTTGAAACTATGTTAACCCTTGTGAATATTTCATTTTTAGAATCAGGAGGTTTTACCTGATAACTTTGTTTGATTGTAAATTTGGTACTAGATGTAAATGAAATTGGTGTGTTTATTACATACATGAGCTTATTTAATGCAATAAGTTTCATTTCATGGTCATGTAAAACATGGTATAAGTCATCAAAATATTTTAACTTCTTAAAAATAATAGACTCATGTAAAGGATCAAGCAAAATTTATTTGAATATGTCTTGAAACTCTTTATCTATCATAAGATTGGTCATTTTAACTAGTATTTTATTATATCTCAAGACACATTGATTGATAGGTTCATTATTTCCTTGTTTGATTTTAATAATTTGAGCATATAAAACCTTCTTAGAAATATTAATGGAAAAGTGTGCTAAAAATTGGTCTGTAAAAGGTTTGAATGATTTTATAGATTGGAGAGGTAAATCATACAACCACATCAAATCATAGTCCTTGAGGCTTCTCGGAAATAATTTGGTCAAAATTTTATCATTGTAGACATAATCAAAGCATGCCACATATAAGGATCAAAGATGTTATTTAGGATCACCCTTGTTGTCATAAAAGGGAAACTTAGGTGCAACAAATCTAGTTGGAAAAGGGTGATAATATATTTCAAGTGTAAGAGGGTTATGCAATACATATTTAAAATCAATAACATGAGGGTAATTTAAATCATTTTTTTCAATGTTTGTAACTTGTCCTCCAAGGTCATTATAACTTGAAGGAGTGTTTGAATTGTACACCTAGTGAAATTTAGATTAACAATTTGAGTAGTCACCAAAGGGGATGTAAACATGTTTCGAGTAGTAATATGCATTAAAATGAGTCTTTGTGTTAAAATAATTGGTAATTTCATGATATATGTAGTGATATTAGTTTAGGAAATAAATGTTCAAACACATAACCTGTGCCCACACTAGATGTATTATGTTGTAATGTGTTCAAGGGGAGGGATGTTTCAAATATAATTTTTGAATTTTTTGTTTCCATTATAATTTTTAGGATCTTATAAAGATATTTATGTTTTTATATAATATGGTCATGAAAAAATGAAAATAATTGCACTTTATCATGATTTATTTGCTCATTTTCATTTGTTTCATGGTTTTCATTATCATAATTTTATTCTATGATAACTCTATCAATATTCTTTTCATTGTAAACATGGGTATCATCATGATACAAAGTATGGTATCCCTCATTAGTTTGAGACATATTAGATGGTGGGAGGGGAATCTCGATGTGTTTAATAGGAACACCTTCTAATATAGGGCTATGCCTAGGTTGCATGTAAAATAGTAAAAGTAAGAAATGAAAAATTATAGCAATATGAAACCCTAGATAGATTAAAACCCTAAGAACCAAAAAAAATTGCATTCATATAAATTGGGTTCACCCAATGTTTAGCCTTAAAATGGAGTAGGAATTATAAATTGGTTTTAAAAGGGCTAAGAATATATAAATGATAATGTACAAGGGTGATAATAAAATCTACAACATGCCAATTGGATGCTAAACTTAAATATAAACATACACTAAATCTTTTATGCTAAAAATATGATAAATATAGAAAGTACAACTAAGCTAAGCATGAAAAATGACAAAGAAGTGATATACATATTTGGATTTGATACTATCATAGTGTTAGATCTAAAACACATAGAAATTAGGCTAGATAGAAATTCTAGAACATTCATCATATTCTATCTCTAATAGTTCTAGAGCTTTAGACACTAACGTCATCCTAGGATGGTTTGATTAACACTAATCTCTATTTTTGATTCAAGTGTCATGAATATAATACCTTCTAAAAAAGTATGTGACCACCTAGATGCTTTTAATTTTTTCTTCACCTTTGTTTTGGTACATTTTGATTAGGGTCATGGACTATCACTCGTAATTAATTTGTAAAACCTTGGTTATTCTTCATTACAACCTTGGAAAAAAATGGGTTAGTGTGCACACTATGTTGAGATAACCCCAAATACCCCTTATCAGTGATCACTATCTACATATCTAATAATCTTAAGAGGTCCTCAGATTAATGTGGTTCTCCCCTACATGTTGGCTTATGTGTGTATAATGTAATATGTGAAAATTACAATAGTGACCTAGCTTGTAATTTGGAAAATAAAGATCTTGGGATACTCTTATAGTATTTCCAAGTTTTAGATGTGTTATACCTATGATTGGTATAAAAATATGGGGCTTTATTCAATTGAATGTTTGATAGAGTGATTTAAATAAAGTGCCTTCATCTATCTTGGTATTTCCTAGATGAGGAATGAATGAGGGTTGATATTTTATTTATATCAACTCATTTTGATAATTAATTCACATTAATACACTTAATACAACCATTAGGATACATTTCATTTGAAAAATAGATGGATTTAGGGCACTAGACACTTATGTCAGGTTAAGACACTAGCATAAGCACTAGTGTCTATCCCAAAAATTAGTGTTTAGGAAGTAAGAAAGTAGGTATGGGATTAAGGCTTGTAGAAGTGGATGATAATTACATTTTAATCATTATATGCAAGATAAAAGGCTTAGGTCATCAACATAAGACTAGTCAAACTAAGAGATATATACCAAGGGGCATAAGATAAAGTAGATGAGAGACTTTCATAAGTGGGAAAGGTATAGAAATGAGAGGAAAAACTAAGGTTTGAGTTTGCCAAGTGAGTAATACTAAGGTGATATATAATCTATAAATATCATCTATAGTTTATTAGCTTTAGATGATTGATTCAGTCATGTGGAACTATAGAGAAGTGTCTGATAATTTTAGAGCATAGTTTGTGTATGATTTTTGGATAGGATGCTATTAAATGTTTTGTCTATATATGCAAACTTGGTAGTACCTTGTATACTCTTACATCACATAGTGGAAGGGGAGTGTGCTTTACCTCACCCATTGGATTTTTTCTCAACTTAAGTTTATCTAAGATAAATATTATGTTTATTTTATGATTTTCTCATTTATGTACTTCATTTTAAGTGTATTAATCTATACATTTCACTTTCAACACCTATTTATCTCTTATTTTTTAAGGTTAATAACCTATAAAAATAAAATAACCTATTTTTGTTTAGTTAGGAAAAAGGGTTCATGTTGGTGAAAATTAGAGTGGAATATCAACCTCATTTATAGATAATCAATTTATGATTATGCAGGTTGACTATTGATGAAAAATGTTTAGAAATATCTATAAACTATGTCACAATCAAAAATAAAATTTCAAACTATACTAAGATAAGGTCACATTAGGAGGAGAGGGCCTAATTTCAGCCTTGTCTATTGAATGTGGTTTTATCTTGTATTACTGTATGACTAATTTTATATTCTTGGTATCAAAACTACATGTGAGAGATTTTTATTGATCGTGTGTCTCGATTTACCTCATAGAAGACTTAAAAAATAAAAAAATTAACTCTTACATAATAAACCAAATATAAATTAAATACAAAATGGGGAATCAGGCAAGTGGAATAGTTGAGTAATCCTTATAAAACCCCACCTAATATAATTTATTACTACATACCTAAAAATGGCCTTAGGTTGATGTAGTACTCCTCCTAGAGTGAGTGTGTATATATTAACTTTTTTCTATATGAATGAAACTAGATGATTAAATTAAATTATTAAAAATGAGTGCCATTGACCTACAATAAAATGAATTTATAATTTAACCTATGACTATTAGAATAAAAAATAGGTATAATTGGAAAGAATAGTGCTCTTTTACTAAAAGTGCAGTAAAATTTCTAAGTGATTACTAAATGTGTTTGGAGAGGCTTTGATCTACTTATATAGAAGAATATTTTGAATATTTATTCTATATAACCTTTATAAAATAATAGGAGGGGTGATAATAAATGTATTTAATTTAAAAATATACCATTTGAGTGTGGGAGACAAGGCCACAATAGTGGAAAATACTAAACTGTAGCCCTATCTACCTCGTGCAGTCTTTTCCTAAAAGGATAAAGACTACCATAAAAATAATCATAAGAGTTTGTAAGCATAATAGGGGTGATTGGATGATATTTTTAGTATTTTAAAGTCAATAATTATAATAATTAATTCTCCCATACATATTTTAAGTCAATGAAATGAATACTAGGCCAAGAAAGATAAGGATGTCAAGATTAAACATTATCAAGCACTTAATGATTAAATTTGAGAATCTAAAATATGTATTTATGTATGTGTGTGTGACACACACACACACACACACACACACACACACACACACACACACACACACACACACACACACACACACACACACAAATACATATTTTAGACACTCAAATTTAATAATTAAGTTCTTGATAATGTTTAATCTTGACATCCTTATCTTTCTTAGCCTAGTATTCATTTCATTAAATTAAAATATATATGGAAGAATTAATTATTATGCCATATATATTTTAATTCAATGAAATGGATAATATGCCAAGAAAGATAAGGATGTCAATAGTAAAAATTATCAAGCACTTATTCTACCATATAGATTTTAATTCAATGAAATGGATAATATGCCAAGCAAGATAAGGATGTCAAGATTAAACATTATCAAGCATTTAATGATTAAATTTGAGTGTTTAAAATATGTATGTATGTGTGTGTGTGTGTATATAGATAAATAGATATATAGATAGATACTATAGACAGTCAAATTTAATCATTAAGTTCTTGATAATGTTTAATCTTGACATGATTATCTTTCTTGGCCTATTATCCATTTCATTGAATTAAAATATATATGGAAGAATTCATTATTCTACTTATTGACTTGAAAATGTTATAAATATCATTTAAGCACCCCTATTTTTCTTATATATATATATATCATGCATAACATATCAGTTGATCATGTTTTATAAAGATGCAGAAACATAACTCAACACTCAAAAATCATATATATGCCTTAAATTATGGAAACATTAATAATAACTTCAATTGAATTAACTCACCTAGTTATCACAACCTCTTTCACATCAAAATTATACAAAGTAAAATACCATGTTCACAATAAAAACCAATATTTTATATTGTGTGCTTGACTAATAAAACTTCATGGTGAAATAATGAAAAAATGAACATTTTGTCACATAAATGAAGTTACTTAATTAATACAAGGTGCAAGGTGGAAAATATCACAATACCCAAATCATATCCTAAAAGGTTAGATACATAAATATTCAAGGAAAGAAAAATGCATTAAATAACTAAGAGTCACTTAATAAGCCCTGAATGATTTTTTTCAGCAATAAGGAATTATTTAGTTGTTAAATGTTTCCAAGATTCATTCAACCTTATAACATACTGAAGCATTCAATTATTTTTATAGGAGAGAAAAAGAAATAAAATTTACAACTTCCATTGTTCAAAAGGTAAGAAACTAAGTTTAGTGGACTAGGAATTATCCCTAATTATTAGTAACTAATGCCCACACTCACTCCCTAAGTTTCCTACATATCAACTCATGTACCCCTACATAAGCAAAATTAGAGATGGTTACAATTAACCTATTTATAAGCATAAGTTTTAATCCTTACCATGAATGAATTTATCCTCTAATGCACTTCCCCATAAAGATAGATCGCATAGTTACCCCAACTGGGTAGTATCCTCAACCACTAATTGGCCCACTCATAATTAGTCAACACACTCTCATGCAACTCCAAAATTAGCCACATAATTTCTATTTTATTAATATTAATTTATCCTATGCATAAAATATAAGCCCATTTTTAATAATTCACAATATTATATCCTTAAAAAATGAAAATAAATATTAAAAATTAATCCATAAATAATCCCACTAGATTAATATGGATAACTTACTGAGTTAGTCTTAATTTATTTCAGAAACGCATGCCATGTTATGTTTATAAGAGGAAACCTCAAATCATGTTTTTTTTAAAATGGGATTATAACATCACCATCAAATTTAGATCATAATAAGTATTAGTCTCTAATGTCTACACTCACTCCCTAGGCTTCATACATATCAACTTATGTGCACTTTGTATGCACAATAATTTTCATTTTGTCATTTACTAACAATTTCTCCTATAGTGATTTATCAAGAATTGATATCCTTGAGTGCACACCTTAAAGGGTGAACTATGAAAGGAGTGGGTAGTGTCTTGGTACATTTCAAGAGATGTTTCTATTATATTATGATTACACCAGTCCTATCATCAGTGTAGCTTCTTAAGAATGTCTTGCCATTTACCTCTTCCATCTTATCCTTACTCAGTTGTGTTAATTTTACTTATATCCTAAGGCATCAAATAGTATAATACCATATGTTTAGTTAATTTTCCATTCATTCACTATATTGGACAACTTGATGTAGTTATGATCAAGTCTTCTAACATATGTACTATATCAACTTGGTCGATATTATTCTATGTCAACCAACATATTTCAACTATATTGGTTGATATTATACTATTGACTTAGATTTTAATGTTGTATTTGGGTATTTGATCAGTTATATAGGGGTTATATTTCATTTTAATCATATCATATACACTCTATTCAATTTGCTTTCACTCACACTTATACCTTAAGTCCTATTTAAGGGAGTTTATGGTTGATAGCCTTATCTTAAAGAAGCTTGTCTTATGGTGTATTTAAAGATCAATAGGAGGATTCATTGGGATTCCTAGCTAAGCATAAATTATTTATTTGTCTAACCATTTAAATTCTTCAACCCATAACATCTCTTGCAAATATCCACTTGAGCCAATGGGAGATTGATTCTCAATGGGTCCACTCCAAGGCAAGTATTTTTAACCCTATAATCTTCATTTTATTTTCTTAGTATTTCATATGTTTATTATTACTTATGAAATCAATGTGTGTATCCTTGTATAGGTTCTCTCTACACTAAATAAATTTGGTGTAGCTATAGGATTGCCTAAACTTTCCATATTCCACTTTAGGTTGTATGAACCTCCATTTGGTTGACCATGGCACTTTCCCATTAGTTTACCTTACTTTACTTTCATTACCCTACTTAAATTATTTAATATCATTTTTACACATTTAATTTTATATAGGTCTAGTGAAAGCTAAAACTTTGTATCATATGCTTAGTATTTAGAATAATTTCCTCTTAAAGTTTACAATGTAAGTAACCATCTAATATATCTATGAAATTCATTGGTAATTTTCCAAAATAACTAAGTATTGTAAGATCTATTTTATTTTTATTATTTAATACTAAGTCTATTGAGATGGGATAGTTAAAGATAAATCCTAGCCTATGCATACATTCTAGTTAACCTGATGTGAAATCTATTCCAACCTTCCTAGATTCAAAAAACTACATTAACTAACTCAATATAATTTCCTTTCTAAAACCAACTATATTGACCATTATGATATAATTTTATGCATGTTTTTTAATGACATCAGCTAGTTTTGTTTGTTATGTGTTAGAATATATTGTATTGTCCTTCTTGATATAATTCTATATTGTATTTGTGACTGTATCAGCTAGCTTGATATAGTTATGTATGTTTCATTTTATTATATTTAATTTATAATTGTAATTTACAATCTAATAACATTGTCTATCTATTTATTCAATTCATTGAATGCTTTAATTTATTTTTTGACATTGATTTTTTATTTTTTTCTCTTTGCTTAGTTTCTCCTAGAAAATGTGTTCTAGTAATTTTAAAAATATTTAGATATATCATTATGGGCCAACCAGATGTTTATTTTACCAAACACCATGGTGTGAGGGGTATTGCCTCGATACTCAAGCTATTTTACAATACTAAACATACAATTTAGTTATTATGTACCTCAAATGATTTCAAAAATTATTAATAATCCATTTTAATAAACATTAGGAAACCAACCATCTGTTAGATTTTGTGGTACATCTAAGAGGAGTGTATCTCCCAAGCAAGTTACTCTCATGATACCCTTAAATATGAGATAGTGGGATACAAACATAGTTGATTCATTATAGTTAGGACTCCAAAACATCAAATCAATACTATTCTATGAATGAAAAAGTATATTTGAGATCCTAAAAAATTAAAAAAATTCTTTTAGTATATGTCATTGATCTTGTTTTTAAAAATTAGTTAGATTAAATTTATTGTGTAATTTTCCTGATGTATTGAAAATTGTATCAGTTATCCTAATACCATTATGTGTTATGTGTAATAAATATTGTTATCACTTAGATTTTTACCCTTTTATGAGATTTATTATCTCTCCTCATCCAATTGGAACAATTGACACACCTCTAGGCTTGTGGGTAGCCTAAGGATGAGGTGAATCTCTAGGTAGGGCTAGCTCCCTTGATGTACCACTTTGGATCACTACTACACCTAAACTTTGGGGGGGGGGGGAAGGGAGAGACAAAAATAGAATTAAAATATTAGAAGGGAGGTGATAAACCAATTAAGCTGATGACTTCCAACAAGCTTCCTGTTACACATGAAATTAGGAGACTGACCAAACATACACTTCTCTAATCTGCATCTTCTCACATCAATATTACATTATAAGGTAATGGATGAATGTTTAGGATAATAATAATAGACAAAAGGACTTGAATGTAAATAATTAATATAATAAATCACTCAAAATTGACACTTCATATAACACTTCACATGCCCTATAATAATAAGCTTTCTAATTATAAATAGGTGAGAAAATGAAACAACATGCTAAGGAAACAAGAGTTATCACTTAAGAAAAATAAAAAATTCAAGTAATAACACTATTAATATTCATGTAATAGGTAAAAATAATTATTATTATTGAAAAAATGGTATGTAAATGATTAAGTATTCACCATACTTAGGTGGAGCATAAGTTACAAAGGCCAAAATGGCTAGTTCTTATAGAACTTAAGAGAGTGAAAAGAAGAGAGAATTAAAAGGGTCATAAAAAAAAATTTAAAGATAATAAAAGGAGTTAAATTTACATTAAAATATTATTTTGGATGAAACATTCAAGGTTAGAAGAGATAAGTGGCCATACAAGCCATGAAACCCATGAAAAGTGGCATGAAAGTTCTCATTCTAGCTTAGAAAAACTACCTTCATGATTAGCACTATTTGAACATCATAAAAATAAATAGGGATATGTATAATTATTTTAATTATAGGTAAGGTTTTTATACATTCCTCTCCATGAATTTTTCATATTCTTGGTCATTTTAAATCTCCAAGAAGTGAGCCATCACTGCCTGCTTTCAAGAAAACACCTCTTTTAGTCACCCCACACACTTGGATTCAAATTTGGATTTATTTTTCCATGAAAATACATGGTAGAGAGTCTATTACAATTTTAAATACTATTAATGGTCTTATAATTCTCAATCACACCTTAAAAATCCATCCACTTGAAGTTTTCACACATTTCCCTAGTTTGGTCATTATGTTAGTTTTGACTAGCTAAGATGAAGCAAATAGTTGAGGGACTTAGGATATATTAAAATTAATTAAATTTATATTTGGAGTTATATTAAGTCCTAATATTCCCTTCAATGTGATTTTAATCTCTTAAAACCTCTTAGAACCTAAACAACACACAAAATAGTCAAATATGCCCTATTTTGTACCTTATCCATATAATTCCATACAATACAAAAGCATGGGGAGTATCCTAAGAGATTATAATACAAGTTTAAATCATAATCATAAGAAAAATATTCCATTATATTAGCTCTCTAACCTCATTTCCTCAAATTAGTCACTAGCAAGGGTGTGTAAGGGTTTTAGCATTTTGACTTCTTAGGCTTTGTTCATAACAACTTGACATATAAATCTCAAATAAATGCCAAAAAAATTATTTTTAGTAACATATATAACTACTCCAAAATTATTTTACCTCCATGAAAATAATTAGAAGAGATGTGGGCTTCCAAACCTCTCCTATCAAGCTTGTTTTCACATTTTTCACAAGTTTGAGTTGTCTTTGGGCCAAAAATGGATTCCCCTAAAACTTATATGACCTTAAAAATATTTAAAACATATATAATCATCATATAAACATATTTAAATATGGTATAAATCTCATATCAAGGTGGAAGTGACCATGACTCTCTTTTTGACTTTTAGGCCTAGTCATGTTTAGTAGGCTTGTATGCATCTTAAAGACCAAAATGATTTTTTGATTATTATCCCTACATAAAATAGATTAAAAAATTATTATTTAATCCCATAAACATTATCCAATAAGGTATAAATCATTCCTAGGGATAAAAGTGTAAGTGACCTCCCATTGGGCTCTAGGCCTCTTCAAGGCCTAACAGACCTACCTGCAATCTTAAGAGTCTAGACCATTATATTATTATTCATCCAAATGTTCTTAGTTTCCATGTTTTTATAGGTTTTATTAATATTAATACACCTTATTTAACATCCTCTCTATCTTATGGTCTCATCTTCTAACCCATCTTCTCCAAAAATATAGGTTTATACATAAGGGGAGTGCCCTCTATTTGAGACAAAATTATTAGAACTATCCTATTTAATTAGAAAATAAAAATATTTTATGAGATTAATAAAGTCATATAGGTTCTATGTTATAATTTTTATCCCTTTTCCATGTCAATATATCCCTCAACTTCTACAAAACTCAAGACATGCAGTGCAAAAGGATGACTGTGCATAAGATTTTCATAAGGATTGTGCTCTACCTATTTGAATCTCTTTATTTTATTATATTTTACATGTAAAAAAACTATTTATATAATTAATATCAAGATTAATGTGTCTTTATTTTGTTTATCACTTCAAATTTTACATATCCCTTCCCCTTTTCATGCACTTTGGACTCACAAACTATGTGCATAAATTCTTGATTGTGTTATTGCCTTAAAGGGGACATCTGTAGTTGAACCTCTATGTTTTAGCTTGAGAAAATAATTTAAAAACCTCCCTTGAGTATATTTTAATCATTTATTTCTTATTTTCATTCATTTTCATGTAATTCAAACATCAAAATATGACTCTTTAGCTCATTGTCTGTCCTAGTTATAGCTGACTGTACTTTTTGCTTTAGTGAGGGGGCACCTATAGGTTACTTGCATGGGTTAGGCCTTGGAAACCTTTAATTGGTATCTATGACACCTTACCAGACCATTTGGTAATTTCTTGGACCCAATTATTCCATATCGAGTTAAGTCTTTGTCATGAAACCTAATCTTTCTGCTCTCTACGCCTCACAGTCAACCATAATTGACTATGTGGGGCCTATAGGTGCCTTTCATATTTAAAAACTACATAAAAATCTCAATGGGAACCATATAAGGTCTTATAATTTACCTTATATCAACCAATAATTATTATATCCATGTTTAATCCTTCTCCAAAATATGGTTTTAGGTCTTCTTACCTTTTTTGACTTACAAGACTATGTTTTCCTCTTTTAGGCTTGGTTGTAGGTGTACTTAGCAGGTTTAGGATGTAATTTGACTTCATCTTTATATTCTTAGATATTTTATATATTCATACCATTTTATACTCACTTTTTCCTTGAACAAAATCAATAAGTTCATCAATAATACTTTCAACCTCACCTTGATTATTCAGTGCATCTCCTCAACCTCTACAGCTGTGTATATTGGTTGTAGGTGCTATTTTTTTTATCTCACTTAGGATTAAAATGTATTGTTTGCCATTTATGTCTTATTAAATAATTTTGGATTGTATGTTTTACCTAAATCAATTGAATACTTTATAAAGACCTCAAAACCTTCTATGTGCTTTCAATGTTTGACAAGTATTCTATTGGCTATAGATAGAACTAAGTGATTTGAGTGTCCTAACGAGAAACTTGAGGGATTTTGAAAACCATATTCCTAAAATAAAACACCTCTTTTATTTTTAAAAAATATAGTATTATATGGGATATTGAAAACAAATATACTTGAAGGCTCTATAGATCAATACAACATTGTATAAGGACACCCAAAAAAGGGCTTGAACCTTTGTTTTGATAGTTTTTGGAAATTGTCCTAAAATTCTATAAGCTTGATCTAAGTCTATTTTTGTGTATCTAGTTTCCTCAACCTTCCTTAAAAACCTTAAAAATTATGAAAAATCATGTTTATACCCTCTAAACATTAGACGATTCTCAAGCACACCTTTCATGTTTCTCCAAGAAGTGGCAGGCTGTACAACTATTGTAGATGGTTATTTTGTGAATTTAATTTATATATTATCTCTTTTAATTATTCTTGAATTTGGTTTTATAATTAAAAATTAATTAAATATATCTATGGGAAATAATACATCACTTCACTTCATTTTGGAACCATAACACAGAAGAAAACCCCATCAATTGGAAGAAATGACTACAACTCCACTCTACTCCTTACAAATTGAGTTGTTTGAGATATCAAATCCTCTCCAAATTTAAAAAAATAATGGATAACATGATGTAAGGTATTCAAAGCCATATTTAACCAATATTATCAACATATTATATGGAATCATCCAAATAAGAGCAAAATGTATAGGGTGCATAGATTAGCAAGCATAAAACCACAATCAACTTCATGAGGATGGTTCATAAAGAATAATAAACCATTATTTGAAATATTTTTATATAAATTAATCTCTTTAAGTTTAATTTCACATCCCAAAGTAATTTTACCTAGAAGTTCTCCTATTGATCGTACCAAGTACAAACCTGAAGACTGGTTCTGTGTCTAAAAGGGTAAAAAAGGAGAAAAATAGTTTTAGCTCAAAAATGGCACTTATAGATAATTTAAAACATGTATTTGAGATTTATGAATCTGAAGATACATTCCATGATCTTACCCCACATGGCACACCTCCCCATGGTCTGTACAAGTTCTAAACTCTTCTCTTTTCCCAAGAAAATTTATCTTTATTCTGAAGCACATACCACTTTTAGTTAGAAATAGTTACCTAAGAAATAATAAGACACATGGCATGTGACATAACCTTTTGACACCTTCACATTTCCCTAAGAGGTTTTACAAGTCATTAAATTCCCCTTTTTTGATCTCAAAATGATATAAGGACTAAAAGACTAATGACCAAGGCTAATATGACATTAAATAACATTAAATGACCTATGATACACCTCATTAAATAACATTAGACCCCTAATAAACCTATAAAGATTAATTTTTTTCTTATAGGGGTCCTAATATGACCTATAGGGTCAAATTTGGTCAACAAATTAGTGACTCATAGGGCTAGTATGCCTGTTATACTAACTAGACGAATAGCCTTATCAGTCCATTATGCTTAGGGAGTAATCTAAAGTCTAAAATATAAAAAAATGACCTTGACAACAAGATTTGATCAAGATAAGACTAATTGACTACCTCAACCACACAAAGCAAAGGACACACATAAAAAAATTAAACAAACTAATAAGACACACACACACACACACACACACACACACACACACATGATCAAAGAACTTAGGGGAATTAGAAAAAAAACTATTATGCACAACTATAAATTAAGCATACCTCATTTCCATGATCAAAAGGAAAGTTTATTGCATCTCCTTCTTCATGAGATGAATCATGGTTCCAAGCATGTTGATCTTTGGATTGAAAACTTGATAGATTATAACTAATTCTTGTCACTTCACTTGCTATGTTCTTAAATAGACCATATTAAAATATGTCTCCAATGTAAAATTATTCCTCTTGGCCTTGTACACATACCTCATATTGTTGTCTACTCTTCATCTCATGATCAACTTTCATCTTCTTTGTGTGCATGGTTTCAAGAGGAATGGTTTCTTGTTCCTTAGAAGATTGAGGCCAATAAAATCTTATTTTGACCTCCAAAGGATTATGTAAACTTTGATCTTTCTAATTTATGACATTTTGGATAGTGTCATCTTGTTTACCATCACTTGTAATCAGCTCCAAATAAGTTATAGACCCCTTGAGAGAGTCAAACTCATTGAAAATGTTTTTAAACTACTACCATAAGTCCTCATCTTGTCTTTGACTAGAATCATGAAGGGGGAAAACTAGAGGAGCTCCTTCATCCTCTTCTTTACAATATATAAGGACTTCACCCAAGGTTTATTCTTTGCCACCAAAAAGGCATTCTTCATTATAAACCAAACAAAAAGACTCAAATCAAGGACTCACCTCTTATTCAGTACTTAGGACCTATTGATGGCTCTCAATTTGTATAGTAGCTATCATAATTTAATCTTGGTTCTCAGAGGATGCAATCTCTTTAATCTCCTTTGTGATTCCAAGACTAGGCATCTTGAATTCATGTGACTTAGTCTAATGAGGCTGCCAAGGAGCTAGGCTTTCTTCAAAAAAGAGTTATGAGTTTTTATCAACTAAACTCTCATTTTTAGGTTTCCATACCATATTTTCATCAAGGAAAAGGGTGATGGGGTGATAAAAATATGAAATAGTTTGTGGATGTGTCACATAAAACTCAAAATCAGATTGAGAGTGAAATGTAGGGGATTCTTTTAGAAGCTCTTGAGGAAAGGGAGGTAGAACTTGGGCTAAAATGGCTTCGTTTTCTTCTTTACATTTTAAAATCACTTCATTCACATCTGATTTTGCTTGAACACTTTCTTGATATGGGTTATGTGGGTTGTGTTTAGGCATAGGATCTTCTTTTGGGTCTAAATATTGCATCATACCTTGACTTAACAACTTTATTCTTGACTCTAACTCTTCGATTTGATTGTCTAGATTATCTTGGAAAAGTATCTCTTGAATTTTATAGGCATCATAATGAGGATAAGGAGTAAAATAGGGATGATATAGAACACAAGAGATCTCTTGAGGAAGGATGGGAGGAACTTTCATAAGATCAAGTTTTTCTTCATCTTCACACTCTTTATCTAGGATTTTCTCCTCCTTATTTCTCCATGACTCCACTATCTTACTCAATCTTAGGATGTTAGGATTATAAGTATTCTCTTGAGGTGGTGATTAAATTTGAGGAGAGGGTTAATTTTTCAAGAAAATTGGAATCTCCTTAGGCTTGGATTCTCCACCATGTATCCAACTTGGAATCTCATATCTAGAGGTCACTCCTTGAGGTGGGGATGTAATAAGAGAGGAAAATGAGGGATTAATTTAAAATTATTTTTATAATAATATGGACTCATTCATTTTAATATTAACTCAATTTTCCTATCAAGATTTGCTTAAAAAATAAGGTTTCTCTTCTCAACTTTCTCTTTCAACTGATTGGGAAAAGGATTACTTTGGTAAGCCTAATTGGGTTCATGAGCAAGGGTCAAGTAAGACTAATAGAAATCTTAGAGAAGTGGATATGAAGGCTGATAGGTTTGGTAAGGACTCCTTTCATGAATAATTAGCCTATCCTCTAAGGAATAAACCAAGCCACTCACATCTAGCATCTCACTTGTGAGCCTTTACCAATTGGCTCTTTGAATAGGTGCCCACTCTCTTTTGACCAGATCTAATGCATCTATCACCTTATGAATAAGATGACTAGGAACATCTTGAACACATCCCCTTAGAGTATCAAGATCTAAAATGTACCTCTCATATCCTAAAAGTGTTTGCTTAAAAGTATAAATGGACTTATTAGATAAGTGACTAGGTTGACTAGGAATAATATATGGATAAGGCTGATTGTAGGGTTGATACACTTCGTGAATGGGATAATACACTTCATGAATGGGATGATACACTTCATGTTGGATCTGGTAAGGATCATGACATGGCTGATATGGAATGCCATAGGTTGGATATACCTCACCAACTTATGTAAAACAAAACTCAACACCACGGTCATCTATGAAACTTCATTAGGAAGTAAGAACACAAAGCATGATTATAAAAAATATTAAAAATGAATACCCAAACTACTTGAATAGATGATTTAATCTTAGATTCATCATTGATGTTTAGATAGATGCCTCCAAATGTTGATGTGTTAAAAGACAACACCAAAAAAAATTCAACTTATTAGACCAAGAGTCCTATTAGGCATGACAAAAACTATTACCAATTGGATTTTTAGCCTTTGAGAAGATGTATCATCTCATCCAAGTGGCACAATTGAAACACATCTAGGATTGTGGGTAGCCTAAGGATGAGGTGAATCTCTAAGTAGGGCTATCTCCCTTGATGTAACAATTTGGATCACTACTACACCTAAATTTTGGGGGGGAGAAAGGGAGAGAGAAAAATTAAAGTAAAATATCCTAAGGGAGGTGATACACCAAATAATTTTATGACTTCCAACCAACTTCATGTTACACATGAAACCAAGAGACTAACCAAACATACACTTCTCCAATCTACATATTCTCACATCAATATTACATTATGAGGTTATGGATGAATGTTTAGGCTAGGAGGACTATACAAGAGGCCTTTAATGGCACTAATTAATATACTAACTCACTCAACCTTGATAATTCATAGAACACTTCACATGCCCTACAAGAAAAAGCTTTCCAAGTGAAAATAGGTGAGAAAATGAAACAACATGCTAAAGAAATAAGAGTTTTCACTTAAGTGAAATAAAAAATTCAAGTAATAATATACCTCTCCCATAGTTCACCAATATGAATCCCAATATCCAAGTCACTCTTGCAAATTTCAATGATGATGAACCCAATGAGTTTCAAAAAAATGTAATTTCACTAAATTAATTCCATACATAGAATAATATCTTCCTCCTTCTCTCCTTATATGGGATAGGACCATTCATTTGATCGATGAGGATACTAATAGTCGTTCCCCATGGAATTCTAATGAATCCACTTACATAAAATATAATTTTGTTTTTAATGATTTTTGGGTAGCCAAATTATTTCAAAATCCTTTATTAATGTTCCCTCACACTTTTAGTAACATGTGTATGTCCATCAAGGATAATTCCACTTAAATTAATCACCCAAATTCTCATGAATGTAATATTTACTCCTTTTATGATGAAGATTATGTTATGGCCCAAGATCAATCATGAGACTTGGATGTAATGCATTATAAAAATAACCTTACTAAATTCATTATTTTAAATGTGATTTTCACTTGGTTCACTTATCCTCAAATTTTAGTGATGATGAACTAGAACCTCAAGGTCATATCCCTCATGCCAACCCACCACTAGTAAACACTTCATGGGTTGTTCAACAAATCCTTGATTTTCCCAAATTTTATGGCATCAACCTACCTGATTCTATTTATAAAATTCATCACAATTTTAATTTTATCAAAAAAGTTAATATCATTCAATATATTACTCATCTTCTAGACTCTATTGACCAACCTAATATAGTTCAATATTTTCTATAAAATTACATCAACTAGAAACTACCAAGTGGTACAATTTAAGTATCTCTATTTTCAAAAAATTATTTTTGATAGGCTGATATAATCAACATTTATTTTATTCCTATTAATTATATCAAATAAACCAATATAGTTTATCCCAACCCTTTTGTACCAAAAATTATCAACTAGGTTGATACTGTGAAGTCAAATTTTTTACCTTCTACTTCCTCCCATTGTATTAACTTAGATACTAAAGCCACTATTGTAAGACTAATTTTGATAAAAAAAAGTTAGTCATATTATGGATCTTGAAGCTGATGTTGAATACTATGAACCTTTACCTATGATTCCCAATGATGAATCTATCCTAGAATTAATCCATGCTAGATATCCTTAACTTCCTTTTCAATATCATAAGCTTGGCAATTTTAATAAAAAGGATCCTCAATTTAGTATATTCATTGCTACTGTTGATAAAAAAATGAATCCTATCTCTAAACTTCCCCCATATTCATATCATTTATAATATTAAAATGACACGCTTATAGAAGAAACTTATTTGATTAACTATGGCAAGGCTACCACTCACTAATTTTTATCTCTAAGGAGCTTCATCTTGAAGAGAAAGATTATTTTAGCCTCTTTTTAAAAAATATCACAAAGACTTTTCTTGCTCATATAAAGACATGGCTAAAATTTACCCTAGTATATTTTTCCATAACATAGTGACATATTTGGATTTGAAACCTATGTGACAAAATAAATGAAAGTTCCCCCCAAGGTTTCCACTTTATGTCAAAAATAAATTATCAATATTTTATATGATAAGTCCATTAATCCATTAGGTTACTCAAAATGGGTATCCAAAATTGTTCCCATTTTCAAAAAAATCAATATGGTCATCTTCATTTGTATTGAATTTCATAATATTAACTTATCATATCTTAAAGACAACTTTGTTTTACCATCCATTGATACCATTGTCGATTCTATAGTCAACTCTAAGATGTTATCCCTTATGGATGATTTTTTGGGATATAACCATATTCACATCACTCCCAAATATGAACATAAAAGCACCTTTATGAACAAATGGATAACCTATTGCTATGTTAAGATGTCTTTTGGCCTTAAAAATCTAAAGTAGCTTATTAATGTGCAATGACCGATATCTTTCATGACCTCATCTGTAAAATTAAAAAAACCTATGTGGATGTTATTATTTCCAAATCAAATCATCATGAAAACTATCTTCATGCTTTTTTTATCATATTTAATCATATCATCAAATAAAAAGTTAGACTCAATACTTAAAAATGTGTTTTTGGCGTTACCTCTAGAAAGCTCTTAGGATTCTTAGTTTCTTTGTGAGGAATTGAAGTAGATCCCATTAAAATAAATATTATTTTAAACATGTTTATTCCTTAATCGATTATTGAAATTTGTACCTACCTTTAGAAACTTAGGTCAATCTAATAATTTGTCCCCAAGATGGATCACTGCATCTATTTATAAAATCACTCCTAGACAAAGGTGTTATTATTTAATGGATTGGTGTATGTCAAATGTTATTCAATAACATGAAGGAATATTTAATTCATCCTCATTCTCTTCAATAACTTTCTAATGATAATCCTCTCATATTGTATACATCATCCACCCTCATATCAATCAAGGAAATGATTTCATAATAAGATGAGTCAAGAAAAGAGTGTGCCATTTATTATGTCAATCATACCTTGATATATTATGAGACCCTATACATGAAATTGAAGTGTGATTTTATTGTAATGTACTTCATAATTTAAAATTTTTGGAATTATATGCTTTATCAAACCACATATGTCATTGTCCATTTTAATCCCCTTCATCATTTATTCTCCAAAGATTTCTTTCCTATAGATTGAATAAATAAATAATTATCACTCAAAAAAGATAAAGTCCAAGTGATCATGGATCAACTTGTTGCCTCTCCTTACCCAACTATTAATCACCTTAGATACACTCTTCCTACTAAATATGTCCTCTTAATCAAAGGTATTTACCAAGTTATTTCCATAAAAGAATACTTTTAATTTCATTATTTATTTTAGACACAAACCCTCATAGATACCAAAATTGTAGTCTCCAAACCCAAATCCAAAGTTATCATAGAATAAATCCCTAAAGTTACTATGTACTTGCATGAGGAAATTTAGACATTTTTATTTGGTAGAACTAAGTGCATTTAAAGATTTAGGAATGGTTGTGTCTTAGCTGGCCCTTACAAAAAAAAAACATTCCTCTATCTTTTCAATTAAAATTAAAGGTCATTAAAAATATGGATGAATACAAAGTTATCACCCTTTGTATCCAAACAACCATAGATCTATATATCCCTTCCTTACATGACTTAATATATTCATAACTTATATGTTGTTAATTTAGTGGTGTATATCAAGGCCAAAAAAAATCTCATCCCATTTCATCAACTGATTTCTAGTCTTTTCAAAGAGTTTACATCTTTCATGATATAAGTAATCTCACAAGAACAAAATGATCTTTCTTAATTAGCCTCTTTTTTCCATCTTCATCATGCACTACATTACTTATAGTTATTCATCCACATGAGGAAATCACCATATAATCTAAAATATAAGGGTTGTCTTATTTTACACATCTAATCCATCACTACTTTATAAATATTATGAGTAAAAATATATCATCCAATTCATTGAACATAATACCTATCCTATTAATACTGACTCTCATTAAAATATCAGACTCTGTAAGTAAGTTTGTAAGTATGTCCTCAAACATAACATCCTTTATTATCATAACATCAAAGGTATGATACTCTGTTGTGTCACTCAATATTAAGTTCCTTATCTTCTTTAGTAAGCACATGGGGGAGTTTTTTGTGGCCATTGTAGTGGGCATGTTACAACTCACAAATGCCTATAAATGGTATAATTCTAGCCTACTCATAAAAATATAATCACATTTGCTAAAAAATTTAATCCTTTACAAATTCGTAATGATCTGATTCATTCTCCCTTGAATGAGCTTAAAATTATTGAATCTCTTTAGCCATTATATATGTGGGAATTATATCTCATAGATACGTTACATAGATCACAAGATGTCCATGTATTCAACATAACCACCATAGATTAATTTACTAAGTGGGTAGAAGTTATGACCCTTGTTAATGTTATTTTCATATCTATATGTAATTTTATCCTAAATCAAATCATTTGTCACTTTGGTACTACTCACACCATCATATCTTAAAATTTTAGGAAATTCAAAAATAAAAACATGAAATAATTATATGCAAAATTCAAAATAATGCACAAAGTTTTGACACTTATCACCCTTAGTGTAATTTTCAATATGAATATACCAAAAAAATACTTAACAATATCTTGCAAAAGACTATTATATATTATCATTCAGACTAGCATCTCAATTTGTGCCCTACACTTTGGGTATATTATACTAAGATTCATAATATAACCAAGGTAAATCCCTTATCTTTAGTTTAGAAATTTGAAGCTATCTTACCACTAAAAATATATTTAACCTCATTTTTCATATGTCTTCATGACATCATTCCCAATGAAGAGTTTCATGAATCCCATCTTCAATTCTTAAATATTATTGATGAGTGATGTATGAGTGATTTACAACACAATCATGAATACAAAGCTTGCATATCTAATCAACATAAAAAATTCAAATATTATACTTTTGAATTCAAAGGATTAGTGCTCAAGTTGGATTATACACATGACAAAGAGGGAAAGTGTTCCCAAAAGTGGTTGGGTCCCTACCAAGTTAAAGATATCCTTATACTTAACACATATAGATTACAAAGAAATGGCATCTTCAAATAACCAACCAATTCTTAGTTTTTGAAGTGCTTTACTTATCTCTATGTTATTCATAGTTTCATATCATGTATATTTATTCCATTTTTAGTACTTATTACTTGTATATTTATAGTTGGTTTTATATATACTATGGAGCTAACATTTCTTGCAGGTTTTACTTTGAAATTCTTGAAATTCAAAATTCTATATTATTTACACACCTATGGATTTTCTCACACATTAGCCATAGTACCTATCTTTGGTATTTTTTATTTACTTTCATCACTTGGTTTTTTAGTTTTTGAGTTGCATTATAACACCCTAGTGGATTTACTCATAAACACCCACCCATACCTATTTTTCAATCAACCATTGTATCCTTATAAATTAATTAGTATATTTTACCATCACACACCCTTTGGGTTCCTTTAATTACACCTCTTGGCTTGTCAATTTATAAGTTACACAGTTAGACCTTATTTTAGGCCCTCCTTAAAAATTCTCATTATTTTATTTCATATATTTATTTTTATCCCAACCTTAACTAAGTGGCTTCCCATAAAGATAACACAACGGTCAGGAGTAGTGTTTTCCCTCACTTAGAATCAATCATACTCTTTTATGGTAAAATTATAAAAATCTATATTAATATATTAATTCACATTTCCCATTTCTCATGATGATGATTTATGCCTAATTATCTTCATGTCATCTTCATTTACTCATTTTTAATGATTGGGTAAACCCAAACATTTTATGATCATTTCTACCTTTCCCTATTTTACATTTCCCTTTGGGCTCACCAAGGTTGGTTTTAATATTACATTCTTTTCTAAGGTGAAAATCTAGGAGTCTTTATGCATCATGGTCTTTAGTTTCTTTTCTCTATACACTAATCTTAATCTCTCTTGTGATAGTCATTTTTAGCACCCATGTTTTATTTTTAAAAATATATATGGAGGAAAATATAAAAATAAAAAAGAGTTAAAATCTATTTCATAATAAAAGGCAATTTTAAAAGGAAAAATACAATCTTAAAAGTTAGATCACATTAAAATATGTGATATTTTTTTGGAACATATCTTATTCCAATAAAATTTCAAATTCCATAGTTGTCCTCATAATAGAGTTGAGGTCTATTTGGGTGTGGTAGGATAGTAGAATAGGGTAATACTTTTCATTTTATCATCATTATATTTTCTTACATAGTATTTCCAACTATCTTTCACACAATTACTTAATATTCATTATAGGCTGATGAATTTTTAAGGGGTCCTAAGAATGGGGAACACATTATGGGAATGTAGGATCCTTTTATTTTTCATGCATCTTAGCATTTATTGGATTATTTTTATACTTCACTAGTTAGCCTAAGCTTGCATTGCTAGGTAAGATTATCTAGGGTCATTAATGTTGAAAACTATCTTTCCAACTTGATTCGAGTGTCTTATTTCTATTAGGTACCATGTTTTCACCTTGGTGATGCCCTATTTTCCATCCCTCCATTATTTCCCCTTGATAAGTATATTTATTTCTAAATAATTTCTAGTTTTATATACTTCCTACTTACCATATCTTTCAAACATTTTAGTAATATGGTATTTTTAGTTTTTCCATCTTTAGAATCTAAGTTGTATCTTCGAGTTTTTTTGAAATGCTCTCTTGGTTATTGCCTTATCTTTCTAAGAGTTGTATTAGTTATGTTTTAAGGACCTTGATTTTTATACTCACCTTTTTGCAAGCCATATGGTTTTGTTTTTCTATTTCATGTTTTTCCATCTTTATTTGAGTATGGTTTGTTACTTATTTTACATTGATGTTGGTACAATTAATTAGTTTTATGTTTCCTTTATTTGATTTGGATTGTTACTTATCTTCTTTTGGATGCATTTTTGATTTTTTAGTCGTAATTAGCCTTAGATTTTTATCTTACCAATTTTCCTTTGATCTTAACAAGTTTCATTTGTATTTTAATTCTAACCTAGCCTTTCCAGTCTTGACTTCCCAATTTTACAAGTGATTTAATCAATTTTGAGATTTTTCCATTTACTTTGACCATCCTAAATTTTCTTTCTTTTATTATATCCATTTTTATCTTTGTATCCTTAGGGTTTCTCAAAATTAGTTCTTGCACCCTCCATGATTGAGACTATGGTTTTTGCATGAAACTATTCAATTATGAATGTAAATCAAGGAATGTATATGGTAATTTAAATTATTCATTTATCAATAATTATTTTAAGATTTCATTTTAGTTACATTTTTTATGTTGTTATGTTTCTTTCCCAAATCACCATCCCATGTTACACTATTGTGACATGTGATGAACATTGGGTGGGGCATATGTATACATAAAATATTTTTTAATTTGTCATTTATTGATATTTTCTCTTGAAATGATGTTTTGAGGACCAGTCTCTTAAATGCATGCCTTAAATGTTGCATAGGAAAGTATTAGATAGGCTCATGGTGGTTTATGAGAGATGTTGCTACATATCATGATTACATGAGTCTTATCATCAATTTTTATTCTTTAGATTATCTTTATAATTACCTCTTCCATCTTATCCTTTCTCATTTATCATATTTTCCCTTATATCCTATGACATCATCCAACTTGATACCATATATTTAGGTAAATTTTAATTCTTATATTATATAAACTATCTTTATGTAGTTCTAAGCCTATATTTTGACATCTCTATTGTATCAACCTAGCCAATACCATTATGTGTTAGCTGACATATTTAAATTATATCATTCAATCCCATACCATTGGATTAGATGTTAGAGTTAGTTTTAGTTATTGTATTAGTATATATAGGTTTTTATTTCATTTCAATCATATTATATACACTTTATTCATTCTGATTTCACTTGAATTTTTACCCTAAGTCATTTTTGGAAGAGTTTTTGGTCTAGAAACTTATCTTAAATAATCTTATCTTGTGTTGTCTTTGGAGCTCAATAGGAGCAGTCATTGGGAGTCCTATCTAAGGATATCTTAGGTATTTGTCTAAACATTTAAATTATTTGACCCAAAATGGCTCTTAATTTTTTTTGCTTGAGCTAAGGAGGAGATTTATGTTTGATGGGTTTACTCCAAAATAAGTATTTCTAACCCTATACTCTTTCATTTATTTACTTAATAGATTAAATGTTTATTATTTATTATTTAATGAATGTGTGTGTATACTTGTCTAGGTTATCTCTACATCAAATAAATTTGGTGTATTAATAGGATTGATTAGACTTATCATATTCCATTTTAGGTTTCCTAGAACCCCATTTGGTTGACCATGGCACCTTCCCTAGTTTAGCTTACTTTACTTGAATTACCTTACATTACTTAATTTAATTTACTTACACATTTAATTTCATAGAGGTATAATGAGAGCTACATCTTTGTGTCATAGACTTAGTCTTTTTAACCATTCCTCTTGACATTTATAATGTAGTCAACCCTATGCTATATTTGTGGAATTAATTGGTCATTAAATGGAAAAACTAAATATTTAAGGCTCTATTTTATTTAAATAATTTGATTCCAAGTATATTGAGATAGGATAGTTATAGGTTAATCCTAGCTCGTTCATACACACCTCCTTAAGCAAAATAAATACTAGTAGTAATTGACCAAAAAACCAAAGAGTGACTATGAACTTGTCCATATTAGATAACAGATCCATTTAGATGGTGGGTCCCTAATTATATTAGGATAAAACCTTATTTAATTTCCACACATAATTATTGTTCTCATGGTCACAATAAAATACCATCTTTAAGTGTCATGGAACCATAATTTTATCAGGGTTATGCCACATTATTTCCATAAATGGAGTGACCATAATAAAATTATGACAATATAATGCATCTAAATTTCCACCAAGATACAAAATAGGTCACCATACTACTATATAAATATAATTCCACTATGATTCATCAATGAACCAAATTTAATCCATATATATTGGTCACCTTATAACTTATATGCATCAAATAATTATAGTGTGGTCATAATTATCATGACAACCAAAATTTCATGGACATTATAGTTATTAATAGATTTTAGGGAGTCTAAATGTTTCCATATGTTCCATGGAGTTCATTCAGCCTACATATAAATATTCATAGTTTGGGTCATTCCTTTAAATTGATAACATTCAGTGTCATGCCCAATGTAAATAGGTTGGTGGGTCCACCCTACCCACATGGTCATTGAGTCATTCAAATATTTATATCATAATCCATATTGGCTCCACTAAAATAAATAATAACATTATAGCTATGATCTTAATCCATACTATTTTTTTGTCTTAAACCAAATTCAATTTTTATTAAAGTTTGGCCTTAGACATAGTGGAAAAATAAGGTCCATCTATGTGTCTTCATCTTGTAGTCTTAGGGTCACAAAGTTAAGAAGTTAAATTTTTATGTTCACTTCTTATTTTGGACTCGATAGACACATTATACAAATAATTCATGTTTATCTACAATCAATTCTGAGCACTTTTCAACTCTATGTGTATCATGACCACGTGGTAGAATCATATGTAGTATATATTCACTATGTTATAAGTCTTAGTTTCAATTCACCATTATTATGTCCATTCAAAGTGTCACACATGGAAATTAGAATAGGTCTAGGTAGTCATGATGGGAAAAAGGCTCACACATTGTTTTTTTTAAATGTGAATACTTTATGTGATGAGATATCTACCAAGTGGAATGATCATGAGAAATCTCCTATTGTTGAAATAAGTAAAAAAATGTAAGTTTATAGTATTACATAATTTAATAATTAGGTAAATTTACTTTCACATACTAAGTATGTGTAAATTAATAAAGTGACCCCCAAAACAAATATTGATGTGAAAATTGAAACTAAATTTGGAGAATTCAACCATAATAAAATATGGTCAAAGTTATAATGCATCTATTTAATTTTATTACTCAAGACCTTAATGAGAAGAGGATATGTGTGTAATGATAGGATGGGTGAAATATATTACATCATGAATAAATTTCACCTTAAACCAAAAAGGTGAAACATTATAATTTTGATCGTGTGAATAATTATCACAGAGTCATGAAATCCACAAAGTCATAGAGATCACACTATTGATAGAGAAGCCATAGCATCTTAGTTATTAATTTAAATATATAAATTAACCACATTATAATTAAAATTACTTTTATAAAACCTTTAATTTATTTTTACCATGTGACCTTTATTTATTCTTTGTAAATTATCTTGGGTTATGTCCTCAAGTCATGGAGGGTTAATTTAAACATATTGGTTTAACATGTTAAAATTTTTTGTGGAAATCCTTTATTCACTTTGACATGTGATATTTATTTTTTAGATTAATAGGATTGCATATATAGTTAATAGAGTCATATATTCATGGGTCCCACATTATCCATGATGTGGCCACTAGGTATGAGCTTAGGGAAGTCCTACGTTACTTCAAGTAGTTGGATTTATGCCATGTGGATTAATATCAAACTCCTAGATCATAGAATATTATATCTAACCACACTAGTGTTATCAATTTGAGTTACATCCTTTTAAGAGTTGTTTTAGGTATTCTCAATAAATTTACATAATGATAACTCTCTAAGGTTGTGTGTGGACTATTACTAAAGAGAACCTCTAGAGAGGTCTACCTTCCTTGATGATATACCTATATTATCACTACACCTACTCAAATTGAGATGAAAATGGAAACAAAATATAAAAAGGGTTGATGCACCAAATTTTAGGTATCTTCCTATGGTCTATAAGTTTATCACAAAGATAAATAAGGCTTAATTTAATCACACAACTTCAAATAGTTATCTAGCATAAGTATTTTAATATGGAGGTTAGAACTAATAAATCAACTAAAGGGGAAATCAAGAGGCATATAATGAAGCACTAATGAATATTTCCCACATTACCATTTACATAAAAACTTAATACACACCATATTACCTATAAAGAGATAACTTACTCATAAATAAGAAAGAACGAAGATGAAAAATGCAACGAGGTTGAACATAAACACTATCATTCATCAAAAATTCACCATGAGTACATTAAATATGAGATGAATAAGTTAAAATCAGTTTTCATTCACTTAAAAAGTAAAAAAAAGTACCAATTTTATAATTTATTCACCATAATAACTTGTATTATTCATTTTCAATCCATATTAGGCCAAATATATAGAATAAGGAAAAGAGAGAGAGGAGAGGATGTGGAGAAAGTCCATCATAACTGCTATCTATGATGAAACCAATTATAATACCAAATGAAGGTGAATAAATTGTATTAATATTCATCCTCAGCATGTGTTGGATTATATTGATGATGTATTCATGATAGGTGTAATATAAATGGCTCTTTAGATCTTATGACTCATCTCTCTTCACTTGGAACTACCTTTTCTTGATTGGAGGAGTTACAAGTTTCTAACTTGACACATGGCCTAATTGAACTTATTGGCATAGTTTTACATTTATAAACCATTATAGTATCTTTAAAAACCATATCTCACCTTTATGAGACTAAAACTTGAGAATTATTCCTCCTCATACTTTGATCTTTGTCATTAGGACCTACTATTTCATGTTAAAGTTGTTTGATATAAAGAATGTGATGAAGACAAACCTATCTCTCATACAGGATCTATTATTTGATTGAAGTTTGTCATAGAAATATTTTTAAAACCATTCATATATTTTAAAATATCATATAATATCTATCCAATCTTATATATCACTTCAATGAGTCTTCATAGTTTACTAGCAAGTGGCTTGGAGAGGGATATGTATTCTTGCAATAAAAGTTTTAAATAGACTTGAGGATTTTATTAATATCTTGTCTAAATAAAATGATATTATCACTAAATTTAAATATTTTTTAGGCCTTATTATGGGTATCTAAGAGTATTCTCATCTTATGAAGAGCTTGGAGAGTCAATAGAAGCCTGCAGGCTTCTTTGAAAGTCTTCAACAACATGTCTATTGAACTTCCTATGAGCAAGTTCTTTTTTTTTGCCTGTAGCCATTGAATTTTTTTTTTTAATGAAATTTATATACTATTAATTATTTTATTATTTTATTTAATTTGTTCCATGAGGTTTTTTAATACCATTAGTGACCTTGAGAAGGTATGTAGCTTTACTTTCCTAATCATCCAAGAAGGTAGTCTTCACATAACTTGGTTCTTTGATTAGGAACATGTCACATCCACATGAAAGTATCTTGAAATGTTTATTTAATGTCATGGGACATTTTAATAGGCTTATAATTTCTCTCCAAATGGTTAAGGATTTTAAACATACTCCAACACCATGCAAATAGTAAAAAATAAGTAATTTTAGGCCTCTATTTTGTGTTTTTCCTTCCACACACACCAAACTGTAGTTCCAACAAGTGTTAATGAGATTTAAATATGTCATTAATATGTTTAAAATAAAAATAATGTGAATTATAATCACTTTTATGTGTTTTTCTTCACTGGGCTCATTTGAGGGCTTTACAAGGGTTTTAGACCTATTTATCTTCTTAACAATGGTTCATAAACCACATGTTTTTGATTTAATAAAAAATACAAAGAACTTGGATTAGACTAACATATTAAACCTAACTTAATTTAATTTTACTCCATGCACTTCCTTGACCAACTTCTCACATGAGAAAGATTATCTTCTTGAGCCTATAAGCCTATAGGTGTCTACTCAAGCTAATTGTCTTGAGCAAAAAAACATTCTTATGCTTTTTTTTTAATATTGAAATGTTTCCTATAGGATTTTTTCATGTCACATGAGGTATTTGTATGATTTCCAATGGATTTTACCCCTTAAACCTCCTAATATTTATATTAACCCATAGCTAGGGTTTCATGATAGTTTAGGGGTTTTGACCCTAACTATCATATGTGTGTGTTCTCTCCTCATTCCAAGCATATAATCATTGTGTATAACTTAATAAATTTTTGATAAGTCTTTAATTAATTTTAAAATCTCAATATCCAATATAAACTCACACTTTACCTTCATATACGTACTCATAGACTTGACACAGTTAAGCTCAACACGTATGTTCATATTGTTTTCATGGTCATTTAATCTATAGATGACTTGTTATGAGTTTGAGAACTTAAAAAAATTAAGAGGAAGGAGTTGATATATTTTTATACCTTATTTTATGTTTCCACTTACTCAATTCTCCTTTATTATAAAGTGAATACCAAAATTCTCTAAAACTCGTGCTTCCCAAAATGCTTATACATAGCTATGTGCATTCTCCCTTGTATCTATCACCTTTATAGGGTTTGAAAATGGTTATTATTTTTATGGTTTATATTTCAAAAAATTAATATATAAAAATAAACCAATCACTCAACATGAGTCTCTAAAATTCAAATTCAACACAAAAATGTATCTTATTTCAATTTTCTATGTGCAGGCTTGTAGGTGTCTATCTGGGCCTAAATTTATTAAAAATCTATCATAGAATCAGACTCCCTTGCCTTTTATGTCCTTGAATTATATTTTGGTGAAAAATTGAGATTTTTTAACTTGATTAAATACCTTCCCAAATGGGAAAAACACACAAATGTTTACCAAAATCCTTTCTTTTCTGCCTATAGACTTACATAGTCCACTTGTGTATGCATGAATGCATTATTTTCCTATCATATCTATCCTTTAGATTATTTTGATATATTTTAAATTTATTTACCAATATGAATATTCAAATATTTATTATATTCCTCTCCTCTAGTTCTAGGTATGTTACTTATCTCCATACTTTAAAACTTGTCCATGCATACTAGATCAATAGACGTAGGCCTGTCACCTACAACTTCTTGTTAGGAATGATCATGGGTATTTTTTACACATGTTAGATATACATGATTGTTCCATATAATTATCATGAGTGTTTTAAAACCATTTCATATGGATTACTCTCTAATACATCAATTTTGATTGTTCATAGGATTGTATATCTTGCACTTGAAGATTGTATGCTTGAACAAATATAATAAATACACTTGGGGTTGAATAAAAGTTGTTTGAGCATATAATGGATAGTTAAAATATTAAAAATTCATATCAAATTATTTTTCTTATTTCATAATCCCAAAACCCTCCAAACAATGTCAAACATGCTCAACACTTCCACTCTTAAATCCATCAGACCTGTGCATTGATATTTTGCTCATTAATGCATATGAATCTTGTTTTTAAAAGGTGTTAGATATATATTTTGTATTTTTTTAGGTTTTAAACACTATGTACTATATTTTAAGCACCTGATATACTAGAAACCATCTCACAACTCCATAAACCCTAACTATCATGTCTAAAATAATAGAACAAAAGGAATTTATTGATAAGACCAACATGATCATTGGGGATATATGCTAATTTGGATATTTTATGGAATATTATACCTAAAATAAACATTTTTAAACTATTTCCATGAATTCATCAATTTGGGACATGCCATTTCAAGGAAAAAAAATGATAGTAGGGTTTAGTAGGATTTTAGATGGGTTTAACTTGTTAGAAATGGTTCATAAATCTATACTCCCTAATATTAAAGTTACTACCATGAATTTAAAGTTCATATGGGTGTTTAACATCTCCTAAAATCATTTTTTTTGAAATATCTCCTCCTTCATGAAACAAGCTAATGAAAATGACTTTTCTTAGCTAGCCAATGACCCGATGGATATCTTGGATGGTTTTCTTCCTTATTTATACCTATACCATCTTATTTATCATGGTTTTAACTTGAATTATATATATGAGGCCTTGGATAGGATTATATCAACTTGTTCCAATGTTTTCTTGATTGAATATGATCGAACCAACATGAAACCTACATGATCTCTTCAAAACCTTGTTTCTCTTACTATACAAATTGTCTATTTGGCACAATAATATATTTTATCTATTTATCAAATGTTCCATGGAGTCCTTCTTGGATTGGGTAATGATATTATAATGTGCAAACTCTTTTTTCTTACCTTGAAACTAACCATTATGTTATATTTAGAGTTGAAGGCAAAGAATAAAGAGGTTTTATAGTGAATAAATGTTAGAAAAAGAGATTTTGCACCTATTTATTGGGTGTACAAAATAATTAAGTATGAAATTTTATTAAATTAGTGACAAATGTCCCAAAATACCTCCTTTTCATGGTATTAAACCTTCATACTTGATGTTATTCAAGGTTTTACATTTCAACATTGCAACGAGCAATATATCAAAATAAATGAAACCTTCATAGCTCTAAAATTATATTAATCCCTAAAAAATATTGGAATGGAATTTTTTTATCTCATTATCTTTTCTCATAGACTCAATATCCATCGTGGAACACCATGCCATCTTGGGTATTATCACATTAATGCTTTTGCCATGTTTCTAAGTATACCTTAATTTTTTTAAAATAACCATAACCTTAAACTTTGATAAGTTACCTTAACCCCTACTAAACTACATTTCAAAATACCTCTTCAAAGGTCATGGCATGAAACAGGTTTCATAAGATACACACATGGACTCTATCATTCTAATAAGACCTTGTTTAGACCTTGAGATGACATACAACACCAAACCATCACACCAATATGATTCTCAACAAGACCACTTCAAGGTTAGATGACTCAGTTACCTGGTTTTGAATAATCCTTGGTCATGGGTGACTGATTAGATAAAAATTAATTTAGATAATCATAGAAATACAATTGCAAGAAATGGGTGAGAAGTTCAAAATGAAATTAAATCCAAGAATTAAAACTTTTATCCATCTTGATCACTATGATTATGACATATAAAATATGTGAGTGGTTGCAATCTAAAATATTAATATCTCTTATAGTCTAACATTTTAACTATAACCATATATGCATGACTATGAAATTAGAAAAGGAGATAACTATGATCTCCTTGTAGGTGAAAGTGGTTGTGGGATTTTAATTTGAATACCTTAAGGGTGTGAATATGGATTCATAGTGGAATTTTAAATATTTAATAAATAGAACCGCATATTTATCCTAAAATTAACACACAATCATGACTAAAAGTATATTCGTATAGGGTTCAACTTAGTTTTTTTTGCTAGTGGCCACAACCATACTACATAACCTTTCAAAATCCTATTTATATAATTCACAGCCTCCTCTAATTATTTAAGTAGAGATTTAAAGGAATCTATAAGATGTGTTTAGTAATAACAAAAATGAATCAATAAATTTATTCCTTGTTTAAATTATTTTTGTTAGTTAATAATATGTGTATTTAACATAATATATAAATCAATCAGTGGTCAACAAAACCTCCAACATTAAAATGATTAAAATTATATTTAGTGCATTCCTATGTTTATGAAGTTATTATAAAATGATATAAAATTTTCATATCATTGTAAATTATATAATATAACTTACACTATTCCAAATTAGTGTCATAAAAGTTAGCCATTTATTAAAACTAAATAAGAAAAAGATAAAATTCATAATGTGGGCATTTTATGTCCAAGAACTTACTTTCTTGACTTAATAAAATCTTTAGAAAAAATATTTCTGGTTCTACCATGTACAAATTTAAGAGTTCCAAACTTTTTACCCCATGTACAAATGCACTTAAATTTGTACATGGTGGAACTAGAAATATTTTTTTCTAAACAATTTACCCCATGGAAACTTGAAAGATATTATTAACACAATCTATTATTTATGCCAATGATAATTTTTTGAATGACATGATCCACTTGGACACCTCCTTAAAAAAACATGTCCTACCTCCTCTACATACTCCTATAGGTTTTTCCTTGAGATTTGGCTATAGATGGCACTATATGATTAGTCAAAAGAATCCCTAAAACTCAAAATTTTATGTTCCTTTACTTCTAAATTTATCAATTTTCATCCCAACTAGAACTCACCAACTTGATTTCTCATTGGTTAGACAACCTTCTCAACCATAATTCACCCTCAATAAATTCCTCTTTTTATAAAATAAACACCTACTCCTTAATAAATTTGACCACCACCAAAAGCATATTCTCTTTTTTGTAAATATTTCCTTCTTATATTCTCTCTTTTTCATTTTCATTTAAATTTATATGTTATTTTATATCACCGCTTATGATTTATCATTAGTAAACATTACATAATCATTTTATGATTATTATTAAATAAAATAATTCTATGTATTTTTAATAATTAAATAATAACACACACACATATATATCCTGAATATATTTATTTGAAAAATATTGTGAGATATAAATCCTAATACCTATCCTATATTTTCAAATTCCACATTAATAGCAACTTTGGTTCCTTCATCTACAACTTTCCAACTGATTAGTGATAATTAATGTCAATTTGTTTGCATTAATGTGTTAGACACAAAAGACCCTTTTAATAAATGCAGTGGCTCTAGATTTTACCAAAGGCCTAAGTTATTGTGATTATAAAAATGAATCCTCCAAACAAGGAAAAATTAGTAAAATTTACTTACAATGGTGAAATGAAAATCAAACTTATGGATGAAAAAAATGGCATTAAACACTAGTAAAATACAATAATAAAATTTATTAATTAATTATTCATTTATTATTATTATTTTGTGTTAGTTTGTCGATACACTTAAAACCCAAAAACATGAGGTTTCTTATTTTCACGAGACCAAAACCTCACATGAGACCCTCTAGTAAAATGGTCTACTAAGAATGTTTATATGGATTAATCTTACATTAGAACTCTAGTGTTTTCTTATCAATTAAAATACACACTATATTAAAAATATACTTTATTGAATGTAGACTAAGATAATAGACCATGTGTCAGACTAGGAATAATGGAATGAAATAAAATGATAATTTGGTGAAAACTAGAGTTATATTCACATTATTCAAATAAAGAAATAGTAAAATATTTATTGTCACAAAATGGATATTCATGTCACATTCCATGAAGACTATACAACTTCCCTACGTAGACTACTCATATACCAAAATGAGATAAAATATCTCTACAAATAATATCTAATATTATGCACAATAATATTGCATCCCCCCCTTAATGTCTAAGGTTATTGTAGAGAGATTTTGTATCATAGTAGTAGATGAATAGTCTATATAAGGAAGTTAAATAGTCTTCATGGAAGGTGAAATTAATATTCATTTTTTGGTTATAAATATAGTAATATTTCTTCATTTTAATAATGTGAATATAGATTTAGTTTGTACTAAATTCTCATTTTTTCCATCCTATTATTTTTGGTTTGACATTGGTATTAGAGCATAGTATTTGTAGTCATTTTTTCCTCCATTCATCCTCTATTGTTTAAAATATATTTTAAATTAATATAATTCATTACAAAGTCAATTATAACCCATTTCTCATTATTTTTAGTTGTATTAATCTAAATATCAAGTGTAGTGCTTCTTTAGGCATTGAGGTTTAAGTTTGGACTATGCACTACTACTAGTTGTGGTCTTTTAATAGTTTTTTAGACTTAATTAATGTGGTACAACCTAAGAGTGGTTTTTTTAACCTAGTTTTACACAAATAAATACTAAGTAGGCATTCATTATAAGGCATATTTATCAAAAGTGTTGCTTCATTTGTTGAGTGTCTGCATTGGAAGTATTAAGGATTACACATTATGTTTTCAATAAGACTAAATTTTATTGTATTTGAATGATTTTAAACTAATGAAGTGGAAATTTGTCCCTATATAAGCATTATTGGAAGTAAAATATACACTATACCAATATGTCAGACCTAAAGGTTCTTTATTTTGATGCATTAGACTATTGTGTGGATTTCACTTGGATATGTTTTATGTTAAATATTATGCACTATCTTCCATGGCATCTCATTTATCATATGGTTTGACAATTTAAATAAAGTTGGTATAAATTTTAATCCCTAATCATGTTGAAGGAGTAAGGGAAAATAAGCTAAGTTTTTTTTTTAATTTCTATGTTTTTTCCTTTTAATTAAAAACATAAACAATAATTGGATGAATTATCAAAATAGGAGGTTTTCTTATTTAATTTTTAATTATTAAAAATAATAAATAATTCATTTTTAAAATTAAAATATTACCAAAAGTATTTTCCTTTTTCAAAAATCAATAAAATTTTAAAAAATCATTAAATTATGTAAATTCAAAAAAATCATAATAATCAGTAGTAATGGTGTCTATGGTTTTCATTTAAGAGTAATGTTATTATGATCAAACTACTACACTTATATCATAATATATATTCAATAATAAAGTTTGATCCATCACCCATTAAATTATTGGGGAGACTAGTAAATTTTTCATTTTCCCATTCCCTTCATTACCCATTCACAATTATAACTAGGATTAAATGTTGGAAGCAAGAATATTGTGATTATATAGGGTTATTATGTCCATATACAAGGACTTATAAATAATTAAGTGTCATAGAGAGAGAGAGAGATAAAACACTTCACATACTACCTAGGTAATACATTCCATACTAGTCATTTAACCTTTAACTTCTCTTTTACATATTTTTAGCTATATAAAAATAATGATTTAGGGCCCAGGAGGAGACCCGATGGACAAATTTCTTAGTGAAGGTTAAAAATGTTATATGTGGAAGTGATTTACTAACTAATAAATAACATAAAATGTAATGTGATAAATAAACATGAAATAAATAACAAAGTGATAATAGTTTTAGAAATGTAACAATAATGTTGTATTATGTGGAATTCTATATAATCTAAGAGATAAGATGTGTTGTTGCAGAGCTTCCTAACTCTATTTTTTTATATAGTTAGTCAATTCATATTGCTAAACTACAATAATGGAAGTATACATTACTATACAATGTAAGAATATAAAACATCTATTGCACCATTAAAACTATTGGTAATAATATCTTCATAACTACAAAGTGTGATGATGTCATTGACCATAATTATAGTATTGACACTATCAGGACTATGTGGTAATGTATAAATGGATTTTCAAGGAATAATTTTACACATATAAATGGGACTAATTGACACATGTACTAACATAGAAAGAAGAATAGATGTGCAACTACAATAATATATGGTATGAATGAGTGACCCATTACCACTTGGATTAGTCACCCCTCCTTGAAAAGTAAAGGTCATCATTACATGTAGTTTTGGAAGAATATGTGGGAACATATTGGCAATCTACACTTCTATAAACCATTTTCCTTTGGAAGGCACATGACCTGATTTAATAACCTAAAAGTGAGTAATCTATTATTGATGTGTATATTTGAATCAAGCATCAATGAATTAATCTAATTCAGTTGGAACACTATAATTTGGATAGATCTCTTCCTATTAGATAATTTGGGAAGTATCTAAAGTGTCTAAAAAGGGTGGAAAGTAAAGCCACAAGAATTGAGATTTGAAGATTGGATACAACCAAAGATAAGTTAGTAGATTTAGCTTTAAATCATTACAACCTACTTACTTGGTGATAGTGTAGGGCTCATACCAAAGTGGAAAAAATTTAACATAAGGTCATGTCAATATTTAATTATTCACATGTATCTAGATTCAATCACCAACTTGAAAGGTGTGTGGCATCTAATATTTGTTATAGCATTTCTTGTACATTTTGTTTTCCTAATGTAGAATGGTTTTCACTTGTTATACAATATGTTGAATGAGCTCAACTAATTAAACAATTTTTTCAATGTCATTTTGAGTTCAAGGAGCTTATAATTTTTTTGTTATAATAGGATAAACTACGTCAATGGGTGATAAGGAATGGAAACCAAAATAATTAAAAAAGGCTATGTGTGATAGAGTTGTGTAAAGCTTTATTATAGCTATGATGAATGAAATGTATACTATCATCCTAAGTACATTAATTCTTCAAATTATACATTTTTAAAAGGTTCAATATCACCATATTGACTACTTTCATTTATCCATTAGTTTGGGGATGGAAAGTGGTGGACTTGTTCAACTTTATGTCTAGCATATACTGAAGTGATTTCCAAAAATGGATAAAAAATACATTGTATCTATTATACAAGTTAGTTTCTAGGATTCTAAAGTGGATCTAGACATACCAAAAATACAATTGATCTATTTATATAGATAATATAGATTTTTTACAAGGTATGATAATTTCCATTTTAGAGAATCTCTCAACTATTACATATACAAAATCATCACCATGCTTGGCAGGAGAGTATCCTGAGAAGAAGTCCATGGAAATTTATTCCCATGGTCTCATTGGAACTAATATAGGTGTGTATAGATCTTAATTCTTATTGATTGACTTGGATATCATACATATGGTACATGACTTCATGTATTTAGAGACATCAAACTTGAGATGTGACCAATATAAATACTTCTTCAACACCAAAAATATATTTTAAATCTAAAAATATCCCACAACCTTACTAAAATGAGCCTCACCCATTAGTTTCTATCTCTCCACCTCATCCAGAATGTAAAAGTGTTGAAGATGATAAACAATACCATCTTTCAAGTAAAAATATGGAACTAAATTACTGCATAGCAAATTATGATAGATATATATGAAATCCATGTTAGATAGATATAATTCTGACCATACATCAACTTCATTTACACATGTGTCAAGTAAAAAAAGGAGAGTTTGAATTGGATGATGGATTAGGTAATCTATAACGGGTTTTGCACTTCCCTTCATATACATAATATTAAGATGAAATTTTTGAAGGTTGAAATACCATTTATATTTCACTCTTATTTGAATTTTTCTACATTTGTAAGAATTTAAATAGCTTATGATCTCTGTGGATCATAGTCTCCTTACCAAATATATAATTATTATAATGCTTACATGCCTGAATAATAACATAAATATCATTTTAGTATGGTAAGAAATTGGTGATCATGTTGAGTGAGTATTTCTCCAAGTGCAAATTTAGTGGCATCTATATCAAGCTCAAATTATTATTTAAGGTTTGGTAAAATGTGTATTAGTGCAGAACAAAGTCTATGTTTCAATTAAGTGGATGATTTCTATTATATGATAGTCTAACTAAACTTGATTTAGTTACACCTTAGGTAAATTTATTTATAGGCCAAGTCATGTGAGATAAACCAAGTACAAATCTATGATATAAATTTTCCAATCCCAAAAATCTGTAAAGCATTATGAGATTATTAGATTATGGATAATAATTGAAGACTTAGATCTGGGCTAGGTCCACATGTACTCCTTGTGTGTCCATAATATATCCCAAATACTATATCTATGACATGGAAAATGAACATTTCTTCATGTTTTCATACAATTTGTGTTTCTACAAAGTGTCAAGTGTTAGAACCCTAATTTCACTATGTTTACTTATAAATATGTTAGTGTTTTACACAAGTCTAATTGAGATTTTCCTTATATATATTGAGACTCAAGATGTTATTGAGTCCTTGTGATTGAGATAGCTATTATGTATGTTAAAATATGCTATTGAGTCCTTGTGACTTAGACATATATTTATTATACTAAGAGTTGTTATGATTTACATATGCTAGAATGATCATATGTTATATTAATGATGATTATATTCATTGTGATGTCATTTTACTTACACTATGTTGTTTTTCCATATTCATAAGTACTAATTTTGTAACCTTAGACATATATCTATTGAGTATGTATTTTATTATACATATGTTTAGATGTTTCATACTATTTTATCACCATTGATGTGTGATGCCTTGGATATGTCATGTGCTTATTATTTGTATTGATATCCATTTTAATTCTTATATTCTATAGATTTTATGTTTAAGGTATGGAAATTTATGTGTACAATATTGTACAGGTGATAGGGGAGGCCAATGAGGGAAATATAACTATGTCAAGCATGATAACATCATGGGTAGAGTGGTGAAACTTTTACTTGACCTTACCATGACCCAAACCACTAATAGTACCTTGTTGTGGACCTATTAAAAAATCATAAATGTCTATAAATATTTAACACTATTTCCCCCCTTTATTCACACCTTTCATTATTAACATTAAGAGTTTTATTTAAAATTAATATTTAATTTTTTAAGTATTTTTAACCCACTTAAGTGCTCCTATTTGACTCAAAACTTGGATAGACTGAGAGATCCAACTTTAGAGTGAGTCATATATTAGGTTTTATAAAATTTGGGTTGATATTTTTGCTCTTATATAAATAATAATGTAGGAAATCCTTTTAATATGTTTTAAAGGAATTTAGAGACAACCTATGTGCCATTTATGGCTTGGGATAATGAGTCCATTTATGAGATATGTACTTTCTTTCTTGCCCACATAGTCTTGTAAGTGGAGTTATAGATGGGGAAGGCTTTTTTTATCATAATCCAAAAGATGGGAAGGGACACATTTAACCTTTCCATTGGATTATAGAGGAGGAATTGAGCATACATGAGGAAGGAAATCCTTATTTGAGGGAAATTTTGCTCATTTGAAATTTAAAAAATGGGAAGAGGAGAAGAAAAAGAGAAAGAGGAGGAGAATCTTGAGGAAAAGATTAGAAAGGGAGGAACTTATCCATTTCCCATGATTTTTAGAGGTGTTATAGGGTGTATGAAATAAATAACTAAGGTAGGATTCCATGTCCATGTGCATTAATATTTTCTTTATTCCTTCCTTTGAGTTTCCTTATTTTTTAAGAGGTGTATGGCCACTTGGCCTATGCCCATAATGTTGATTTTATTTCCCAATTTAGGACTTAGAGATGTTTTATCCCTCTTAATCTTATTGGATGTTTTAAAAATCCATTTCTTATTTAAATTTTATGTTTTTAGGCTATATAAATAGGTGTGAAATTTTCATTTCTGTGGGTATACTCATATGTAGTGTAAGTGGTGGTGGAACTGGGTTCACATGCCCTTCTACATGGTTTATTTTTATGAAGTGGGAGTGAAGAGTGGGACAAAAATCCCCATGCCATCCTACACATTATTTTTTATTATTGAAGGTGTGTATTCCCTACCATGGCTATGAGATGGTAAAATAAGGGTGGGCAATTCCCCGTGTTCTTATTCTCATTTGATGGGCCTATTTATGTTGGAAACTTGTATGGTTTCCTTGTGATATTTTAGAATTTTAAAGGATGTTTTAATTTAATTGTATTATTATTTTTGGAATGAAAACCCCCTTTTTATAGTTTAACTTAGCCTCCTAGATGTATTTTTATAGTGAGCATCCCTTGCCTAGTCTTATTATCATCTAAACCTCCTTTGTATCAAATTATCTACTATATACCATGATATGGTGATGACCAAGCTAGGAATATTAAGATTATGGATGCATAGGGAATATTAATGTTGATGTAAAAAGGATGGGAGGTGATCCCCTCCTTTGGTTTGCCTCATGGTTACTAGTGTAGTTCATTGAAAACCTTTCTTAATTTTTTTGACTTTTTGTAAATGAAGAAAAAAAGATTTTGGTTGAGTTTTATGCCACTTATTTTATGATTTATTTTAATTTATATAAAATAAAATGATAATGGCTTTTAGATGTAATGAATAAAGACTCGTGTTTTTTTATCATCTAATAATGACTAAAATAAAATGAATGTAATGAATGAATTATCATGTTGAAATTAATATTGTAGAAATTGTTTGGAATATATTATTCTCTATATTTTTATAGTTGTCAAGAAATAATTACTATTTAATTCTAAATTTTTTACAAATTAAAGGTTTATTCACACCCAAAAAGGGGTAAAATCATGTTTATAATTTTTTTGTAATTCAAAATATTCCAAATTTTCCTAAATTTTATTTTATTGTAAAATAGGGTTAATTAAGAAAATAATTCCATTTATGGTTTACTTTTAGGACCTATGAAAAATTTTATATAATTTTTTAAAGTTTTATTTCTTAATTGTCTTACATATACTTTGTAAATTACCCAAAATTCAACCAGTTTATTTATATGTAATATAATATATTTAAGTGCCTAAGTTAATTTTAAGTTAAAATTTATAGCTTTTAGGAGCCAATGCAATTAGTTTCATAATGTTTAAAAATCTAGTTTCTATGTAGTGAATTTTTGAATTTTTACACTATCTAGGATAATTTTAAAAAAAACATAGGCCCTCTAGAAGTGAACATGCCACTTCATATAGGGAAGGTTATAGGTCGTCGATCACTAATGTGACTATAAAGTAGTTTATTCAAGGGCAAAAAGACCGATGGTTGGCATGGAGACTAGTTTTATAGATATGTAATCTACCTTATGAATTTGATGGTTTTGGTTTAGGGGGATAGACAATGTGTAAAATCGATGTGGTAACCATACATGGATTTTTGAACAAGGGGACCATGCAATTAGTGGTAGAAATAAAAATCATATTTTATAACATGAAATTTTATTGAGTTATGTCTTATATAATTTTTTAACAATAGCCAAATTTTATTAAAAATTATTATTATTATCTAAATTAAATTTATGGAAGATTAGAACTTGATTTTTATAAATTTAAAATCTATAACTAAAGTTTTTAAATAAAAACTATTGCTTTAGAACATATTTATTTTACATAAGTGATTGTGAAGACATGGAGAATGGAAGGTGGGGTGACCCCAAAAGGGACCCCCCTCAATTTTTTATGGCCTTATGTAAAAATTAGTTTCAAGGCTTGAAACAAAATATTTTTTGATATTTGACCCATTTCTCCTTAGAGATGATTTATATCCTTTTTGACAACTAGTTTACCTTTTTTATACCCATGATTATGAAGACCTGATGGTTAAGAAGCAATGGAACCCAAAAGGGGTCCCCATATTTTTTTTTACCCTTCTATAAGAAAAGTGTTTTGGGACTTGAAGCTTATTAATTTTCAAATTTTACTTGTTTTCTCCTAGGGAAACCTATTTGGGTCTTGTTGGCTATCATAAGCACCTGAGAGCCCTAAAATAGGTTGACCTCGAAGGGGACCCTTATTATTATTTTATCCCCTTTAGTCTAAGATAAATATTAATTTTTTTTTTTTAATTATTACATTAACCTTGTTGTAGGCCATTAATAATTGTGGAGGATTTTGAAGCTCCCAAGACTATTTTAGAAACCATAGGAGACTAAGACCTCCTAGAAATATTATGTAAATATGAGTACTTATCAAACTAAACAATGTATACATGTATTGAAACATATATAAAAAATAAATAAATGAAATAAAAAATCCAGAGTTTGTAGACTTCATTAATGGTAGTCATCCAAGGCTAAGGAAGGATGCTTATGGAAAAGTCATCCTCAAAGACCTCCTCCCTCCTTTACAAAATATGAATTCATGACTTATTATCTAATTTTAAGCCTTTGTTAACTTCCATTAGGATTTCAAAGGCTTCCTCACCTTTGACCAAATTTGATAATTGAGGTTGAATTGATCCACTATTTTAGATGGACTACTCCATCCTTAAAGGGATTATTTAGGATATTTTATATCCATTTTGAGATCTTTTAGGGACTATTAAATATTTAGTTTAGTTCTTTCCTTAAATGTGAATTAAGTCAAAAAATAAGCTTAGTTTATGACTTAAGTGTGAATTGAGCCCTTTGTTGGTTGGATTCACACGAAGATGCTTTTGAACACCATGAATAGTTATATATTATAGTTAAATCCAATGGTTTCTCTAACCAACCTCAAATTAACCAAACATTATTTTTGGGCCTCATGTTCATGGAGCCTACTAGACTAGCTTAAATATTTGTAGGACTATTGATAGCATATAGGTCAATTAGAGAAAGTAAGACCAAAATGATTGCATAGTGACCACTTACAAATTATGATCCATGTCATTTAGGCATGCAAGTTTGTTTGGATGCATTGTACATTTTGTGACACATTGTTGGATAGCCAATGGGAAAGTATCTATGTAGGATGTGTTATACACATTCAAAAAAAATGTCTTGTTTTTGTGTTTCTATTGCGCCAACTTTTGGGCATGGCATCAAGCACTTGCTCAATGTGGCATAGGTGTTCAGCCCATGTTCTTATAAGATCAAGATGTTTTTAAGGTAGAATATAAAAAAAGAAGTTGTGAATGGCCTCAATATATTTTTCAATAACCACATGAATGTAGATGTGGTGTTGGTGGTGTTGGTCAATTCAAAGGGCATGACTATCCATTCAAATAAACCTTTTTGTCCTTATAGGTTGTCTTCCAAACATTTTTAAGATAATTATGAATATGATGATACCAATAATTAATATCAATCTTAGTGAATTATTTTGAACTATGGAGCTAGTCCAAAATATCCTCAATCTATGGAATGAGATATTAATTTTTCACTATGATCTTGTTAAGTGCTCTATAGTCAATGTAGAACCTCCATAAGCCATCCTTATTTAGCATAAGAATAATTTAGTTTCCACAAAGTGATGATTTCAGCCTAACATGTACTTTGTCCATGAGTCTAATGATTTATTTCTTGATCTCTTCATTATCCAAAAATGACCTATGATAGAATGAAGCATTAGGAATACGTAATATATGGATAAGATCAATAGTATGATTTACCACACAATGCATAAGCACTTATTTTGGTAGCTAGAATACATCATTATATTCATCCAACTTGAGATAAATGTATCTTTATGTATTGATATTGGAGGAACTAAGGTAACCATGGGTGCCACAAGTATGTTCTCACATTAGGATCTCACCATCAAAAGCATGAACATATTACTAGATGTGATTAGATTATTAAACTACTTGTGGTAATTAGTAATAGTTATATAATTACTTATGGTATGTAGTATCTTAAATCATCAACATTTATGACAACATTTATAGGGCTTGCTTCATAAATTGCATGCTAATGAAAAAGATATAGATGAACCAATATAATATCACATAACTCTAATGTAGTGACATCATAAAGGATTTTATCTTGAAAATGCTTTATGTTGTGGAGCACTAGATGGTCTTGAGTGACACTTTTCTTAGAACCTACACTAAATGATCCAATGGAGTATGTTTTTGGGTGAGGGGTCATCATCAAGTTTGATATTTGAATTACTTCAAGAGAAATTAGGTTTTTTTGAATTTCAATGTTATTAATAATGAAGTGTATTGGTTGGGCATTGATCCACATTTGATAATAGAATAGTATTTATTCTTCTTTTATTGTTACAAGGGTAGTAGATATGTTTGTGGTACATGCCATGAAACTAGGCTCAAAATCCATGATATATTTACCTTTTTTAGTGTTATGGTAATGGTACCAGTGGCTTCAAGATGTGAAATTATGGTTTTCCTAGCACAACATTCCTCATTAGAATGACTACTAGATTTTTGAACTAAACATCATTGGCTAGTCTTGGACTACTTTTTCTAATCATCTTATTATTGTTATTTATTTGGAGTTTATTTTTAGTTATTTCCCTAGTTGGGATTATGCTTGTAATATTTAGACTATTTTTGTTTAGTCTAAGACTCTAGATCTTCTATCTTAGTCTTTGATTCAAACTTTCAAGAATATATATAGGATTACCTAATAGTGGATATATACATGAAATATATATATATATAACTAGATGTGTGGTATCAATCCTGACCTATACTTCAAAATAAGATTCTACTCTAAATCATGAATTCCAAGTTTAGACACTAGGGTATGGAAAGTATCTATGTATTGTTGCATAGACTACTCTTTTCCTTGGCATGACTAAGAAAACTTAATGTATTGATCATCATAGTTACTAAAATGATAATATGTTACTTTGAGTACTTATATGAAACTATTCCATGTGTCTACAAATGTGTCTAAACTTAGGTCCTCTTCATGTGTAGTGTAGTAAATTTCCCACCATTTATTAACTAATAAAGAAACTTTTAGAAGATAAAATGTAAATTTTTAATGGTTGAAGAAACCACATAATATGAATAGATGAGGTTAATCTAGTTATCTAGTGCATCCACATCTAATTTACTTTCAAACATAGGAATGTATAGATTGACTTGTACGTTATATGGTGTTTGTGTAAAATGTTGATGAGAATGAGATGTTTTCAAATAATTTTACTTCTTGAGAATGATTGAAAATTTATTGATGATACTTTCTCATTCCTACACATGAAATTCATATAAATATTCCATTTTTTGGTGTAAAGCATCCTATATAACTTTCTATAACATATCTAGAGTTGGTGTCATTGAGGCTTTATCTCTCATTCAAGGACATGAAGGAAGGTATGAAGAAGGTTCATGATTATATATACCTAACTTCATGTATTTTTAACTCTCATGCATTGATATATAAATAATGAATAAAAATTTAGAAACACAATGATACCATTTATTAATGATATGAAGTGTGTATTCTTTGATACCACTAATTTGGAGCCAAAGAGGAGACTCAATGGACAATTTTCTTAAGGCATGCTAAAAAAGTTATGTATGGAAGAAATTTACTTCAAGTAGTAGTATTTGTGCCATGTATCTTAATATTATATTCCCAGATCATGGAATATTATACCCAATCACATGAGTTTAGATAATCACATAAATATAATTAAAAAAATGGGTGAGAAGATCAAAATTACATTAAATCCAAGAATAAGAAATTTTATCTCTCCTGATAACTACGAATGTGACATATAAAATATGTGGATGATTGTCATTTAAAATATTAATATCTTTTACATTCTAACATATTAACTACAACCATAGTTGCACAATGAATATGAAATTAGTTAAGTACAAATCATTGTGATCTCCTTGTGGGTGAGAGTGAATATGAGATCTTAATGTGAATCCTTTAAGGATTTGACTATGGGTTCATAGTGTAATTTAAAATATTTAATATATAGAGCCACATGTTTATCCTAAAATTAATACATAGTCACAACTAAAGGTATATTTTTAAAGGTTTTAAATTAGTTTTTTTACTAGTGGATACAACCATACTACATGACATTTCAAGATCCTATTTATATAATTCATGAGATCATTTGATTGTTTAAGAAAATACTTAAATTAATATATAAGATGTGTTTGGTAATAAAAAAATTCAAATAAATTTATTCTTTGATTAAATTATTTTTGTTAGTTAATAATAAAGAAATTAGTAATTTCCAACATTAAAATGATTATCAATATCTTTAGTGCATTCTTATGTGTTATAAATTTATTAGAAAACCAAATAAAATATGCATAACACTATAAACTATATGATATAACTTACCACTATTCCCAATTAGTTTCATAACAATTTAAGCCATTTCTTAAAATAAAATAGTATAAAGATAAAAGTCACAATATGCATTATGTGTCCAAGGACTTACTTTCTTGACTTAAAATAACCTATTATTTATACCAAAGATAGTTGGTTGAATGACATGATCCACTTGGACACCACTTTAAAAAATACTGTGAGATATAAATATTAATACATATCATAAATTTTCACATACCACATTAATAGTAACTCTAATTCCTTTATCCATAACTTTATAGTTGTTTGGTGATAACTGACATCAATTTTTATTAATTAATGTATCATACTCAAAAGACCCTTTTAGGAAACACAGTGGCTCTAGATTCTATCAAAGGCCCAAGTTATTGTGAATATAAAATGAATCCTCCAAAGAAGGTAAAATTAGTAAAATTTCCTTTTAACATTCAAATGGACATCAAACTTATGGATGACCAAAATATGATGTTAAACACTATTAAAATACAATATGAAAATTTTATTAATTAATTATTCTTATTTCAAAAAGGAATCAAAGTAATTATATTATAAGCTAGTTTATCGACACACATAGAAACCCAAAATATGAGGTTTCTTATTTTCATGAGATCATAACCTCACGTGATGACCCTATAGTAATATGGTTTAAAAAGAATGTTTATATGTCTTAATATTACATTATCACTCTATTGTTTACTTGTCAATGAAAATACACACTATAGTAAATATATACTTTATTGAATGTAGACTAAGATAGTCAACCATGTGTCAAGATAGGAATAATGGTATGAAAAATGACAATTTGGTGCAAACCAAATTTATATTTGCATTATTCACATGAAAAATATTAAAATATTTATAGTCACAAAATGGATATTCATTTCACCTTCCATTAATACTATTCAAATTCCCTACATATACTCTTCATATACCACAATGAGAAACAATATCTCTACAAATAATATCTAGGATTATCTAATATTATGTACAATAATATTACATTCCCTCTTAATCTATAAGGGTTATTGTATATATATTTTCTCTTATAGTGGTAGATGAATAGTCTACTTAGGTAAATAAAATAGTCTTCATGGAAGGTGAAATTAATATCCATTTTGTGGATATAAATATTGTAATCTTTTTTCATTTGAATATTATTAATATAACTTTGGTTTGTATCAAATTATCATTTTTTATATCCTATTATTATTGACCTAACATTGCTATCAGAGCATAGGATTTGCAATCATTTTTTCCCTCCATTCATCCTCCATTGTTGAAAATATCTTCTCAAGGAATATAATTCATTATTTAATTTTAATCCATTCCTTTTTTATTTTTAGCTATATTGTTTTGAATATTAGGTGTAATGCTTCATTAGGAATTGAAGTTTAGCTTTGGACTATGCACTACTATTGTTTAACCCTAAAATCTAAATTATGTAATATAGGTTTAAAGGGTAGAGATAACCTATGGCATAAGGATGATAAACTATCTCTATAGTAGGATATTAATTTCAAACTTAGGTAAATAATATTCTAAATTTATATACTAAGATATGATAAAAATAGTAAGTAAAACTATGTTAGATATTTTAATGATAATGAAAAAAAGATACTTATGTGGATTATTGTGTGTATTCAAATAAGGAATAGTCTATAAATAAATTGGGTCTAGGTTATAAATTAATTATTTGATTCTATAAATTATAAATATGTAGCCTTAGACACTTATGTCAATGTTTTTATCTATCTAGACATAGATGTCCAGTATAGAAAACATGTTGGATCTAGATGTGACCACCTAGGATATAAGTTATGTGTCACCTTCACTCTTATGAGCTCAGATATAGATCATGGGTTGTTGCTCCATGTCAAATATTAAAATCTTAGTTCTTCATATTCATAGTGTTTATGGGGAAAATGGATTAGTGGGCTTGTTATGTCAAGATAACCCCAAATACCCCTGTGTCAGTGGGTGTTACCTACATATCCATTAATTTGAAGAGTGCCTTAGACTCGTGTAATTCTCCCCTACATGTGGGCTTATGGGTGCATAAGGATGAAATTTTTAATAAGTACATAAAATGACCCAACTTGTAACTTGGAAAATATGTCTCATGGGATACTCCTTCAGTACATTAGACCTATAGATGTGGTGTACCTATTATTGATATGTAAATAGGGTAAAATAATGTGTTTTACCTATGATTGATATGGAAATAGGGTAAACTAGGTAAGTTTTTCTCACTTGAATGTTTTATTGAATGCTTTTGGTAATTTTCCTTGTGAGTTACTAGGTTTGTGTTAGGTGAAAAATGAATTAGGATAAATCATGTGTATACCAATAATTTTGGATAATATATCACATAAAATCACTTATACCAACCATAGATATACATCTCATTTACAAATTACATGACTTTATGGAATTGGACACTTGTATTGAGGTAAGGCACTTGCATCAATGTAGGTATATGACTAAGATTTAAGTGTTCAAGTAACTATAAAATAGGAATAGGTCCAAAACTTGTAGAAACAATAGATAATAAGGTTTATAAAATTATAAGCATGATATAATGTTTGAGTCATCAAAATAACATTATCCAAATAAATAGATATGTAATTTGGCATAGAGATAGTATATGTGAGCCTTTTGGTAGTGATAAAGGTATAGAAGTTGAAGGTACATCCATGATATTTATTTTCCAAGTGTATAATATTTAGGTGCTAAATAATTTATAAATAGTGTCTACATTTCCCCCTATAATTTAGTAATGAAATTTCTAGCTTAAAGGAAAATAAATACATACTTGTGTGTGTATAACACACCTTGATTTTGAATGAGTCTAATTTAAGTTCTCTACTAGTGACTAACGTGTAACCAATATCATGTTACATTATATAATTATTTCATATAATATAAAATCAAAATCATTTAAATGATTGAAATTGAAAGAGAGCAAGGTTTAAGGGTACACATGTGTATCGATGCAACTATCTTGCATTTTGCCAAGTTTATTTGAAAAGACATATCATTATGAAGCATTAGATTTTAGATTAGGACAAATATAAAATATATAAATTCTATAAATATATAAATATTAGAGGACACATTCCCTCAATCTTGGAGAAAAAGTGAATTCCCACCCAAAAGTTAAGATTAGGTCAACCATACAACCCAATCATACTTATAATCTAGTGAGAATGAGTGAACCAAGTAAAATCACACTATAAATATGGTGATTTTGTATGATGTAATCAATTACAACCTATAAACTTGTTAATATTGAGTGATTTAATCTCCTCAACCATTCTTTGAGCCAACTACTACAAGAGATTAGCTCAACGCATTATGTAATAGTCTAATGTGGGGAGTTAAAGCCTATAAAATTTCTTGAAATATGAAATATGTTTTGATTTTAAAATTTAGGTTCCCTTCATATCATATGCATTTTATGTATGTATCGTGTTGAAAATAGAGTATAAAAATGGTACCAATGTATATAATTCTACCATAAATATGTATCTAAATCATATAACTATGAATTTTGTCCAATTTAAAAACCATGTAAGATTGGATAACATGTTTTTATAACATTCCCCCACTATATTTTGAAACTAAAAACTATTATAAGTATAAATAACATGATTCCAAAACATTCCCCCATAGTATATCTAAAACTAGGAACTGGTATGAGTGTGGAGAACATGTTTCCAAAACATGTCCCCACTACAATATGAATTTGTGAAGAATGTGGAAGTGATGCCTCTATTTAATTCCCCCACTAATATTCCTCCCCATTTTAAGTTGAGGATAAGTATAAAATGGTAGTTCCTTACCTCAAAAGGATAAGATAACTGTGTAAACTATAAATGTATCATGTATCATATAGGAGAAACATGTCTAGGTAGATATATCATTGAATCATAACAAATTTGATCACATAAAATCCTATAATGCATGTTATAGATCATGGGGATGTCTAAATAGTGACACTAAAAGATAAAAAATTAAGCAAACACACACATAAAGGCTCTCTAAATTAAATCAAATGGTAATAGTCCAAGGATACCTCAAACAAGGAGCATGTTCAAATGCAACACAATCGAAGGGACATGACTTAGTAAAATGTACAAAAAAGTAAGCATGACATATTCAAATGTCCATATAGTAATAAATGACATATTCAAATTTCAAAGAGGAAAAAAAGGCATAGGGCTATAAATAATGGAAAATATTCAAATGTTTCACAAGCAAGACAATACACTTAAAGAAGTGTATAAATGAAAAACATGGAACATAAGCAACTAACATAAACATATCATATTGGTCCCTAGATATATGTTTTATCAAAAAACATTAAGTACATAACATATCAAGTATACTACCAAATATATAAGAATATATAAAGTCATATATAAGTACATACGCTCAAACATGATAATGTAAAGTGACCATAGAGTAATATAACCTAGATGTATCATGATCAAATAATTGAATGAACCCAACATCCACGTGACATGAGTAGAGGGAAGATCCAAAATTTGAAAGTGTATAGATCATGTATCTATGAATGTCTATATCACACTTAAAATATGCATAAAATATGTGTATAAATAAATAAATAATATTATATTCATTAACATGAAACTAAAAACATATATGCCAAGGAACCAATAGAACAACTAGATGCTAAAAATATTTTTAGATATTTCTCAAATTTTTAAAAAAAATTGGATGTTTTTTAGAATTTTTGAGTATAAAAGACTATCTTATGATCTCAAGATGAGGATGAGGAACTACGAGGAGTGGTAAATGTATAGCCTATCTTGAACCATATGTGTCATATGTTTTCATAATATAAAGTATCATGTTCTTTTATTAATGGGATGTAATAATTAATATATTGTTCCTCTTACTCTCTGGTGATGTTAGATTTAACAAAATTATTATTCCAAGATGCCTTTCATTTCTCTTTGTTCAATATGTTTCATGTTATTTTCCTTTATTTATATGTCATTACTTGTATTTGTTTGTATGGTATCTAAAAATATACTTCCTTTTTTGGAAAATGATGTGTTAACACTCTAAAATGTACCCTTAGGAGGAGGTTGTTTAGGCCTACCTCCAAGTCTGGGGTAACATAGGATTAAACCAAGGTTGTGGGTAACCTATGGTTGGGATAAACCTCTAGTTTATAGGGATATCTCCCCTAGTGCATCCATTAATATCAAATAACTAAGGCCTATTGATTTTTTGGGTGAAAGGGGATAGATAAATTCATAAAAGGAAACCTAATCTAAATATGGTGATGCACCAATATTATTTATCTAGTCCATTTGACCTCTTAAAAACACTAATGAACTAAATATGGATTGAAACACTCTCTAAGGATTTTATGAATTAGTTATTCAAAGGAAGGTTATGGTAAATATCTACCAAATTGGAGGTGATGGATGAGAGGTTTTTTTTAGAAAATTCCAACCATAGGTTACACTTCAAGTATAGTCACCATCCTTTGACACATCATATGACTTTCATAAAATAACTTAATAGAATATAGGTGAGGCAAGGACCTAAAAAGGGAGAAAAACTACCACTTATGCATATCAAAAAAATGATATACACATTAGATAATAACATGAAAAAATTTAAACCACCCATTTATCAATCCAAGAGTTTTATAAGATACAAATTTACGTAGAGTTTCCTCACACCTAATTGAGGGATAGATGTAGTGGCTTAAGAGACTAAATTTATATAACATAAGTAAATAAATATAGGGAAGTATGTCATGAATAAGGTATTAATAATTCATTATTATATCATTTACTTTAGGTAGTAGTTACAAGTAGGCATAATAGTCCCTCATATATATATATATATATATATATATATATATATATATATATATATATATATATATATATATATATATATATGTATATATATATATGTATATATATATATATATGTATATATATATATATGTATATATATATATATGTATATATATATATATATATGTATATATATATATATATATATATATATGTATATATATATATATATGTATATATATATATATATATATATGTATATATATATATATATGTATATATATATATATATGTATATATATATATATATATATATATATATATGTATATATATATGTATATATGTATATATATATGTATATATATATATATATGTATATATATATATATATGTATATATATATATATATGTATATATATATATGTATGTATGTATGTATGTATGTATATGTATATAATAGGTTTACAAGAAGAGAAGAGTCTTATATTGAAGTAAAAAAGCACTCAACCAAACCCTTGGGGATACACAGACCTAACTACTCACAAAGCTTAGGCCTAAATATAAAGGTATGAGGAGTATAATGTATATTACCACTTAATCTTTAGGTTATTTCAATCCTCATACAACCCCAAAACATGTATAAGCCTTTAATTTCTATGGTCAAACCTGTGACTACCTAGTTTAAGTCTAAAAGACCTAATAGTCTATCAAGGATCTTGTTTTAATTAAAGGAATAAAACACTAAAGAGAGAATAATAACCTTTAAATACAAGTAAAACCCCTTATTATATCTCTTTCACTCCTCTTCACAAGAATTTTTCATCATATTTCCATCCTCTTATTCATAAACATGCCTGTAGGTGCCTGTTTAGGTCTAACTAAACCTAATTAGGCCATCCAAGCTTTCCCTTATATTTAAAGGATAAAACCACCATATTAAGGCATTGAAAACATTTATTAAATATGTCAAATACTCTATTATTACTCTTTCACCTCATTTTCATGTATGATTTCCCATATCTTCTTTACTTGCCTAATGAATCTACATGTAGGTGGTAGTCCCCACATTTTGATCATGCACAAGGAGGTAAGCCTAATTTTCATGGAAATTTCATCTAATATATGAAAATATTTCATCCCTTATATATATTTATCAACCTCAATTCACCCCTCTTACCTTCAAGACACCCTAGATAGGGTTGATGTTTTACTTGTCTTTCATCTACAGTCAGACATGTAGGATATAGTTCTATCCAATTGACTGAGTGTCCATTGAGAGATGATTGATGTTTCATTGATATTTTTAATGGGAAAAATAATTTTATGACAATATAATTCTTCTTATAACCCACTGGCACATTTTTAACCTCATCATACCTTCAGTATTCCTCCAACCTTGTAGTCAAAGTCTTGTTTCCATTGAGATCTTGACTTGAGCCTATCTTCTTAAGGAGAGTTGGTGGTGTTGATATTTGGTGATATATACTATATCCATCCCAAATTTTTCCTTATATGTCTTAATTAATATATTATAGGCTCCTCTATGTTTCTCTAGAGGTCATCTACTAGTCAACACTCTATGTGTTTAGTCTACATAATAGACCTGTAGGTGACAAATGAGGGCTTATCTCTTAAGGGTTTAAAGATGAAGGTTTTATCCTTATTAGAATATATTATTATGATTTAAGATTATTAATATGACCTCATTACTCTCCTTGATACTCCTTAATGACTTCAACACCCTTACCAACATCCAAAACTACTTAGTCTATAAAATAGGCCTATATGTGCTCTCAAGTTTTCTTGGGCTTATCAAGGTGAATTTATTCAAATGCCTATGACTAACTCACCTGACCTTATTAAGATGTAAAATTTCCTATATATGTGATCCAACTCTCAATATTTTGTATGAGGACTGAGAATTAGGTTTTGTTAGACCTTGTAAAACATTGGAAACATTGCTTTGGAGAGCTTCAAGCATGTATGCAGACTCACTAACTGATCTAGCCACTTGACTATATGTAGACTATGAGTAATGAATATTTTATGGTATTATATATATGACATAATTGAATAATCACTATTATTGAGCCTAAAGGAGTTTTTAAATTTTTTTTAAGACCTCATTAATATTTTGCATCTATTGAAGACCTTGAAGCATTAAGAACCCATTATTACCAACATGTAAATAGCTCCACAAGAAGGTTTATTATATTATAATGGATCACAAATGTGAAGTGGGTATTTATGATGGTGTAGAATGTTTTTTATACCATTTAAAATCCACTCAAATTTCTATACCTCTATCATCATACTCAAAATGGAGAAAATGAATCAAACCAGTACCTTGCTTGGATGGAGACAACACAGTGAGTACCTCACATTATTAATGATTGTTCATAAAGGAGAGATCTAATCTGAGTAAAAATTACACAATATGTAATCCAATTATTTTCCCCTCCTTTTCCCAAAATCTTAGACGTTTATCTTCTCTCTCTTGTATGGATTGATAAAAAACTTGAGAGTTTTTTTAGGTTGCCAAGGAGGATGATGAAAGTAAGGGGTAAATTTTGACATTTATTAACTTGATAGATCATGGATCTATTTATCTTATGTCTTTAATTATCATCCTCTAAATATTTATCACCTACCCTGACTCTGACACATATTTATAGGTCTATACAAGCTTGAAACTCCTATAAAAACATGTTTTTTTGCATGTTTTCCATGTTTGAAGCTCTAAGAAGTCATTTGAGGGTAGAGGAAGGGAAAATACAGGTCAAAAACATTTTAAAAACCTAATGGTATGGTTGGGTAAGTATAAAATACATACTTCTCACATGTGTGACCCATTTGATGAATGAAAGAGGAGGTTGGCTTCTAAAAGGGGACCTTTTATACAAATAAACACCTTGTTATGACTTAGAATGTTTGTAAAAAATAAGACCCCTCAAAAAAATGTGGAATTTTATATATATATGGGATTTATAATGGTAATTTTTCTCTAATGACATGCTTGAATGGTATATTTAATGACCTAGAGGGCTAAATAAGGCTTTAAATAGTTTGAATAAGTATACAATAGAGAGTAGCCTTAAATGCATCCTAGACCTCATATCATGATCCAAAAGAGGATTTAACACATCTATATGATGATAAAAAATATCCTATCATAAGAAGTTTCTTAAAATAATCCTAGAATTATGAAAACTAGCAACCTTAAAATTTTCAAATTACCTTAACTTCTGTTAAAGATCTTTAATTTTGTCAAACAATGCTTAGACCACCTTTTATGACTCAAAACCACTTTGACACTATTCCACTCACTCAATGACCACCATGACCACTTAGTACATCAACTAAAGACCTCAAAATAGGTTATGACATATGATGATCTCTAAAAGTAATGTTTAGTACATATCATGACACCTTAACTAGTGCTAAAAGGCTTTCAAAGAGAATTTAGGAGACCATGAAAAGATCTAGACCATAATGTGAAATCTTGGAAGGGTTTCAATGAAAGTTTTTGATTTTAGGGGTTGGAATTTGGCATGGGAATCCAAATTATCATCATATTTGGTGACTCATAGGGGGTGACCAACCTATTAATCAAGATAACCCACTATCTTTCCATCATAATCATGACTCATACATGGAAATATGACTTGGATGACCAATCTTCTTGGAATACCAATAATATTTAGCACCTTATCAAACCTATTTAGGGAATTCAATACCAATATAAAAATAGAACAACACTAAAATAAATAACACCTAATAAAATAACAAGACAAGACACTAAAACAACTAAGGCCAACACACCACTTGAGTTGACACACTTATTATAAATTAGATAAAGATAGCCTAATATAAACAACTAACTTAAACTAAAAAAATTTCTCCTTGAGGATAAAATGATAATCTCCTTTCATCATTATGACACCATAAGGTTAGATCACAATATGATGACTAGAGTGTAATCAGGTATGGATCATTGAATGAGAACTTCCACTTACATCTATAGATATTTTCATGTCCATAACCTCTTATAATAGCAATTTAATCTTCTTTATCCATCCTCAGGTGCATGGTTTTGCTATGGTAATTAATTACCTAGTTATAATCATCCCATACTTGTCTAATTTTCATGAATAACTGCATATATGCCTCAGACATAAGATGTTCCTAATCAAGATAAAAAAATTTAAGTGGCTATTGTGGCATGCTTATAAGGTTGACTTCAAATAGATATGCATATGGCTTCATGAAATATTGAGTCCAATAATAAATAGTTCCATTCTCCAAGAGTGAATAGATACCTATAAGTGGAAGGAGGGGTTGATAACCTTATTTGAAGATCTCAAACAAGTCATTCTCAAATAAGATAACCGCTTGGAATAGCATGCTTAGAGGGATACCTTCTTCTTATTTGGTGATACTAAATTATTTAATATGAATCAAATCATGGAATGATTATATAAGAGAGTATCCTTATCTTATGATTTCAAATAAATATCTTGATTGATCCTCACATGATTCTAGTTTGATTGGGTTTTCTTCAAGTTTGATGGTGGATGATATAGAAGCAAACATATCATAGCTTGAGGTATATTTTAAAAATTCACCCTTTTGACCATGCTCATGGATCTCTAAATAAGCTTATACCACCCCTTATGGATCATTAGTATCTCTTTCATCTATCAACACAATTTGATTAGGTTGAGGGAGAGCAAGAGAACCTTTTTATTTAACCTCATAGGATAGTTTGCATCCTTTTTGGCTCACTGAAACCTCTTCAGGGTTGTGTCCTTATTCTATAGTTTCTAAAAGTTGTAAAAATGTTTAAATTTCATGATATTTAGTAATATCATGACAAATATTATCTTACATTTCATTAATGAGATATTCAATGTCATATTCTTCTGCATTCTTGAAGGTTGAGTTGTACCTCTCTTCACCAAGAGGTGTACCAATGACAACTTCTTCCTCAAGTTCACTCAAGTAACCTTCATTAGCTATCACCTCAACTTGACCTTATTTACTTGCCTCCTCAATGGCATGATCCTTTTCAAGAAGTAGAATGGGAGATCCTTGAAAGAGTTATAGAAAAGAGATTATGTATGCTTCATTCTTATCATTCATCCACTCAATCTGATAACCATCATATCATTTTTGTTTTGATTATTATCTTGAATGGACCTCCATGATGGGAATGATTTGTATTCTTGAGGAGGGAGGGATGGAGGTTGAATGTTTTTATATTTTCCTTTCACTTCAACATCTTGGTTTATGCCTTAGTCATATTCCTTCCCCCATGACTTCACTATTGAATCTAAGTTGGGATCTTGACACTAGAAACATGTATTGTAGCTTGAGGAATAAATGAAGGTATATTCTCCTAATATTGCATTACTCTTATAACCACCACTAATTGGGAAGGTATTTATTTTAAATTTTAACTTCTCTATAAAGGTGGGCCTTAATATCAAGCCTCAACTAATCAGAGATCTCCTCAAGTTGATTGGGAAGGTAATGGTATTGTAAGGTCTAATCTAAACCATGAAACTTATTCCTCTCAACACACACTTCTTCCCCTTTTTACATAGTTTATTGGATGGACTTCCAAGTAGGTAACGCTTGAGGAGATTATGGGGAACTTAGAAGGTGTTAGCACTCATATAAATCAATATTTTTGGGATGGATGGGCTAATTAAAATAGTATTGACATGAAATAGATGAGGGTACATGGGGATGTTGACACTAGATTTGATACCCCTCATGAACCACCAGTCTCTCTTTTATGCTTAAAACTAGACCACCTATGTTCAACATATCACTATTGAGACCTGAATGATCCTCTCTCATAAGATATGGCCACTCCCTCTTAACTTGATTCAATGAATCTCTCACACTTATAGTACAGTTCTTAAGAACCTCTTAACCATACCCTCTCTATGTGTCAATCCCCACCATGTGTCTCTCATAACTTAATAAGGTTTGATTAATGTTTGAAATGGACTAGTTTGTGACATGACCATGATGACTAGGAGTATTTTAATGTTTCTAAGACTGATTAAGAAGATAATTAGGATACCAAAGAGATGAATAGATCTCAAAATGAGGGTAAGAGTAGTATCCTTAGTAGTAAAAGGGATCATGGGATTGATAATGGCTATCATGTTGTTGACAAGGGTGAATATAAGGTTGATAGGGCTCATAGTGGGGTTGGTTTGGGTTATAGCTATGTTGATAAGGAGGTGTATGATATAATTTTATTCCATATATATCTATTACACATCATGAAAAAATATGAGCTACCAATCAACAAGATACCTTACCCTTGAGAGGAGACCTTCTGATGCCCTATGATATGAGATTATGACTATAAATCTATCACTTGAGTGCTTAAAGTTGATTGAGATAACTAAGATACTGTAATTGAATGCTCTGATTTCTTGAATCTTCATCCCACTAGGCATGCCAAAACTTTTAACACTCCAAACTACACCCTTAATAGGATTTTGTTCAGTCCTACATACAAGTCTGGGGTAACATGGGATTATCCCAAGGTTTTGGGTGACCTATGATTGGGATAAACCTATATTTTATGGGTCTAGCTCCCTTGATTCATAAATAAAATTCAAATCACTAAGACCTACTTATTTTTGGGGTGAAAAGGGATATAAAAATGCATAAAATAAAACCTAATCTAAACATGGTGATGCACCAATATGACTTATCCATTCCAAAGACTATATACATGATTACTTCAAATATAGGTTATGGTAAATGTCTAAAAATTGGAGGTGATGTATGATAGGTCTACCTTGGGACACTTCTAATTAGGTTACACTTAAAGTATAGTCACCAACCTTTAACACATCATATGACCTACATAAAATAACCTACTAGCATCTAGGTGAGGAAAATACCTATAAAGGGATAAAACCTACCACTTATACATATCCAAAAAATCATATACATAATATATACTAACATGAAGAAGCTACAACAACCCATTTATCAATCCAATATGTTTATAAGATACAAATCTAGGTAGAGTTTCCTCATACCCATAGCGGGGATAGATACAATGGCTTAAGAGGTTAAATTTATAGAACATAAGTAAATAAAGAGAGGGAAGTTTGAAATGGAGATGGCATGAATAATTAATAATGATCATCATTTAATTTAGGTAGCACTTACAAGCAGTGATAACAATCCCTCATCTATCCATGTGTTGCCTTGGTTGGTGGTCTCTAATGAACATCTTTAGGCATTAAAGTGGAGTGGTGGGGCTGATTAAAAAGATTTTGAATTATTTGAAAGCACGTAAATTCCAAAATATGGTCAATTTCTTCTCCTAAAATTATTATAAATCATTGAATTGGTGTAATTAAGCCTCCATGGATCATCTAACAACCCACCTTCTCTTTGTGCATGTTAACTAGGCTGAGAAATTGCCTATTATTCATGATAACCATAGAATACCTACCTAATTCCTTCAATTCATTATTTATATGGGTGTTTTGACACTAAAATAATTCATTTATCAGTCCCTCTATGCTATCTTACATCTCTTTTTGTTGGCCAAGTAGTCCTATTAGGAAATTAGGCCTAGTGACTTAGTATTAGGTGTTAGGTTGGGCATAAGACCTTAATAAGACCCTTAGAGTAGGTGAATATGCATTTTTTAGGTCTGAAAAAGTTTTCTACACTATGAACTAGGCCTTTATAATAATTCAAACCTACAATTCAACTTGACTTAGGTGATTAAGCCACCTCCCACTAACACTTGTAGACTAGCCATTTGGTGTAGACCTAAAAAAGCATTTCCAAATAGGTTTGTGATCATTTTATGATTTAACAGGGTTTAATACATCTCATACTACCTTATTCCATGATTTTAAACATTTAAAATAACTCTACACCTTATTTTATGCTCAAAACTTTACAAAAGTATAATTTTTGACAAGTTTGTATAGTAGTCCATACAAATTAATACCTTGGGTGTGACCTTTTTTCGTGTGTAATATGAGATTTAGGTATTTTCCAATCTAATCCAATGTTTTTTATTACAAATATCTTAAGTTTTCTCCTATTGAGTCATTATTAGGGTTTATGCAAGCTTTTGTTTTTTTACCATCTAACAATGATTTATAAAGTACATACCTCCAATCAAAAACTTATGGCCATGGATGTTGAACCCATAGACCCTTCTAAAAAAACTAAATTGATATTGGTACCATGCAAATTTTATAATTATATATGATTAGAAGTTGGTAGACCTCAAGCCTTTTACAAAGCATTCTAGATAGGTTATAGAATTAGTGATTGTTCATAGTGATGGGCTCCTTACTACAACTCCTTACTTCATGGATAGTGAGTGTATAGGGGTTCCCAAATCATCATATTATCACTATATCTAAGTATTATTTCCATGAAAAATATTAACATTTAAGCTACTAGATCGAGATGGTAGATTAGTCTATTATAGCTTGAGGGAGGTACTACAACTAAAATGGCTAATTTTCTACTTTCCTATGCCTCAAACATTCTCATTAAGACCTTAATCATCCTAATATGTCATTTCAATTCCTTATCTTCTATGGGGATCTGGATATGCCATAAAGTAGAGGTGGGGTCTTGAGGACTTAAGGTTGGTTTTAGGCCTAATAAGCTTAGACTACCCTTTATGGCCTTGAGTTACTTATAGGTAGTCATTAATGGTTTTAATTCCATAATATCATCTTCTCTACCTAGTTTCCATCCTATATGTTTTCCCTCATCTACCTAAACCACTATATCTACAACCTTGTCTTTTAGGTCTACCTTGCATGCTCTCAATATTCATTCTAGGATGCTTGATAGTTATTGTTAGGGACCTTGGTAGTCTCTTATCTCCATATTAAAGTACTAATGTATTATTTGATATGTTATCATGACCTAGTATAATCATTTTAATAAAACTTTATTCAACCCTACTCCCTACATATTCTTCATACACTCATAGTTAGGCCTAGGGTTTGTGAGTAGTTAGGTCTATGTAGCCCTAAGGGCTTGGTTGAGTGCCATTTTGCTTCAATCTAAGACTCTTCTCTTCTTTAAACCCTATTATATCTCTTACTAATTCCTCCTCAAGTGGTTTTAACCCTTATACAACCCTAAAACATGTATAAGACTTTAATTTCTATGGTCAAACTTGTGACTACCTAGTTTAGGTCTAAAAGACTTAATAGTCTATTAAAGCTCTTATTTCCCTTCAAGGAATCTAGAACTCAAGAGAGATTGAGAACCTTGAAATATAAGTAATAACCCTTCTTATCTCTCTTTCACTCCTCTTCACAAACATTTTTCATCATATTTTCATCCTCTTATTCATGAACCTGCCTATAAGTGCTTGTTTAGGTCTAATTAGGCCTAATTAGGACATTTAGGCCTTTCCTTATCTTCAAAGGATTAAATTTCTAGATGAAGGAATTTAAAACCTTTAGGAAATATGTTAGGTACCATGTTCTTAATTTTTCACCTCATTCTCATGTATGATTTCCCATATCTTCTTTAAGTACCTAATGACTCTGCTTGTAGGTGGTAGTCCTTGCATTTTGATCATGTGTAAGGAGGTGAGCCTCCTTTTCATGGAAATTTACTCTGATATATGAACATCATTAAACCCTTATATGTATTTATCAACCTCAATACACCCCTCTCACCTTGAAGACACCCTAGATAGGGATGATTTTCTACTTATCTTTCATCCAGTCAGGCCTATAGGATACATATATATCCACTTGACTATGATTGTTCATTCAAAGATGATGTAATGTTTTGAACTGGAATATTGTATAGAAATTTGATTTCCTTGAAATTCTATTCTTTTAAAATAAATATAGGATTTTTACTTCAAAATAATTTATTTAAATTAAATGAATTTTATTATAAAATTTTTAGATCTCGAATCACAATAAAAATCTCAAGGGTTTACATCCTTCAATTGGGATGAAAATAGGTTTCATCCTTGTATCTAATGTTTATGTTTGAGGGGTATCATCCTCAATTGTAATTTTAAATCATTAATATTGTACCATGTTAATATTTTAATACATTAATGATTTTTTACATGTTTTCCTTCCATTCCCATAATGCTTTATTTATACCTTCACCCTTACATTGAAGAGGTTTGAATTCTATAAAGGTATCATCCTTCCATAATAACTTAACTAAGTAATAATTAATATATTAGCTAACTAATTAATAACTTAACTAGCTATTGTCCCTTCATAAAGTGTATTTATTTCTTCAGTTAATGTTACATTTTTATTCCTTACATTGATTCACTGTAAAACAATAATAGTTTAACATGGGAACATTATAGACCTCTCATCCTCAAATTTCTTATCCTTAATAAATTATAAATTTGGGTGTTCAAGGATTGATTCTCCTTCCCACATGGCATCTTTGAGTGGTAAATTTTTTTAATGAACCAAATACTCTTTGATACTTTTATTCCTTAACTTATTCTCATTAGTATCAAGAATAGTCTCTGGTGTGAGAATCAATTTACCTTCTTCATCAATCGGGGTCAATACCATGGAAGGAATAATATGTTGTCTAAGTGCTCATTTTAAGCAAGATACATGGAAGACATTATGTATGCATATTTAACCTAGTAAATCCAATTCATATGTTATTTCTCCCTCTCTTCTTATAATTTGGTATGGCCCATCAAAGTAAGACTCAAGTTTTTTAGCGCCACTTTGTTTAAGGGATGATTGTCTATAAGGTTGTAACCTTAAATATAACATATCTCCAACTTAAAAAGTCCTTTCAATTCTTTATTTATCAACATATAACTTTTGCTAATTTTGGGCATGTTGAAGATTATCTTTAAGAGTAATTAGGATTTTTTGATGTTGTTATATTGGATCCTTAGCTCTAGGAACTCTACTATCTGAAATGACCAAATCAATAAATTCTTTATCATCATATCCATACAATGCTTTTAAAGGTGACATTCCAATAGACAAGTGATGAGATTTATTATAGCATAATTATCCAAAGTATAACCATTTAACCCATGCATTATGTTACCCATTGACATAATTTCATAATTACCCTTCAATCCATTTATTCCCAACTTCCATCTAGACATCAGTTTGAAGATGATAAATCATACTTGGAGTTAATTCCATACCTAATAATTTGAAAAGTTCTTTCCAAAAATCACTCATTATTTGAGTGTCCCTATCATTAACTATATTTTTGGGATAGGCAAAGCTTTCAACAATCTAGCAGGAAAGTTATGTTATATTTTATTTTGTTGGCAAGTAGAGCATTCTTGAATGTATTTAAGGACTTCAATTTGAATTCCTTTCCAAAAAAATTATCCCATAATTATTTATACATATTAAAAAAACTAAGATGACCTATTAATGGATCATTATGTATATCTTTTAGGATCTTATGTTTAAATTTAGAACCAACCAATAATAAAACTCTATCTTTGTAGAGGATGAGGTCCTCTACTAGTTTATAATGTTCATCTTCAATTTTCCCTTTTAATATTGCATTGTCCCACTCATACTTAATGTATTTCACCTTATGAATGCTCTCTAATTACCCATGATTTCTACTAGGGAGCATAAATGTAGTCTTCTTGATAAAGCATCAGCTACTATATTATTTTGCCCTTTAACATATTCAATGTCAAAATTGAAAGATTGGATCTTAATAACCCATTTTTCTATCTTTCATTTAAGTTTGATTGCTCAAGGAAATATTTCAAGCTATTGTGATTGGTTTTGACCACATACCAAATATTTAAAAAATTTATCAAGGGAATTCATAATAGCCAACATTTATTTATCATAAATTGAGTACTTTTGCTCATGTTCTTTAAGTTTTTGACTTTCAAAATCAATGGGATACTTATTCTACATTAAAACTGCACCAACACCTTTTCCTAATGCATCACATTCCAATATAAATGGTAATGATAAGCATGAACTCATTAATTGTTTAAGGTGTTCAAATGTTGATTGGACAAGCTCTGTCTAACTAAAAGATCCTTTCTTTATTAAAATAGTTAGAGGTGATACAAGTTGTGAGAATCCTTTAACATATCACCTATAATAAGTGCAAAGACATATGAATCCTCTTAATTATTTCATGTTATTAGGAGGAGGCCAACTCATAATGGATTGAATCTTCTCTTGATCAACATGGACTCCATACTTATTAATTATATGTCCTAATTATAGTATTTCCATCATACCAAATTCAAATTTTAACATCTTGGCAAAGAGGTACTATTATTCCAATATGGAAAGTATCATGTCAAAAATGTTTTAAATGTTCTTCCTAACTCTTTTTATATATTATAATATCATCAAAGAAAACCAAAATAAATTTACTTATATGCATACCAAATATGTGATTCATGCAATATTGGAAAGTGATTGGAGCATTTGTAAGTCCAAATGGCATCACTAAAAATTCAAAATTCCCATAATGGCATTGAAATCCCATGTTTTGAACATCTTCTTCCCTCATTTATATTTGATGATACCCAAGTCATAGATCAATTTTGGAGAATAAAGTAGTTCCATGAATTTCATCAATTAATTCATCAATCCTAGGTATCATATATTTATTTTTGATAGCCTTTTTATTTAACTTCTAATAATAGATTCACATTCATAATGCCCCATCCTTCTTTTTGAATAGTACTACCAAAGAAGCAATATACTATAACTTGACCTAGTGTGCCCCATTTTTGAGAGTTATTTAATGGATTTCTCAATATCATCCTTATAAATCTTTGGATGTTGGTAAGGTGTAGTTATTACTAATTTTGTTATGGGTTCCAATTCAATGATCTGTTGGAAACCTCTTTCTAGGGGTAATCCTAGAGGTAGGTTCTCAAACACCTTGGCATGCTTCTTAATAATGGATTGAATGTCATTATGATGTATGGTATGTTTTTCTTGTGTAGATGTAATAAAAAAACTATATATCCCATGTTGCATGTCCTTTATTAAAGGTCCTCACTATTGTTTTTGCTATTATAATATGAGGACCACCATTTTCCATGTCTTTCAAAACTATATCCCTTCCTTTGGATTTGAACTTAATTTTCATGGTTTGATAGTTTTGGTTAAACTCACCCAATGAATGAAACCATTGAACTCCCAAAACCAATTCTATTTTTCTAATATCAATGAAATAGAAGTCATCATTAATTTCATGTCTTCCCAAAGTCATATTTAAGTGTGGGATTCTCCTTATGCATGAAAGAGTAAATCCATCAACAACCATTTTAAAAAATCCCTTATTTTTTTTAGATTTTAAACCAATTTTCTTAGCCAATTTTTCATCAATAAAATTATGGGTGGCTCCACTATTGACTAAGATGATAATTTGTTTTCCTTGTAGTTTTCCTCTTACTCTGAATAGATTATATCAAGATTCTCCTAAGAGAGTAGCACATATTTCCTCCATGATTTCTTTTTCCATTATTTGTGATTGGTTTTCCTCCTTAATTCATTTTGTGTTTCCACTCTGTTATTTGACTTTTCTACTTCATTGATTATTTGTATTGGTATCTTTTATTCATAAGATTGAGTCCTTGGTGAACCACTTCCAAGTGCCTTAGGTTGGGTGGGTGGCATATTTTTTCCTCTTAAGGTTGATGCTTCCAAATCTAAATCCTTATTAATGGCTTATTGGAGTGTTGATGGAGTAAGGGATTTGAGAAATCATTTAAGAGGTTCCAATAATCCTTCTATAAAAAACACAATGAGCCTTTTTGTATACATGTCTAAGACCATTACTGATAGTCTTTAAAATTATACTAAGTATTTATCCACACTATTATTTTGTTAAATGGACCTCGGGGTCTACTCGATCAAATATTTTGATCAATCATTTGGCAAATTCATCATATGAATCGATAAGATTATGTCCTTGGGTGACACATCCATGGAACCACCATTCATGGGATATACCTTCCAAATAGAGAGTCACAAATTTTATGGCTTCCTCTTCTATCATTGGTTGTAATGACAGGTATGTGTCTATTTTTTATACCCATGCTCTAGTTGTACATTTATTTATACCATCAAAAGGTGAGAGTGTTACATGGCCTAATGCCTATTGTATATCCCTTTGTTTATTATTAGGTTTATATTTTGTCTAGAGTACACCTCTATTTTTCCTCAAGGCCATATAATTCTTTAGGTAAATTACCATTTTTATTCCTTATGGTAGTTCTTGATAAGCCTAAAAATAAGTTACCAGATCATCATTAAAGGATTTCATAATTTATTTAGTGATTTCTTCTTTTGGATTAAATGTTGGTTGCTAGTGTCGATATGATGATTTGGTAGTGGTTTTATGTTTGGGCTCCGACATGCATGAAAGATTTTCTACCTTTTGTGTGTTTGAATCCATCATAATTTTCATAGTAATGGCCAATTATGCCACTATATTTGCCAATTATTCTTAGCCTTGGAAAATTTTCTCTATCCTATTGTCTCTATCATTTTCCATTTTTTGTATTGGTTGATTTTCCTTCTTCATTTTAGTTTTTATTTCATAATACAAAATATTGTTATCTTTTATATGAATTTTGATTCATAGGCTGACAAGAATGAAGAGATCTGATACCACTATAATATTTCAAACTAGAATATTATATGGAAATTTGATTTCCTTGAAATTCCATTCTTTTAAAATAAATATAGGATTTTTAGGTAGTGTTGATCCTTGATGAACCTCGATATCTCCATCCCCCATGTTTACTTATAGGTCTTCATAACTCTCTCAGAGTCTCTTCAATGTTTCTCTATATGTCATCTAATAGTCAACACTCCATGTGTTTATTCTACACAATAGGTATGTAGGTGATAAATGAGGTCTTATCTTTCAAGGGATTAAATATGATGGTTTGATCCTTATTGGAATTTATTGTTACTCTTTTAGCTTATTCATATGACCTCATAAATCTCCTTGAGACTCCTCAATGACTTTAACACCCTTCCCAATAGCCAACACTACTTATTATACATAATAGGCATATAGGTGCTCTCAAGTTTGTTTGGGCTTGTCAAGGTGAATCCATTCATATGCTTGAGTCTAACTTACCTGACCTTATTAAGATGTAAACTTTCCTACATCTATGATCCATCTCTCAAGAATTTGTATGAGGAGTGAGAAGGATGTTTTTTCAGACCTTGTAAAACCTTGTAAACATTGCTTTAGAGAGCCTCAATCATGTCTGTAGACTCACTAACTAATCTAACCACTTGATTAGATGTTGACTATGAGTAATGATAGTTTTATGGTCTTGTATCTATTCCATAATTGAATACTCACTATTTTATATCCTTAATGGGTTTGGAAGAGTTTTTTGAGACCTTATTAATATTTTTCATACATTGAAGACATTCAAGCATCAAGAACCCATTGTTACCAACCTAAAAACATATATACAAGAAGGTTTCTTATCTTATAATGGATCACATTTTTAAATTGTGTCTTTGGGATGATGTATAAGTTTTTTTACACCCTTGATAATCCACTCAAATTTACATCCTTCTAACATCATACTCAGAAATGGATAAAATGAATCAATCCAGTACCCTACTTGGATGAAGACAACACAGTGAGTACCTCACCTTCTAATTATTGTTCATGAAGGAGAAGGATTTAATCTCAAAACAAATTCCAAAATATGGAATCCAAAAAATGTCCCCTCTTTTTCCCAAAATGTCACCTATATGAAATGATAAAAAACTTGAGAGATTTTGTGGGCTCCCAAGGAGGACGATCAAAAGAAGAGGTTAGTTTTGACCTTCATTGACTTGATCACTCATGGATCTCCTTATCTAATGTTTGAATTGATTCTCCTCTAAATATCTCTCACCTACCATGACTCTGACATGTTTGTACATATTTGTAAAAGCTTAAAACTCCTCCAAAAATGTGGTTTTTTGTTATTTTTTCCATGTTTGAAGGTTTAAAAAGCTATTGGATGGAAGAAGGGTAAATAGAGGTTAACAACATTTTCAAAACCTGATCGTATGGTTATGTAAGTTTAAAATTCACACTTCTCACGTGTAAGACCTATTTGATCAATGAAAGGTGGGTTTGACTTCTAAAAGGAGACCTTTATCAAAATAAACACCTTGTTATGACTTACAATGTTTGTAAAAAAATTTAAGACCCCTCAAAACAATGTGACATTTTTTATAGAAGGGATTTCTAATGGAAATTTTTCTCCAGTGACATGCTTGAAGGGTATATTTGATGACATAGAGGGCTAAATAAGGCTTGAAATAGTTTGAACATGTATACAATAGAGAGTAGCCTTAGATGCATCCTATATCTCATGTCATGGTTCAAAATAGGGCTAGACACACCTATATGATGCTGAAAAAGCTTCTGTCATAAGAAGTGGCTTAAAATAGGCCTAGAATTATGAGAACTAACAACCTTAATCTTGCCAAATTACCTTAACTTTTGCTAAAGATCCTTAAAAAATTTAAACAATGCTTAGACCACCTTCTATACATCAAAATGACTTTGACACTCTTCCACTCACTTAGTTACAACCATGACCACTTAGTGCATCAACCAAAGACCTCAAAATAGGTTATGACATATGATGATCTCTTTAAGTAATGTTTAGTACATATAATGACACCTTAACTAGTGTTAAAAGGCTTTCAAAGAGCATTTAGGAGACCTTGACAAGATCTAGATCATCATGTGAAAGCTTTGATGGGTTTCATGGGAAATTTTTTAATTATAGGGGTTGATATTTGGCTTTGGAGGCCAAATTGTCAATAGGATGTAAGCTTTCCATGATGATCAAATGATATGCAATTATTTTTTATATCAACCATTGCTCCTATTGATTGTAACCATGATTTTCCAAGCATAATATTAAAATAATTTGAATTATAAATAACCTAAAAAGTAACAAAACATTATATTGAAGTGAATAAAACTCTTAACTAAATTGATCCCATACTTATTGAAATTGAATTAGTTTCTTCCACATGTTGAAACTTATTTTCAAGAGAGCTAAGAAATGTCATAGAACAAAAACTTGTATCTTGATATCCAATAACTTTGATATCTATAAATTAATTTCCTTCTACATGAGAAGTGATAGTAAAGGGGTCTTGATATGAGGATAGGATTGTGATTTCCTCATTTATAATTAGATTTAGAACTTCAGATTTTTCATCTTGATCTTTTTGTAACATTTCTTTCTCTATCTTTGCCTTTTGAATATTTTATTTCTCTAGGTTTTGCATTTGTATTTTTTGTGTGTTTTTAATTATCATTTTGTACCCATATTTATGGTTTTATCACTTATGATTTAGGAAATGTGCTCATAATGTGATTGGTTTTCTTGGTTGATGTATCAATGATATGATCACCACTACCTTTGTGACTTTGTATTTTGTTCTTTAATGAAAAACAAAAAAAATTATGTTGCCCATGCATTCTAATATATGCACAATAGTATGTGGATCACATTATGGATGTGGAGGAGGTACTTTGATAACTTTGTCTTGAATCATTTCTCTTAGGATTTCACTTGGACTCTTAGTAGCCTTTTGGTCACTTTTTGAATTACTTATTTTATATGTATTTTATTGTATGTCTTTATTTAAATGTGAAACCTTATTTTCCATAACATTGGTAGATGAGGATGCAAGAACATGATTAACACAACCATGTGTTAGATTATGTAGGTATGTAATATGATTTTCCAATAATGTGATCTTTGAACTTAAATTATTTTGACACTCTTCTATTGACTTGTTCATAAGGATGATTTGATATTTTAAAGCTTCATAAGCATAAACCCTAGGTACCTCAAATTTAATATAAATACATATACAATCTACCTTACCCCTTGAAGGAGTGATAACATGGACCTAGTTATAAGGATGGTAGCTATCATCATTCAAAGATTTGATATTATAGACTTTTGCACTTAGAAAAATGTAAGAGTAAATGATATTTATTACTTCCTTGATAGAAATTTTGGGAGTTTCATAATCATAGTCATCAAATCAATCAATATCATCCATGATGAGAGAAATAAAAAGTAAAAGTATTAGGACAAATTAGGCAAAAAACATCTAAAATAAAATTCTTATACAATATTGATGTTCAAAAATCAAGTCTAACAAATGTTTAACCCTAAAATCTAGATTAGGAAATCTAAGTTTGGAGTAGAGATAGCCTAGGGCACAAGAGTGATAAACTACCTCTATAGTAAGTTAATTAAATTTCAAACTCAAATAAACAATATTATAAGTTTATATACTATGATATGCTAAAAATAGTAAGTACAACTATGTTAGATATTTTAATGACAAGGAAAATAAAATACTTAGATAGATTACTATGCATATTTATATCTGATATGGAACATGTTGGAAATAAATTATATATATATATATATATATATATATATATATATATATATATATATATATATATATATATATATATATATATATATATATATATTTGGTCAAGCATCTAATTCTAGAAATTATACATTTTTGGCCTCAAACACTTGTGTTAACCTCAAACAGTTACATCAATACTTTTATCTAACCTAGATGTAGGTGTACACTAAATAAAACCTAGTATATTTGGATGCAACCACTTGGGATATTCTAGGTTATATGTCACCTTCACTCTGGTATTCTCAAATATAGATCATGGCCTATCACGCCTTTTCAAATATCAAACCCCTAATTCTTCATCTTCATAGTGGCTTGGAAAAAATGAGTTAGTGGGATCATGATATTGAGCTAACCCCAAATACCCCTATGTCAATGGATATTTCCTACATATTCACTACTTTGAAGAGGGCCTCATACTCATGCAGTTATTCCCTATGTGTAGGTTTGTGTGTGCATAAGGATGCAATGTATGATTTTAAGATCCATCATGATAAACTACTCCTACCTACCAATTTGAGGCATTTGGTTAATAATTTATATTATTATTGTAAAATTACAACTTAAATAGGTGCACATTATAATGATGAATAAATATATAAGTAAGGATGTATTAATACATTTTATGGAGTAAAGAGACAAATAGTGAGTTTCATTTTATGGGATAATCTCTCAATCCTTCAAATTTTGTGTTGAATGGAAGAGATGCATTTTTAATTTATGTAATATTTACAATAATGCCTCATTATCCTCTTATAGTAATGGGATAAATGTTGTTAAAAGTAACATCTATGAATTTTATCTATAATTTAATCATACATGATTATTATAGAATCTTATAATAATTATTTAGTCTTAATGTCCATTCCTTGGATCTCATTATATTTCTACTTAGTTTACTAGATATATATAGTTTGTGTTATCAATTTGCACATAGAAAGAGTCTTTTGATATTTGGTTTATTTTTTTTAATTTTGGTATGAAATTAAATTTTATTTATGATTGTAAAATTAAATTTCAAGTTGCGTTATATAGAGTTGTCAATAGATTACTTTTGTATTTATTTGAGATGAAACAACTACAAGAAAATATTTAATCCATAAAGGCTTGATATTTCATACCATTTCTAACATTAGTTTTGACTCACTTGCAATAGGATATTTAAATCTCCCTAGTTATTTTATTTAGACTATCACTATTTGTTCATAATTTGAAATTTTTGATCTAGCTTAAATATTATGATAGTCCCATCCTTGATGTAGTTAATGACCTTCTGAAGATTATAAAGAGTTTTTATTATAATACACTATAAGTAAATCTGAGTGTCTTATACAAAGTTAAAGTTATTAATTATGAAATGAATAAAAGGGGAAAAAATATGAATTGTATCTATGTCAATCACATAAGGAGAAATAATTCTCTTCCTTACCATCAAGCTAAGATATGAAATACTAGGAAAGGAAACATTAATGACAACATTTATATTTTAAACTAAAAGTCATGGCCAGTGGGGGGATTTTCTAGATTGCATTAATTATTCCATGGAAATGTAGAAAGGAGGGGAAATATCTCCACATTTATATTTATTTAAAAGAGTTTAATGGGTGTAATAAGGGAATACAAGCTCATCGCAATGTATATTTTTTTATTAGAACCTTTAACACAAACTCTATCTTTAAAAAAAATGGCCTTAAAACTACATTGAGGGAAGACTGATTGTTGAGAGACTATTAAAAATTGTAATATATTGTATTTTATGGAATATATAATTAATTTTTCTATTTCGTTTGTGGAATCTAACTAACCATATAAGACCATGTTATTTGTCTACATTAATAAGCTTGTATTATCCTTACTGTAAAGAAAGACAAAATCTACCATGCATTATTGTAATGTCCCCCAGAAGAAATACTTTGAATTTTTTTTCATAATATAGACATTTTAAAGCATAACATTAATTCACAAACCCTTTACATGTTTTTTGGGATAATATAACTAGATAACACATAAAACTAACAATTTCTTCACATATTGGAACCCGAATTTGATATTTGTTTTCATAGAAACTACAGAGTCTTTTTACTATTAATTAAGTCTAATTTTTATACATGTAATATGATGTTACAATGGAAAATATTTACAAAATAAAATAATATACAAAATCAAACTAAAATTAAAACTACCCCAGAATTATTCCTCATAAGAAATTCATAAAAATCATCACAGTAATGACTATATTTTTCTCCAAATAGAAATATGAATTTCCCACTATTATGTATTTGACATTTATTGCTTTAGGAATATAAAATTAATGGTACAAATTTAATATAGCCACGACAATACACCCATACAAATTTAAATCCATAAATACATACAATTGCAAAAAATAAGATGCTACCAATGCCCCAGATTTGGCAATTTTGGTACCAACTTACATCAAACTTCAAAAAATATGAAAGGAGACATATTGTAGTTTTAAAATACATAAAAAAATTATCTAATTACCTTATAATAGTAACAAACATATCATCAAAATATATAAATCAATCCACACCCAAAGGACACCTAAAAATATGCGAACAACTCACAAAATCTATAAAACAATATTAATCAACTCCAATGTAATCTCTAGATGATATCACCTCTTTGAATTAAAGGTGATACATCCTATTATTATTTAAATAAATTGGTTTTCTTCCATAAATATCCTCACCTAAAGGTTTCCATCCTTAGATGAAAAATTGAACTTCAAAGTCCAAGAATTTGTTGAAATGCCAAAAGAACCTCCCAGAATGAAAGCATGGCATATTAATACATAAGAGGCCCAAGAGTGGCACAAAAACCAAGATTCCTTGATTTGGGGAAAGGTGACATGAGTTATAAGAAGTATATATTCCCCATATTTATCCACATTCCCAATATTTACTTAGATCCCATTTTTTCCCTCTTAAGTTTCTATTTCTGAACTTGCCCAAAAGTGACCCATTTAACTTGAGGATAGAATGCAACATAACTTAGTAAATTTCCTTGAAACCTCATCATTCTCTTGTCATAGATAACCATGCCCAAAATTGGTAAGTTTCCTTATAAAATAATAATTCAATTCACCTAGAAATACATGCCTCACTTTGGTGGGAAATTAATAAAATGAAATGAAATAAGTCTAGATCATTCACATAACTATCAGCTAAAGATAATCAATGACAATTTATTATAGAATCTGCCATATCTATCACTCCAAAATGACAACCTATCATAAATTTTTAGAGAAAATTTCTAAATTTAAATTAGGATTTACAAATTCCTCTTTATAAACCCAACTCCTTAAATGTTATATCCCAATATTATTTTAAATATTTAATATTTAATTGGCCCAATAAATATACCTTGAAAAAAAATCATTTCGAGACCAAATATAAATATGAAATAAATTACTTTATTTATTCCATATAATATCCCACATAAATTTTTGGAATGTAATATAATGATCACCAATTTGAAATTAATTAAAAGGGGATATGACAATTATATTCAAGTAAGAGATATAGTCCTTAAGAGTGTATTCTAAAGTTAATGCTCTGATAATTTTAGTATTGTTGTTATGGAAACTATGTACAAACCTTTGTTTTGTTGCCTAAAATAAATATGGATTTGTAAATGAGTGGTATGTTTCAATTTGGGATTTCAAAATTATTATAAAAAAAAAAAAATCTTCAAATCAACTTGACCATATTCTTTTTTTTAAAGTTAAGTATCATTTAAGTGATGGGGGTGTAGTTTGTCTATTACACAGTTTATTCTTTGCTTGGGTCAATTGAAAGGAAGTATAAGTAGTTAATTTTTACCTCTTATATACTCATAAGTATCATAAAAAATAATCCATTTCTTTGGATATAAATCAAGTGTGTGTCATAATCCTATGTAACATTGAATGAATCATACAACAATTAATAAGTATCACTGGATTGGGTTTTAAAAAAAATACATGGGTTTTTTTACTTAAATTTTGGGCATGACATTTTGGTATCAAATCTTGGTTTCAACACTAATAACTATAGGAAGATCAATATGGTTGGTTCATTTATCTTTCATAATGGATAGAAAATGAAATGTGAACTCTTATTTTCATCAGTATGATTCATGAGACTTCATACATAGAGGTACTATATCATATGTGATTTTTGGTTGGTTAGATACTCTAGAGTTGGTCAATTGCTTCATAATGGGTTAATGAGACATTAAATTATGCCACGTTTAGACATTATAGATTTAAGGACTCTTATAGTGACAAAGACATCCATAGTAATAAATTTTAGTTAGAATAGTTTAAATTTGAGATTGGTTTGATAAGAAATACATGTCTATTTTCATATGAGGCACTTTGATACTATGCACATAAGTTTTCCATTAATGTTATCCTTGTGGATATGATAATGGTATACTATTATCAGTGATGTCATCTAGGATGATATATGTACATCGATTGGACCAATGAAGTTACTTTGACCCTTGTGTGATACCATTAAATTATGATATTGTATAGTGATAGAAAGTTGTATCAATTATTGTGAATCAATATAGCCAATGTATTTTATCTAAACATGTGATACCTTAGATTATGAAGTTGTTGTTGTGATTATCTAGCTGTAAAATTTTATGTTAACCCCTATAACATTTTATTATTCATCAAACTTTATAACTAATGAAATTATTCTATGTAAACAAATTTCTTGTATGTTTGTTTTTATGTATGACATAGTACATGTATGATACTATGTCAATAATCCTAATTATTACTTTATGAGTGTAAATGTGTTCTTGATGTAACTTGTGTGTAAACCTCATGTGTAATTATAGTGTAAGTGATGTATATTCATGAAAACATATGAATTATAAGTGAAATTATTATTGTGTAGTGATGTGTTGTGTTGAGTAACCCTACATAGTAGCTCCATGGAGTGAGCACTGAAGTAAGTATGGTGTTTGAGGGTGGAGTATAATTCTATTTATATTTGTTTATACTAGGTAAGTGATAGGAAGTGAAGCTTCTCATAGGCTAAAAATCCATTTATCCCCTTTGCATGAACTATCCACCTAAATATTTTAGGATTTTGCACCATGAGTTCCATGAGCACCATGAAATATTTGTGAATAATGGTCACAATATGAATGATGTGCTCCTCCACCTACCCCTTAGTGTTTTTTTGAAAATAACCCTTATGATTTACCCTATGATGCATCCATGTGAAAACATTTGGGAAGCCTAATAAGAGTGATGATATTCTCTTACCTCTTGGAGGTAATCAAGGTTTATTTATTCCTTTTCCCCTATGATGGCTTCCTTAGCCACATAGTTTGGTAATGTAACTCTTATCTTTGATTGTTTTTAAAAACAACATACTACTTCATTATTTTATTGCTAATTTATTTTAGGACACTTAGAATTTTATTTATTATTGTGATGGTTTTGGAGATAATTTTATTGATTAATGTTGGTTTTATTTTTGTTTCATTAGTTTTATAATGTGGTGTAGTGTGCATGGTATGGGGGAGAATAAGTATCTTGGAATATAGATATAGGGTTGAGATGGTAACTCGTATAGGCAAGTTTATGTCACCATCCTTCCCACCCACCAAATGTGGTCGTTATAGGATACTATCCTACTTTTGGGCTAGGTCTAAGTAGAATTATTCTTGGCAGGTCTAAGGAGGTTATGTTCTCTTATATATGACTTGGTTATATCATTTACTTCATTATTTGTTGGGATGTCTAAGGAGGATTATTTTTGAGAGGTCTAAAGAGGTTAATTTAGAGCACAATGAATTTACTTCTATCTCAACATTGTTATTGCTTTATTCAGATGTCACTTAATTTTGCATAGTGCACTCTCACCATGAGATGGCACTCATATTGTTTAGTATGTTATTACAATGGGACAATATTATTAGTTTACATGTTACTATTATATGGGAACATAATTATTTGGATTTTATTTGGTTTATAGTAGTATGATACTATGGGATATACTTAGAGAAAATTAATATCAACTAATGACTTAAAAACCTTATTTCATTACAGTGAATCCAAATTACACAATAATAAAAATATATTAAGATTTGATAATTCTAAAACTTGAATCAAAGAAAACTTAGTGAATAATTTAACTACAATGAGAACATTAATAACCTATAATTAGACATATGGGATTTTAAAACATAATTGAACATTTTTGTTGGCTTAAGTTTCATTATTTGTAACTCAGTTACTTTAATAGTGTGTGGTCCTTAAACCTCCCCCCACCCATTTTTTTTGGTTTGATGTATTGAGGACATTATTTTATAAGGGGGGAGTATGTAATACCCTTATGATGAACCACTCCTTCCCTACTAATTTGAGGTATTCACCAAATGCGATATCTTATGATAGTAATAAAATTTGTAATACTAAGGATTTAATTATTTTTTTATTTGGTTAATAATGTGTATTATTATTCTAAAATTATAAATTAGATAGGTGCACATTATAATGATGAATAAATCAATAAGCAAGGATGTATTAATATGTTTTGTAGAGTAAAGATAGAGATAGTGAGTTTTATTTTGGGGGGTAATCTCTCAAGCCTTATAATTTTGTGTTGAATGGAAGAGATACATTTTCAATTTGCACAATATTTAAAATAATGCCTCATTATCCTCTTATATTAATGGGATAATTATTGTTAAAATTAAAATCTATTATTTATAGCTAGAATGTAATCCAACATAATTATTATAAAATCTTCTAAGAATTATTTAGGCTTAATGTCCCTTCCTTAGAGATAATTATGTTTATTCTTAGTTTATTGGATATATAGTGTGTGTTATCAAATTGTACATGGAAATGTACTTTTTATATTTGGTTTGGGTATTTTAATATTGATATGAAATTGAATGTTATTTATGATTGTGAAATGAACTTTAAAGTTAGGTTATATAGAGTTATCAATAGATTGGTTTTGTATTGATCTAAGATGAAATGACTATGGGAAAATGTTTAGTCCCTGAGCAATGGATTTATATTTTATATGATTTGTAACATTAGTTTTGACTCACTGGAAATGCAATTTATAACTCTCCTTGGTAATTTTCTTTATAATATCAATGTTTGTTCATAATTTGTAAAGTTTAAGTTGTATTAGTTGTTATGGTAGTCCCATCCTTAATACTTAATGACCTTCTTAAGTTTATAAATATTTTATATTATTTTAGACTAGAAGCAAATCTGAGTATCTTATACAAAGCTTAAGGTATTAATTATGCAATGAAGAAAAGGAAAACAAAATTATGAATCATATTTATCCAAAGGATAAAAATATTTGTTACTTCCCATAAAGATGAGATGTGTAAGACTAAGAAAGAAAATATTAATGAAAAAATTTATATGTGAACCCAAAATTCATGGGTAATGGGGGGATTTTACAACTTGCATTAATTACTCTATGTCCATGTAGAAAGGAGGGGTGGTCTCTCCATGTTTATCTAAATTTGAATGAGTGGAACAGGGGAAGAAAGGGAGGATGAAATCAGTGTAATGGATATTTATTTATTAGAACATTTATCATATACTCTAGCTTTAAAAAATAATAAAGAAAAAAATGCCTTAAAATGCATTGAGGGGAGATTGATTGCAAAGTAATTGTTAAGAATTATACCATATTGGATTATATGGAAGAGTTGATGAATTTGATTCTTTCTTTCTTAGAATCTAACCAAATGCATCGGATCATGCTAGTTGGATACAACAGTAAGGTTGTACTATCCTCACTATAAAGAAATATAAAAGCTATCATTCATTATTAAAATAAGATATTATCCTTAAGAGTGTATTGTGAAGTAAATTCTTTCATAATTTCAATATTATTATTATGGTAACTATGTACAAACCTTTGTTATTCTAACTCAGATAAATATGGATTTGTAAATGAGTGGTACATTTCAATTTTGGATTTAAAAATAAAAAAATATATTTAAATCAACTTAACCAAATTATTTTTTTATATTAGGTATCATTTCAATGATCAGAGTGTAATTTGTCTATTACACAGTTCAATCTTTACTTGGGTCAATTTAAATAGATTTTTAGTAGATGAGTTATACCTCTTAGATTCTCTTAAGTCTCATACAAACTAAGACATTTATTGGGATATAAATCAAGTGATAATTGATTTAATATATGTAAGTTGTCTTGTTTAGGTACTTGATATAATGGTTCAAATACTTTATTAGCATCTCCTTCAAGATAGTGTTGTCTAAATATGTTTAGGATTTCTTTCCTTCTTCTACATCACTAGATTCTTTTTAGAAAGGTCCTACATATTTATAAGTTCAATTTAATACTGAGAAGGGTTTTGTAATAGGATAATAGAGGATAAATTTTATTTTAGCTGGTAAGGTTAAAAATCGATTCTTATTTTACTAGGATAAAGGTGCCTTATTCATCCCCTATACATTAAAGTTAAACTCGACCTAGAATGGAGGTTATGTATTTTCACATTAGTTGAGTGATGTATAATAAATTATTTATTGTTTTAATTGATAACATCGACATAAATAATTAAAGATTTAGTATCATGCTTAAAGACATCATTGGGAATGATGAGGAGTCTGATGAAATTTCAATTATGAGTAAGAAATGAATTAATGAAGTTATATGGTCACCTTCTGCAATCATTACTAGATTACAAAAATTTTGGTTACATCCATTACCCTTGGTTGACTGAATTAAACTTTTAACATGACTAATTTCTTTTGTTGGGTAATTAGTAATTAAACAAATAATTTTTTAACTTAGTTTTGGATTTTATTGAAATATTGAATGTATCTATTTTGGCATTTTTATTGGGGTCTTAAATGCTTTTTACAAGATGTAATATCAATAAAGGCAATGACACCAATAGAGTAATGGTTTTAAAATATGTCATCGAGAAGGGAATTATAATTTTTTCAAGATTAGTAGGATAGTCCTTGTGTTAAGAGGTTGTGTTAATCTAAACAACTTTGTTTCAATGCTTGTACAATAATGTTTGAATTAAATATGTTATAATATGAATTAATCATTTAAAACATAATTATGTGTGTCATAATCTTATATAATTTTTAATGAATCATATAATATTTAATAATTAATTATCATTGGATTGGGTTTACAATAAAATTACATGTGTTTTTTGATAGAAATTTTGGGCATGATAGTGATAAGTATATAAAATGACCTATCTTGTAACTTGGAAAATATGGCTTATGGGAGGATCTTTAATTAATTCAGACATGTAGATGTGTTGTCCCTATGATTGATATGGAAATAGGGTAAAATAAGGATGTTTTTCTCACTTTAATGTTTGATTGAATAATTTTAGTAGTTTATCTTGTGCATTGCTAGGTTTATGCTAGGTGAAAATGAATAAAGATTAATCATGCATATATACTAATACATTTGGAGAATATCTCACATTAAATAACTTAGGCTAGCCATAGGTATATGTTTAATTTTAAAATTATATGAATTTAGGGAACTAGACACTTTTGTTAGGGTAGGACACTTATGTCAATGTAGGCTTCTAACTGGAATGCAAGTGTCTGGGCAGCTATAAAATAGGCACAGGTTTAGAACTTATAAAAATAGAAGATAAGTAGGTTTATAACATTTTAATCATGATAAAATGTCTGAGTCATCAGAATAACATTAGTAAAAATAAGATATAAATGATTTTTCATAGAGAGATAGTATATGTGAGCCTTTTGGTAATAGGAAAGGTATAGAAGCTGAAGGTACATCCATGATATTTATTTTCCAAGTGTACAATACTAAGGTGATATATAATTTATAAATAGTGTGTAAAACTATTGGGTGTAGTGTTTTTATAGATTTTTAGACTAAATTAAAGTGTTATAACTTGATAATGGTTGTTTTGACCTAATTTATACAAATAACTATTATGTGGGCATTAATTCTAAGGAATCTTTCTCAAAAGTGGCACTTCATCTACTAAATGGTCACTTTAGAAGTATTAAAGATTATACATGATGTTTTCAATGGGATTGAATATTTTTGTATTTTAATTGGTTTCAACCAATGAATTATAACTTTGGCCTTATCTAAGCATGAGTGAAAGTCAAATTTCCACTAGACCAATATGTTAGACCCAAAGGTTCTTCATTTGGATGCATTAGACTAATGTGTGGATTTCACTTGGATATGATTTATGTTAATGATTGTGCACTATATTCCATGGCATCTCATTTATCATATAAAATTTTTATTCTCATATGGAGTTTTTATTCTTATATGGTGCATTAATTTAAAGCAAATTGGTATAATTTTGAATCCCTAGCCATGTTGAAGGAGTAATAGACAACTAGCTAAGTTTATTTTTTTTAATTATGTTTTTTTCCTTTCAATTAAACACAAATAATTATTAGATGAATTTTCAAAAAAAAATTGATTATTATTATTTTTTAATTATTAAAAATGATAAATTAGTCGTTTTTCAAACCAAAAATAATTTCCTTTTTCAAACTCGAGTAAATTTTGAAAAATAAACAAATTGTGTAAATTCAAAAAAATTGTGACATTTAGTATTAATGGTGCCTTTGATTTTGATTTAAGAATTATGTTATCATGATTAAAATACTACACTTAAATCCTAATATATCTAAAATAATGGTTTTTTATCCATCACACCTATACATTTATGTGTACTAAGCTTAAATCCTAGAAGCAAGAATATTATGACTATATAGGGTTATTATGTCCATGTACAAGGACTTATCACTAATAAAGTGTCATAGATAGAGAGAATAATTTTCACATGATACCTAGGGAACATGTGTCATAATAATCTCACATACTTTAACATCTCTTTTACATGTTGTCAGTTATATATAAATAATGATCTAGGGCCTAAGAAGAGACTCAATGGACAACTTGCTTAACATCGGTTAAATAGGTTTGTGTAGAAGTGATTTATAGAATGAAAGACAACATGAAACTAAATGTGGTAAAGAAACATGAAATAAATAAAAAATTGACAATATTATTATAACTAAAATAAAAAAAATGTATTATGCCAAGTTTTTTACAATATGAGAATAATATGTGTTGTTATAGGGCTTCCTAACTCTATCCTTCTATGTAGTTATGCACTATGAATTGTTAACCTAAAAGATTGTAAGTTTAAATTATTATATAATTTAATAATATTAATTTTAATTTGCACCATTACAACTATTGGTGACAACCTCTTCTTAACCATAAAGTGTAATGATGTCATTAACCACCATTACTAATAATCTAGTAGTATTGACACTGTCAGAACTATACATTAATGTATAAATATATTTATAAGGAATCATTTTACACATAGGTATGGGACCCACTGAATTATATGATAACATTAAAATAAGGATAGATTTGAAATTGTAGTAATATGTGGTATGATCATGTGACCTATATTATCTTGGATCAAATGATGAGCATCTTCCATGTACCACTAAGTATATAGGAATGGAAAGCATTCAGAGAGGTCTAGTATATTAGTCTAGTGGCATATAGAAAAGGGAAATTTTTATAGTGATAAAGATCCATTCAATCTCTCTATACTACAAAAATTTACTCAATATAATTTTTGGCACAAAATAACTAGGAAGGACACCTAATTAGAATGGTTATGATAGGTATAAAATGCACTCACTTTCAATGACTTGTGGTTTGAAATCAATGATGTGGATGCACAATTTATTAAACCTAAGGAATCAAAGGATATAGCATTCTAAAATCACAATAATTTTAAATCCTTGGCCTTGATGTGGACCTTAGTTGATGGTTATTTATTTGTCACATACATGGGTGGACCCCCGTTAGGAATCAAAAATTGAAGAACTTGTAACATCCTCACTGAGGATTGGAGTTCATACAAGTGTAGTTGAAATTATTCAATGTTTATTTGAATAATGGTGATATCATGAGTTTGGATTCATATATCCATGTTATCAAATATGATGTTAATTTTATCAGTGTTAAAATTGATGTATACATAACCAAGGTTATAAAATATCTTCTTCCTATATACACAACCTACTTGTAGTCTTTGCAAGAAAAAAAATTGTTAAATACTCTCACTTTTGATCCACTAGTTGATAGGATGGATGAGGAGGAAAAAACCTTTGGACTAAAGACTAAGTCATAGGTGAAATCATTTTTTATGCTAATAAAAAGGGAAACTATTCCAATAATGTAGGAAATGATAGAGGCAAATGTAAAAACATATGGTGAGGTAGAAAATTTGATAAAAAAATAGTCAACATTGGGGAAAATGAAAATGACAAACAACATATTTGTTTAAAATTTTATGAATGGAAAAGGATTCATAAGACTCATGAATGCAAAACATCATCAAAAAAACTTAAAAGACTTTGTAAGCAAAAATTAGGTAAGGATAAGAATAAAATTTAGAACTAGATTCAACTTTGTTTTCATGTGAATGTGTGATTTCCATCTTAGATGAATAAAATAATGTGCATGTTAGTTTCACCTATGATGATATTTGGTTTCTAGACACTAGTTCCACACAATATATGACTTTCTAAAGGGATTTATTTGAGGAGTTTCATGAAAAATGTTGTGTCTCAATATATTTTGTAGATAAAATAATTCTACAACCTTAATAAAAAGGTTTAATTCTATTATAGGTATAATCACTTAGAGTGGGGTGAATGAGTGAGCCTATAAAATCCAACTTCAATTGCAATTATTTCAAGTTCTTAATCAATTACAATGCAAGATCAATCACATCACACATGACATATGTGGGAAACCCTCTTGGGGGATAAAACCCATTAAAAATTACAATTGGATTACTATCCTATAATAATAAAAATATCCAATTTAGACCAACTTCAACTAATCAAGGAACTATAATCCCTATTTATTGAGACTACAATTCCACAACGTGCTTCAACACATATCCAATTGAGTTGTAGTAACAACCAATATTTTAGTAAGTTTTACCTTACAAGGAGTATACAACCACTTTATATTTTAATCTACCACAAAAACACTTATGAACACATCTACCTATGAAATGTTGTCTTCAACACTTGATTATGGACCTCTACTTATCACTCTTCACCTTTGCTCAGACTCAATCTATAAGAGAACTATTATACTAATAGAATTATGACCTAAAAGTCATAAAAATATTCCTCAATATATTCTTCTCTTCCTTAGGACACACTACCCCTCATTCAATCTACAATTCACACATACAAGCCTCTCTCTAATCTCTCCCCAGTCTCTCATTTAAAGTCTAGAAACCAACACATTTGGTTTCACTATTTATAGAGAAATCATGATCATCACCATTCTTAGTCAGACATTAGACATACCTTAGCCCTTAAGGCATCTATCATATTAATAAATATCTCAAAAATAATCTTCATAGGTTTTCCATAACATATATGGGTCACCCTTAAGTAGTTATACCTTTTAATAAGGTCCTTATAGCTCTTATAGGTCTCATGTGAAACCATTCACTCATTTATCACTTCATCAAACAAAAAATGAAAACATAACCACTACCAAAATCATGAACCCATTCTATATTATCTATAGGTCCCCCTTAAGTTTAAATAAATAACCCTTCTATTTAAGCATAATTTTCTCAAACAACATTATGTGCACACAGTCATTATGAATGAAAACACAACCACATTATAAACCATTTTTAATACTATATTTAATTTTTAAAACCTTCAATGTGCACATAGATCATCCTCATATAGTCTAAAACACTCCCCAAAAGTTAATTCATCAAGCGATATTGAAACAATATCAAAATAATCTTATACAATCTTCTTGGGTCACTTGAAAAATATACACAAACACACAGTCAACTTTGTACCTTCATATATTTGACTATAAACACTTATATATTTTTAAATTAGGTTAATTATATGCACCATGTATTCTTCTTCATCTTTTATTTTTACATCATGAGAAAATTATGTCTAGATCAAAAGATATGGCCCAAAGACTAGAAATTGGTTTTTCCCTTATTAAATTTGAATATTTAAATCACAATTGTCATTGTTTAACTACAACCACTTTGCTCACATATCATGTCCTCATTTCTCAAATCAATTAAACACCATTTATCTTGTCTAAAATCTAATGTATATGTGCCAATGCTCAAATGTTAAACCCCAATCACTTTGACCTCATCATATGCACCCTTACAATGTTGACTTAATATGCATCATTGAACTCTATAGATCAATCAGGTCTTTAACTAACAATTCTCACCATTTGATCAATCTATATGATCACCCACTCACCATTGATCTTTATCCTTTAATTTTCCTCAATCATTAAACAATGTGTACTTATTTCTATCTCATTACTTTCTAACATCTTAGAACAAATGTGCTCCATCGATATCTTTGAGACTTGATTGATATTTACCTCTTGAAAAATTGACTATGGGAACCTTAAAACCTATCTGAGAAGCCAACTTTGAGCCTTAAAAAAAAATTATGCTTTAAGCATGATCTAAAATTTGGACCATATGATCTCCCTACATAGGAGAATCCATCCATATAATAATCTACTCCTAGAACCCATACATATGAGAGATATGATATCATCAACATGCTCACTCAAAATTTTCTTATAGAGAGCCAACTATGCCTAGAACTACCTAGAAGGCCAACTTTTCTCATGCATATCTTTTAATGTGCTTCATCACATGATCTAAAATTTATCATAAATAAACTAGGATCAAAACTAAATAAATCCATATGATCACCTTCTCTTGAAATATCCATACATGTGAGATATTCCACCATAAAAATACTTACTCAACTCTTCTTTCCACATTACAAATTCGGCTAAGTATGGGAAAACATTGTCAAATTGCCTAGGAGCCCAACTTTGCACATGCATATTATTTATCATGCTTAGTCACATGATCTAAGAGTTAGAACATATAAAATAGGCATAAAAATGAAAAAAACCATATGATTATTTTGTCCTAACAACTCTACTTGTGTGAATTATAACCTCATAAACATTCTTATTTGGCTCTGCTTGAGCCCTTTTGCAAATTTGGCTATGGGAACACAATGAATTCTATCTCAGTAGCCAAATTTGCATCCTCATATCTTTGAGCACACTTCATTACATGACTTGAGATATGACACATAAAAACTAGGGACTAATTTGATCACAACAAAATGACAAACTCCCCCTAACTCATTCCCATGTGGTAATGGTGATGTCATCCAAATACCTACTCAAATTTTCTACCATGAGACCCAAAGTGTCTAGATGAAAACTATGGACAACTAGATGAATTCCACTTATGCACATAAGCACTCAAAATATATAAAACATATTAGGAACCTATTTCACATCCTCAAATCACCATATTCATCCCTAAACAACTCTAACCATGCCAAAATACAAGATCAACCAATCATACTTCAAGCATACTAGGACAAACACAATGCACACTTTGTCATTGTCATATAGACTATCAAATTACTTCATCCACTCACTATGACACCTCCATGACATCGTCATGATATCATTTAAAACTCTCCAACATTCTCCCCCTTTGTCATTGATGTCAACAACCATCATATATAACAATATATATCTTGCCTTTTCGATCTTCAAGCTCTCCCACAATAAGAACTTTCTCCCCCTTTGACACAATGAAAAACTAGGCACCAATTTATATTGAGGACTTAAAAATACCATAAATAGTAAAGGACCATCTTATAAAGATGATACAAACTCCCCTTACCTTGAGCCTACCTTTGCTTGTCTTGACAACTTCCTCTTGCACCATGCTAACACTCTCTTCAACTAAGCACTACAACAAATGAATAAATAACACAAAAAAAACCACTATAATTTGATTAAACACACCAAGAAACATCTGAGAGGGACTCCCCCTAATATCTCTAAGCAAAATCACCTTCTGATCATCTTCAGATATCCACACACTATGAAAAACCACCACAAATGCTAACTAGCCTTCTCTCTCAAGCTACCATAAGCACCACCAATAGAACTTATTGCCACTCACCAAATAGGAAATAATATTTCAACCAAATTTATAACTCTTCTTGAAACAAACATGCCTTTCTCTTTTGGAAAAACTGAGCAAAAATCACTTTTCTTCAAACTAGGCCTATCTAGCCTCTTTATAACCCTACCTAAAACTTGTAAAGCCCATAATTTTTAGTAGACACGTCTTTAGGACATAAAAAATTATATCTATATCACTTTCATATTCCCCCTCAATCACACCAATTTTCATCACCAATATCATCATTTGCAACATACTTCCTTCGCAAACCTACTAGCCAATTAACTTTCCATCTTGACGAAAACAAGAATAATTTGAGAAACATAAAGCTTAAATTATCTATGAAGCTTTATTTTACCACCCATTTTTCCCATTAAAAATATTAATAAGCCTCATACCTCAATTCACAAGGCAAACCACTTTTATATCATAGCCTAAAAATCTAAAATCTCAGAACAAATAAGGTCAACAAACCTCCTTCTGGTCAACACACATCTATGAAAATTTTTGCACACTTGGAGACATCCATCACAAAATTATAGAAAAAAATTGATCCTTCAAACCTTTGGTAACAATGAAATCCTATAACCCATTTTAGGCATGCTTACCCTGAAGCCAAAAACTGAGAAAAACTGAGAGCACTCAAAAATCTTCAATTGGCACAAACAAACCTTTAGACCAAAAAATCACCTAGAGCACATCACAAATAAATGTATAGAAATTTATGAGCATCAAAATATTATTTACATCTGAATCAATCTCATTAAGCTACTTGGAACCACCCATTTTAAATCTGTATTATAACTTGTTCATAAACTAATGGAGCAAACTCATGAAGTTATTGATCCCCCTTAACCAATGACCTTCTAAGATAAACACAAGTCTCTATATATATTGGCATTATGATCTTGAGCCCAAAAAATTACTTATCCACAATAAATGTGTCTCCTAAAATGCATAAGTAGATACATCCTCTACACCACAATACTCTACCATGGTGTGAAGCTAGGATTTACCCACAACTCCTCATATTCCTTCTCCTCCTTGGTCATTTGATACTTATAGTTCTTATTCTTATTCTTATTCTTTGGCTTAGGATAAACAACTTATTCATCCACTATAACATTCTCATTTTATTCTATGATTGGATTGATAATACATGGAGACAACACAGATTCATGACATACCTTTTCATCTTAAGAATCTTCCTTGTAGTTTGAAACCTCATCATTAGGCATAGACAAATCACATTCTTTAAATTATTCATGCTCAACAATAGAAAAATGTTCACTTGGATCCATACATACCTTAGGACTATCCTCAACCAACACCTTGGTCTTCTCTTTGAGCTTGATCTCTTCACTCACAACATGAGCAGATAATGAGAGATCTTGGCACTCTTCAAATTCTAAAGCATTATCTACCATAGAAAATAAATTACTTAGACATAAAGTCTCATCATGAATCACACTTTTCACCTTTAGATTCCATGTGTTAACATGACTTTTTCCTTTCACTCTAAGATCCTGATTAAACCTATTCTAACTTATAGACTTTTGCTTACAGAACCTAGTAATGTGGCCTCTTTATTCACAATTGTAGCACATCATAATTTTTACAAGAAACATATCTTTACTTACCATATTTGGATAAAAAATTTCAACATGTCCTATGTCATGAAAATTAAATCACTTAAATCTATTCACACCTTTTGACTGATATCCCCATCATAGTCCCATGCAAACTCATTTCTAATAGGTCCCTTACATTCTTTATCCCTATGACTAAATCAATTAAATGTGTAACAATAACCATTTAATCTTGAATATTACATGGCATTTGGTTGTCTAACTTGATTTGTCTTCATTTTTCTAACACCTTTAGTCCTTATCTGATGATTTGTCTTCAAAGTATGATTGTCTTTATTTATATTAGTATTCATCTTATCTTGAGCTACATTCTTTTGTTCTTCTTTATATCCAAGACAAGTTCTATCACTATCATGCATTTGACCACTCACAATCTTGTCTAGATCACATGAGCTCTTTTTAAATCTCAAAAATGACTTCACCTTACTGGATATCTTCTCTAACTCAGTTTTCAAAAACTCATTTTCAAAAACATACCTTAAACATTCATCTTCTTTATATTTTAGGCTTGTAGATAGAATTTCTAATTGACTATTGAGATGTTTGATCATATCTTCATTCTCTTTTTTATCTTCATTCATTATTGCCTCGTATACACTAAATTTATCCTCATAGTCCTTGAGTTTAGATTTCATCTTCTTATTGATCTTCTTATCAATCGTTAGTTCTTTAAGAGAATTCACCAATACAGTATCATAGTCCACCTCATCTTCATCATTATCTAAATCACTCCAATTATACTCCTTCTGATGTGATCAAATTCCTTCCTCAACCATGAACAAGCTTCATCTTCAGTAGGACCATCATCTTCATGATCATATTCCGAGTCACTCTCTTCACTCTCATTTGATGAGCTACAATCTTATTTGGTGTAGAGACTCTTCTTATTCTTGAAGGAATTCTTCTTATTGTTATAATTTCTAAATCCTTTCTTACTACATGTCTTCTTTTATTTATCTTGGCCTTCACCATTCTCTTCATCACCATTCTTCTCATACTTATGAGGACACTTACTAGCAAAATGTCCTATCTCTCCATAATTAAAACATTTGAAGGGTAGTTTACCCTTATACTATTATAAAGTTAATATTTATGTCATGGTAATGTCATGGATGTGTCCTAGTGAGTGTATGAAGTGCTTTGATAGCCTAAATGATAATAACAAAGTGTGTAATGTTCTTGTCCTAGTGTGCTTGAAGTTGGCTTGGTTGATCTCTAGATTTTGACTGGTTAGAGATGTTGAAGGATGAGTATGGTGATTGGATCATGTGTAAGAGGTCCCTAAAATATTATCTATGCTTTGAGAGCTTTTGTGCATTAGTATAATTCATCTGGCTGTCCATATTTTTCATCTAGATAATTTGGGTCTAGTGGTAAAATATGTGAGTAAGCGATTTGATGATGTCACCATTGCCACATGGGAATGAGTCAAGGGGAGTTGGACATATGGCTGTGATAACATTAGTCCCTATTTATGAACTAAATCTCAATTCATGCATCTAAGTGTGTTCAAACATATAAATGTGTAAATTTGGCTTCTCAATTAGAATTCATTATTTTCCCATACTTAGCCAAATTTGCAATATAGCTAGAAAGAGTTGAGTAAGTAGTTTGATGATGGAATATCTCACATGTGTGGATGTTTTAGGAGAATTTGATCATATGGGTTTGTTTAATTGTATCCCTAGTTTAATTTTTTGAACTTTTAGGTCAAGCACCAAAGTATGAGAAAATATATGCATATGCAAATTTGGGTTCCCAAGTAGTTTGATTATGTTTTTCCATAATTTACTAATTTTGAAATATGGAAAGAAGAGATAAGTGAGAATTTTAAAGGTATTATATCTTGCACATGTGAAGGTGTCAAGAAAAATTGATCATATGGGTTTATTCAATTTTAAACATAGATTATTTGTGTTAATTTTGAGATCATGCACTAAACTGAGGTAAAATTTATGCAAAATAAAAGTTGTTTTTCTAGAAAAAATTTGGCGTAGTTGGCTCTATGATAGAAGATTTTGAGAAGGAATTTTAATGGTGATATATTTCACACATGTGAAGGATTCAAGAGTAGTGTGTCACATGGTTAGATTCTCCTATGTGAGGATATCATCTAGTCCAAATTTTAGACATACATCAAAGAATAGAAGAAGTTATAAAGGTTCAAAAATGATTACTTAGGTATATTGAAAGGGTCCCCATATTTGGTCATTTCTACACATGTTAAAGTTCAAGCAAGATTGACAATGTACATTACTCTAAGAAGTTAGGAAATAGTGAGATGATGATAGGTGCATGATGTTTAATGACTAATAAAAGGTATAAGATAAGGATATAATAGTGAGTGGGCATTCATGCAGATTTATAAAATGGTGAGTTTTGATCATTAAATACTTGATTGATCTATAGAGATTGATCGAGTTCATTGAGTCAACATTTCAAGATTCCACAAGATGAGGTCAAAGTGAAAAATATTTAACATATAAGCATTGGCTCTTATGCATTAAATATTAGAAAATATTGATGGTATGTATTCAATATTATCTGATAAAACATGAGATGTGAGCATTATGTTTGATTTTTAACTGTGACCATTGCCATTTGAATATTTGAATTTGTTAAGGAAAAAACTAGTGTCTAGTTTTTGGGTCATATCTTTTGATAGAAGATGAATTTGCTCATGTATTAAAAATAAAATATGTAGAGGATTCCAAGGCACATCTATAAATATGGATTTGAAGATCTATAAATGTGTGTAGATAAAGATATTAAGCTTCAATGTTTATTGTAGTTTTGTGCTTGTTTTGCAAGTGACTCGAGAATATTAATTAAGGTTATGTAGATGTTGTTTCAATGTTTCATGGTGAATTAGTTATTGGGAGTGTTGTAGACTCCATAAGGATGCTCTATGAGTATTTTGGAGGTGTGATCAGTCTATTTTGAGTATGAACAATGCTTATGAAGTTGATTATATGTTTTATAATGGTATTCTTGTGTATAAGGTCTCTATTTGAGTTGTTTAATCATATACAGAGGTGAGATAAATGTGATCATTTGAGAATGTCCTAGGGGACATAAGGAGTGTACATATGTATTTTTAAGTGGTATTATGTTCCTTTTATGCTCATGTAATTTTCAAAGAGCTTAATGGGTCTCCATATGACCTAAAAGTGACTTAGACCTATTTGAAAGGGGATTGTGCTTAAGTATTTGCAAGCGTTTCGAAATTGAATTGGATTTTTTAACACCACCAATTCACCTCCACTCATTCTCAATGGATTATACCTATAACATAGAGTTTCTTGATTCTATTTTTAATTTCATAATAATCAAAGCAATTAGTTCATCCTCATCAATGTCAAATATGTCATCCTCTTTAGATTTATTACCTTGGAACTTCTTCTTAGGATTCATCTCTATCTTGAATGCTACTTACTTCTTTGGTAGTATATCATCATTTAATCTCATCTCATATGTATTAAGGGTGTCATGTAATTGATATATCTTCAACTAAGTAAGATCATGAATTTCTTCTATAACAGATATTTTTGGATCAAACTTGAGAGATAGAGACCTTAATACCTTTTGGACTACAGTAGCCTCTTTAAGATTATTTATAAGTCCTCTAATGTTTATATTCTCATAAACTCTCTATGAAAATGATGCCACAAAATCCTTTTCTTTCATCTTAAGGCTTTCAAGTTTCCTTTTATGAGTCTGTAACTTAACAAGCTTGACTTTTGAATATCTTACAAAAAATATTTGCATTTTTTCCCATATCTCTTTAGCAGAATTACAATGGATTACTTTGGTGTTTTCAATTTTTGAGAGACCACAAGTGATAGCATTCATTTCCTTATAGTTTTTTTCAAACAACTTTTTATCTATAGTACTAGATGGAGGAGTAATAGGAGAAACATAACCATCTAGAATATATTTCCATACATCAAACCCCAGGGACATAATGTATGTCCTCATCCTTGTACTCTAAAAATCATAATTAGATCCATTTAACATTTGTGTTTTCTTAGTAGAAAAACCTACTTGATGACTACCCTTATTTTACTTTAGATCACCTTCAAGTTATTAAGACTTTAACAAAGGACATAATCTAATACTAAATTTTAGAGGTACAATCAATAAGAGGGTTGAATCAGTGAGCCTAAACAATATAACTTCAAGTATAATCCTGTCAAGTTATTAATCAATTACCATAATCATTCATGAAGCATACACAACATTCATATGACTGAGCAAGAGAGATAATGCAAGATCAATCACATAAAACATGCCATATGTGGGAAACCCTCTTGGGGTAGAAAACCCACTCGAACTTGAAATTGGAATACTATCCTTTACTAATAACAAGATCTAATGTAGACTAGTTACAATTGATTAAGTAACTAAATCCCATAAGATGCTTCAACACCTGTCCAACTGAGCTGCAACAACAATCAAACTTTTAGAAAGTTTCACCTTACAAAGAGGTTGATACCACCTTAGATGACAAGTTTACATAACACCACCTATGAATTAATCCAGGTATGAACTTATGTCTTTAACACTTGATGATAAACCTTTGCTTATAACTCTTTACCTTTGATCACACTCAATCTATAATAGCTTTATTTTGCTAATAGAATTATGACCTACAAGTCACAAAAATAGTCCTAAATTTGTTTTGATATTCAACTCATCCTTAGGTCACTCTATCCCTCTTTTTCTCTACAATTCACACACATAACCCTCTATCAAATCTATCCCCAATCTCTCTCTCAAAGTCTAGAAACCAACACATTAGTTTTCACTATTTATAGAGTAATCATGATCATCACCATTTTTATTGGACATTAGGCATGCCTTAACCCTTAATTCATCTATAATAGAAAGACATATCTCAAAAAAAATCTTCATAGGTCAGCCATAGCATCTATGGGTCACCCTTAAGCACCTACACCTTTTAATAAGGCCTTTATAGCTCTTATAGGTCTCATGTGAACCCATTCACTCCTTTATCACTTCATCAAACAAAAAAAGAACACAAAACCACTACCAAAATCATGTACCCATTATAAATTATCTATAGGTCCCCCTTAAGTTCCAATAACCAACATATAACCCTTTTGTTTAAGCACAATTTGCTCAAACAACATTCTATGCACACAATCATTATGGACAAACAGACAATCACATTCTAAAATATTGTTCATACTAAATAAAAATTTTCAAACCTTTAATATGAACATATATCATCCTCATATAGTTTACAAGACTCCCAAAAATCTAATTCACCAAGAGATATCGAAATAATATCAAAATAAGTTTGAACAATCTTCTTGGGTCACTTGTAGAATATACATAACACACAATCAACTTTGGACCTTCATATCTTTGACTGTACACACTTCCAAATATTTAAATTAGGTTCATTATATTTTCCATGTATTCCTCTTCATATCTTGTTTTTATGTTATGAAAAAATTCTATCTAGATCAAAAGATATGGCCTAAAGACCAGACACTATTTTTTCCCTTATTAAATTTGAATATTTAAATGAAAATGGTCACAATTAAACTTTGACCACTTTTCTCTCATCTCATTTCCTTCTTTCTCAAATCAATTATGCATCGTTGATCTTGTCCAAACTTTAATACATAGGTGTTAATGCTCAAATGTTAAACCTCAGTCATTTTGATCTCATCTTGTGTACCCTTACAATGTTGATTCAACACGCACCATCGAGATCTATGGATCAACCATGTCTTTAACTATAAATTCTCACCATTCAATAAATATATATAAACACCCACTCATCATTTATCTTTATCCTTTACCTTTTCTCATTTATTAAATAATGTTCACTTCTTTCCATCACATTGCTTCCTGACATTTTGGAGCAAATGTGCTCCATCAATCTCCTTGAGACTTGCTCAATCTTTACCTCTTGAAAAATTGACTATGGGGACCCTTGTAATTTGTCTAAGAATCCAAATTTTATCCTTAATAAATTTTTATGTGCTTTGATGTATGATCTCAAATTTAGACCATATGATCTCCCCACATAGGAGAATCCATCCATATAAAAATTTACTCCTAGATCTCACACATGTGTGAGATATGTCATCATCAACATGCTCACTCAGAATTTTCTTCCATAGAGCCAACTATGTCTAGAACTTCTTGGAAATCCAACTTTTCTCATGCATATATTTTGATGTGCTTCATCACATGATATAAAATTTAACACAAAGACACTAGGCTAAAAACTAAATAAACCCATATGATCACCTTTTATTGAAATGTCCACATGTGTGAGATATGCCACCATAAAAATAATTACTCAAATATTATTTCCAAATTGTAAATTTGGCTAAGTATGGGAAAACACTATCAAAATACCTGGGATCCCAAATTTTCACATGTATATCTTTTGTCATGCTTAGTTTCATGATCTAAGAATTAACACATAGAAACTAGGCACAAAATGATAAAATCAATATGATCATTTTGTTTTGACACCTCCACTAATGTGAATTACAACCTCATCAACATGATTACTTGGTTTTTATTGAGCCCTTTTACAACTTTGGCTAAGTATATGAGCATAGTGAATTATGTCTAAGTATCTAACTTCTCATCCTCATATCTTTGACCACATTTCATCACATGAATTGAGATATAACACATAAAAACTAGGGATTAATGTGATCATAACCATATGACCAACTCCCCTTGACTCATTCCCATGTGGTAACAGTGATGTCATCAAACCTCCTACTCAAGTTTTCTACCACTATACCCAAAGTGTCTATATGAAAACTATGGATAACTAGATGAATTCCACTTATGCACATAAGAACTCAAATCCTATAAAACATATTAGGAACCTATTTCACATCCTTAAATCATCATACTCATCCCTAAACAACTCTATTCATGCCAAAATATAATATCAACCAATCATACTTCAAGCATACTAGGACAAGTACATTGCACACTTTATCATTTTCAAATAGACTATCAAGGTACTTCATCCACTCACCAGGACACATCCATGACATCATTGATAACTCTCCAATAAATTATACTCAAGTCATGAGGGATTATAAAATTAATTCTTTGTAATTTTTATACCATCCATAATTGAAAATAAACTTGTAGTCTATAGTGCTCATTGAAAATAAGGCCACTCCATTTTGATGGATGACAGAGAGGTGAATGTCACAAACAAATATGATAATACAATTATTTTTATTAGATATGAGAAGGAAATTTTCTAAAACTTAGAGGTGAGTAATTAATTATAATAAATTTCTCTCATCTCACTAAAGAATCAATGCCAAAAATTCTTATCTTGAATGTAAAATTTGGGAATACTCACTATGAAAACATTCAATGATGCAAAATAATGGTGTTATATTCCTTACAAAATTTCCCAAAAACATTAAAAAGTGTAAATCCTCCATATTAGCTAAACATAAAAGGGAACCATTTTAAAGTTCAAAATGGAAAACCAACATGAAATTATAATTTGATTCACTTTGATTTGTGTTATTTTCCAATTCTTTCTTATCCTGATCACAAATAATTAAAGTTTTTCATTAATCACTATAGTACAATGAATTTGATATACTTTGTATAAAAAAAAATCAAAAACCTTCAAACATTATTATAAGTTTCAAAACATGGTTTAAAATGAATCTCAATGTCACATCTAGACACTCAAGATTGAGAATTGTGGTGAATTCATATCATAGGTGTTTGAAACCTATCTCAATAAAAATGGGATCAAGCATCATCTCATAGTCCCTTACACTCCTCAAAAAATGGATTAATTGAGTGGATGAGCAAGAATATGATGGTTTGAGCTATGTTTTATTTAAAAGGGATAAATCTAGATTTATAGGCAGAATTAACTCAAACAATAGTGTATCTCCATAATAGGTCACCTATAACAACCCTTAAAATAAAGACTAAATATGAATTATATTTTGGTCTTCTTCATTTAGTTTAACATCTTTGAATTTTTAGATCCACTTTTTATGCATTGATTCTTAAGCATTAAAGGAGCAAATTGGACCACATGATTCATAAATGCATCCTTTTAGGCTAATGAAAGTCTTCAAAGGAATACATGTTATTTGATGAGAAAAATAATAAATTTCTCATTATAACATATGTTGTATTTTATGAAACTACAAAGGACACAACAAACATTAGTCGATAATAAAATCAACTTGAGAAATATGATAAATTTGAATTTTTCAAGGAGACTGATATGAATGTTCCAAATAGTGAAGGGGGAACATATAATTGGGAAATAATTGAATCTCTAATGACTCCTGTAATTTAAAATAAAAATCCCCTTGTGGAACAAAGTGAAATCTCACTAAGGGTGGTTTGATGTTAGAAAATGAAGTAATTTTATATCAAGAAAATGAGCCAATGATGATTTATCAAGATACTTAGAAAAATATACCAAAATGGGTTAAATAAACATTGAAATATGTTAGACTAGATGAGGTTGGAAAAATAGGTACTCAAAGTGCACATACAACTATACAATAATTACATAAGTTCCTAGATCAAATCAAAGATAAGATATAAAAACTTACCTTAGAATGCCCTCTATAATAATAATCCAACATTTCTTTTGAATTTGAACCTACATCCATTAAAAAAGATCAAAAGCTTAATGTATGGAGAAAAGTAATGAAGAGTGTGCATTATGTATTGGTAAAAAATGGAAATTGGGAGTTGGTTGATCCTTTAATCAGATGTAAATCTGTTAGTTTCAAGTGGGTCTTTTGAAATAAATAAAAATCAAATGGCTCAATTGACAAACATAAAGTAAGGCTTGTCATGAAGTTATTTTCTCAAAATAAAGGAATAGACTACTATGAAACCTTTACACTTAAACAAATGGACTAACATTCAATCTTTTTTGGCTTTGGTAGCTCAATACAAATGGAAATTTCACCAAATGTATGTTAAATATGCATTTTTAAATGTTGATCTCAAATACATAATATACATGACTCAATCAAAAGGTTTTTAGAAGACTGACAAAAGCAAAAAGTATGAAAACTAGAAATTTTATTGTATGGTTTGAAACAAGCCCCAAAATCATGGTACAAAAAATTAAACACCTACTACTTTGATCCGGACAACAATTCAGATGACAATTCGGGTGATGGGTCCACCCCATTTGATGGCGAAACTTCCGGGAGCCATAACTTTTGCACCATAGCTCCAATTGACTCACCGTTTGAACCGTTGGAAAGCTAATAATGAGGGGAACATTTTGAGATTGCATTGAGATTTTATAGATGAATTTTGACCCCCTAAAACCCAATGTAAGTGTCCTAAATTTCAATTTTAGTAGTGCAGTCTAAAAATAGTAAGTTTCTAAAAATAGTAATTCCTTAAATTCTATATTGTTGTAAATCATGGAAGTTGAACCAATTCATCTCCCTCAAGATTGGTGACCTTATATATCCTCCCCACACCTTCAAAACATGTATAAATGAAGATGTAACCTGAAATGGAAATCAGACATCTCTTCTCAAAGATAAGCATATGTTTGGATCTACAAATTTGATCAATAAAACATCTCTTTTCAGAGATAACATTATTTTAATTATTTTTTTCTTGTTTCTTGAATATATTTCAACCAAATCTTTTGAGTTTTGGATCATAAACATGAATTTAAAACATTTTTAATTTGAAGATACAACTATTTTTGTCAAAATAATTGATAAAATAATTATACTTATAATGTTATATGTGGATGATCTACTCATCACAATAAATAATAATAAATACACTACAAATTTAAAATAAAATTTTATTAAATGGTTTGAAATGATAGATATAGGTTATTTTCATTACTATTTAAGTATTAAATTGATTAATAAATCAAAGTATATCTTCATCACTCAACACAAATTTATTGGTGATATTATGAACAAATTCAAAAAGATAACTTGTAAGCCTCTCAATGCACCCAAGGAACAAAATATGAAACTGACATTAGTAGATACCATTTTTTTTGGAGATGACACTAAATACAAACAACTCATTGGAAGTTTGTTCTATGTGACTACAACTAGACTAGATACTTATTTCACTAATGGTATTATTTATAGATTCATGCAACAACCCATATATAGTCATTGGGTAGTAAAAAAAATAATTATTTGGTATCTAAAAGAAACAAAAAATATTGGGCTCAAATACTTCATGAATATTTAGATTTTGACTATGCTAGTGTTTTTGAATATGGGAAATTTACTTCAAGATTTATGATGATTTTGGGAACAATAATTATCAATGTGAAGTCAAAAATCAATCAATGCTATCAATTTATTTACATGACCATAATACATGGTAACTTTAAAGGTAACTAGATAAATTTTGTGTCTTGAAAGGGTTCTTTCATATTTGTAGGAGAAGCAGGTTTCATCAACACCACTCATGGTTGACAACACATCTATAGTTAAAATGGTAAATAATCCAATCTTTCATGACAAAACCAAGAACACCAACATAAAATTTCATTTGATTCAACATTATGTGAAATGTGGTCATGTAAAATTATTACATTATCCTATTGTGGATCAACCAAAAAACATCTTGACAAAATAAAAAAATAAACATTTAGAGGCATGCTTGGTCACATAATAACCCCTAAAGATTAAAATGGTTAGGTAATATTATTTTACACAATATTAATTAATATTAAGTATTATTTGTAGAGATATTTTATCTCATAGTGGTAAATGAATATCTACATAGGGAAGTTGAGTAATCTTCATGGAAGGTGAAACTAATAAACATTTTTTGGATATACATATTGTAATATTTATTCATTTGAATAATTCAAATATAAATTTGTTTTGCACCAAGTTATAATTTGTTTTCATCCCATTATTCATAGTGTGGCACCATGCATTTCTCTCACTTTCCAAACCTTATGTCATCTTATGCTTATCCAATTTATAAACAAATTTACACACACCCTAGTGAAAGAATCTCAACCATCCAAAATGAGAGTAGATAATCTCATAACAAGAAAAAATTAATCTTCATAAATTTTATTCAAACTTATATCATCAATCATTTATAACATGACTATCAATTATCCCACCTACTCTAATTATGAGATTATGGTTTTAATCTATGGGTTGAAAAATTATTAATCAAAATGTCTTGACTCATTTTAGATTTAGTGGTATAAAATATCAAAACATTGAGTCTAATCATATTCTATAATTTATGTCTAAATTTAGTAAATTTGATTATATTAACAAAGCATAACTGAATTATTATACTTTACTACTGTAGACACTCTAATTTCATCACTTATGTGTCAAAATTGTATATAAAAATTATTTTGACCAACAAATCCCTTTTAAAATTAAAAAGGGGACCTCTACACCACCCAAAAAATTAAAAAAATTTAGCACTCTAATTGAGACCCATTTAATCCTCTCACAAGTAAAAATGTGGATGTTATTTCAATCTCAATTGGTAAAATCTTCTACAAAATATTGATAGTTGTTTATTATGTTTAAATATCTTTCATAACTATTTACATTCCAAAATAGTTTGTCCCATTAAATTCTTTAAGTGTTTTCATGCTTAATTTTTTTTTAAGTATTGATTATTTCCAACATAAAATTCATGTGTAGGCACCTCTTGGAGTAACAATCCTAGAGCATCATTCTTCGAATCCTAACTAGATTTCCAAGAGACATTTTGGAAGATATGTAAGCATTAATTTTCTTTTGAATTAATTTTGAATGACTTAGATTTTGTTCATTTTTTAATGTCTTGGAGGTGTCAAAGCTATCAAATCTTCATGAGGCCCAAGCCAATGAGGAGGCATCATGTGTCCCTATATACCTAGAGGTTTTAGAGTCCAAGGAGGATTGAATGAAAGAAGAGGCACCATGTTCCCCCTTACACCTAGAGGAGTTACATTTTTCAAAGCCCTAGGAGACCCAAGTGAATGAATAGGTTCCATGTGTACCCATAAACCTAGAGGCATTAGAGTTTTTAGAGCCCCAAGAAGCTATAATGAATAAAGAGGTGTCATGTATCTACATACACCTAAAATAATTATAGATATCATATCCCTAGGAGGATAAAACAATAAGGAGGTGTTAAATTCCCCCATACACTGAAAGGAATCTAAGTTAGAAGATCCCCAAGATGCCTAAATGATTGAAGTGGTGTCATGTGTTCCCATAAACCTACAGGTGTAAAAGATATCAAACCCTTAGGAGGCTTAATAAAATGAAGAGGTGTCACATGTACCCATACACCTAGAGGTTTTAGGGATATCAAATCCTTGGGAAGCTTTAAAGAATTCAAAAAAGGGTATATATTTAGCCCTGACCCACTCACAAAGTGCCATGTGTACTTCATACACTCAAGTGACCAAATCATATAGGTATAGTTGTCAAAAATAAGAGATGTCCATTGCACCTAGTTGGCATAGTACTTGGTGAGTTTATCACTCTCAAATTGACATGTAGATAACCCTAATAAAGTTCACAATACCACAAGGGTAAAAATATGCACATACCTACCATGATCCTTATAATTATTATCTCGATTTTGTAAAATAATAATTTGAGAGTTGAAAGAGTCCCATCATTGTTAACTAATATAAATAGGGCTTTATTTTGACAATTGAAATTGAATATCAAAATAGGAAATTGCTATATTAAGATCAATCCTATCAATTCAAAGTTTAATTCACACAACATAAGCCTCCAAGTCCATAACTTCAAAATACATCACATAGCTCTATAAGGTCATATCCACATTGAGAACACCATTAAATATCTTCTATGTAAAGCTGTTCATATATGAATACCTCAACTATGATTCTCGAGTTAGAACCATAGTTCTAGGATACCATGCTCCTATATATATTAACTAGGTATAAATACTACTATGAGATATCTAAAACCATGAAATATATATATAAATTCCCAATGACAATGATGAACTAGAGGATGAAGGTGTGGAGTTTAACATAGAATTGGTATCCCTTAGGGTCTTAGGCAAAAAAAAAATTAATTGACAAGCCAAAAGTCTTCTTGTGCATAGAACTCTTAGGTAATCTATTACTCTCTTCCAAGTGTAGTATAGATGTTGTGTACTCACCCAATACTAAAATCAAGATCACATACATCTTTGAGACAACATTAAAGTAATATTAAAACCTCCTAGAATACATAGTCACTTATGCCTAGGTAGAGACCCATAAATTTTTTGAACTTTTATTACTATGATGACACACTCTCCACATGTTCAAATTATTATAGAGGTTTTTATATTTAGACATGACATGATATATTTAGCTATTATTTTTAGATAAGTAACTTATATAAAACATCCCTCATCTCAAGATAGTGAAATTAATCTAGGTTTTTCATAGAGACATAAGCCTCCGTGAGTAAAAAATTAGATTAGAATACACACTTCAAATATCAGATGGTTCACTCACATGATATATATTGGGACATCAATATAATTTATAGGGAAATATTCCTTGTATATGTACTCACTTTACAAATACTTGATTATATATTCATACACACATGGGTGCATATACATGGGCATATGCACATAGTTTACATGAACATTAATTACATGTTTCCATATGCACATAAATTTAAGATACATGTTCTCAAATTTATCATATATATGCATAGAATTTTATATCAGGTGGTATATATTCATGAGTCATGTAATGTTTTATAAACATATACACACTTTTAGATTCATGAGACATGATGTTAGTTCATGCACATACACAACAACACAATTTCTAGTTGAATAAAAATGGTTATTATGCATTGATAAAAATTAACAAAAACTATACAATCAAACATGTGGTCATGATGGATACATGAAAACTATGCATTCCCTTTTGATCATGAATTTTATTTTACATGGAGAGAACTTGATATAACTAGAGTGAAACTATACAATTAATTCTATAAGCCATATGCACTGGTGGATTTAGTTTTTTTTAATGACCCCAACATGTGGTTCCCTATTTATTTATTATGTATTTATTTAGGTTTGTCCATTGTGTACTTATCCCACATTCATGAAGGTTGGGGCATGTTGTCTTCCCAACCCAAGAGCCTACATAGTTATAAAAACAAATTCACAATCACCCCTAATTTCTATATGCTTCAGTAATGAAGCACAAGTTTTCTCCAATAATTCAACAAGGAAGCATAATATCAAAAAAAATTCAAGGGTAACATGGATTTCCCCAAAACACGTGTACTACTTCCTTTATAATTTTTTAAAAAACAATTTTAAATTAAAATTTTCAATATGCGGGCATGGACTTATACATGTTTATTAAAGCTTTTGATAGTGAGTGACCTACACAATTGGAGCCTCCTACAAAAGACAAAGTGTATAGTACACACATAAGTACATCTTCCTTTTACTCTAACTAATTACTATAATAAATGGGGGGCATTTGTAGATACTAAAATATGGTATTATGTACTTGATAATGACAAGTTTAACACACATTTACCATGCATGACTTTAGTGCACAAACACAGTCCTTACTCACCATTATATCACACCTACATATTGTTTTATGATTTTGATCCTTCTATTATACTCTTACACACCCACATAGACTTTATTTTTTTATTTCAAACCTACTATTTATATTGCATAGACATTTATAGACCTTTATTTTGGTCCACTTGTACATAATTTAGTACCATCAAGGTTGGTCAATATCACTAGTTGATATTGACCTGATCTTGTTAGAATGAACCCTCTCCAAAAAAAAAATACTTTTTAAAATCAAAGCATTCTTTAGGGTCAGCCCATTTTCCTCATGTTTTAGTGGCATAATAAATTACCAAATTAGACTCAAATATATACAAATTAAGGTCTCACTTAATAGGGGAATTGTCACTTATCTTATGCACATCTATATATTATTACACATTGACAAAATATATTGTATTATTCTAAAATTATAAATATTTCACTAGGAACAATCACAATTCAAGTCTAAATCATACAATGGATTCAAGTCAAAGCAATCATTTTCAAGTATCAAATATAAATCATTAGTTACATATATATAGTGAAGGATCACAAAGGCATAATCATGCTATGTGGGATAACTACACATGGCTTGATTTCCCTCCTTAGAGTATCAAATAAATTGGTAGTTATTGGGAGAAGAAAATGGATAAGTAAATTTACATAGGATATTCTTCGAATATTCATGCGTTATGTATGAAATTGTTAGCTATATGTATTTTGTCCTATCCTCCATGAATTGTAAAGGAATAGAAGATGAACCATCTCCTCTCTTTGGCACCAATGTATGAGAATAATATTAATAGTCAAGAACTATAATGACTATAAATATGTATGTTTGTATGAAGAAGATGATGGCCCTTTTGTTGAGATCAATATAGACTTTATGGTTATGGTTACCAATCATATTTCTTATGTTATTTAATATCTAAGTTATCATTTTTAATGTTTGGTTTAATATTATCTAAAGTAATATGAATGTTATGTATACCTTAAGAAAACTCTGGATTAATATTAGTTCATATATATCATACTATAACTCATCTCTATCATGCCTCTATTAATTATGAATTATCTATACCATCTTGTGCAGTATAATAAAACTTAGCTATCATCACCCTTAGCATGTTTTATTACATCAATAACCTCTAATAATAATGGTGTGGTGAGTGTGTAACCACTCCTTATAGAGGAAAATATGCTAAGATGGTTACCAAGACAATTATACATTGAAACATGGTTAGACCATAAAGTATGGCACTTCACATAAAAAGAATCTAAAATAACTAGTCTTACCATAAGTGAAAATATTCATGAGCATATCTATGGATAAATATATGAAATTTTCTAGTGTGAGTTGATTAAACTACTAACCAATTGGTTGACACAACTAGAATACTACTACTTCAATCCTAGAATAAAAGAAACTATTACCTGGACTAAACAAAAGATAGACCAGTTATTGAAACTAGAAACTGATTGGACGTGAGCAATAGACTACTGAGTTGCCACCACTATAGATGGATATATCACCAAGTTATTAGTATAAGTATATATAGCATTCAAATATTTATAGGACCATTTTATTTTAGGAATCAGAGGAAAATTTTTGTAGTGACTACCTCTCTTGTTGAAATTGTTGGTTGGGGATAAGGCCATGGTGCCTACTTTAGCCAATATGGAGTAGTCACTTTAGGTGTATGGGGATATGTGCATATGATAGTGATGGATAGATGAGTAAGTAGAGATTGAACCTTAATCTAAAATGGAGATGTAAGGAAAAAATATCCAAAAGAAGACTCTAGATTCAAAATGGGAACTGCAATAATAGAAAAAATAGAATAAATAGAAGAATACCCAAGTAGCTGTGAGTAGAAGATTAATAGTAGAGTAGATGATGAATGAGTACATAGATGTGATGATCAATATTATGAGTGAAGGATGAATAAATAAGATGATGATGGAAGCTATTAGATTGAAAAAGAGGATGAAGAACAAGATGAAGATGAGATGTGCGAAGAGGAAGATGAGAGTAGTTTAGGAGTAGAATAAATACAAGATAGAAGTAGTGAAAAACTACAAGAAAGTGTATTATATGAAGAAGAGTTACATAGAGAAATATAACTTATTCATATGTTAATTACAGTTTCAAGTGAAGTAGAGGAAGAAGTCATTGGAAATAATTATTCATCAGAAGTGTACGCATCCCCACATGCTAATCTTTTATATTCTAGTAGAAGTTTTTGGCCAGGTGAGTAGGAGGATAAGAATTGGGAAAGACCATTATTAGAGAAAGTAAACCATTGGGTTATATGAATTCATAAAAAATATATTATAAAGGCTTTGAAGGCTATAATATTAGTTGAATTTGAATAAAAATAAAAAGGAAGCATAGTCAAAGAAATTATGCATGATAATTCTTTTGGTGCACAGAGTAGTATGCAAGTCAGATCACTTAAAACACAAACACTTCTCATATCAACTACATAGAAGACTCCATTTATACTAGTCAATACATTGAATTAGTAAGGAGGATTATTAAACTTAGCCATCTATGATGGGTCTATAGACCTTGAATAGTACCTACTAACTTACAAAATGAAATGGCAAGTTAAGGGTGTCACTAATGAAATTTTACAAAAGTGTAAATTAGTAGGGGATCTAACTAAGAGAGCACTAGAGTTCATATACAAAAGTGATCTTCAAAAATCAAGTTTAAAAGACATTTAGGATTAGCTCATCCTAAAATTTAAGAATAATAAATGTAGTAGCCAGATAATATAGGATCTGAAGGAGATAAGGCAAAAGTTTGGAGAGTCAGTATGTGACTATGATCATAATTTATTTGATGTAATGAATAAGGTAGAATTTAATTTTATAGATAAAGATAAATTAGCATTTTAATTAAAATAATATGAAATGGGATTCAATTTTCCACTATGAAAACTCAATATGAGACAAAAACATATCCCAGATTTATTGCAATACACATAGAACAGATTGAGGATTATGGAGAATCTCTTATTGCTAATTATAATATTGAAAACACACTATAGGTTTTCATGAAAATAATGGATCAATTCCATGAGGTGGATAAGCCTAAATTGAATATATGGTACATAGTATGGAAAAGGACACCACCAAAATGATTATCCTAAAGTCAAGATAGATTTTTGTGAACTCTACTGGGTAGTAAGGCATGCTACAACATAATGCCATCTTCTACATCAATATATAAATAATTTGTATAATCTATATTGTAATTTATACAATTTGACTAACCATGATGATAATAATTATATAGCTTTGTAGGATCTTAATGAAGGCATCTCCAAAAATGTATTTGCTATCACAGCATAGTAAATCTCCTCAATAAAGCATGCAAGACCAAGCCCAAAAGCTAATAAGAATTATGTGACTTAAATAGGTCCATAATGTATTTTAAGTTCACCATAGTATTAGCCTCATATTCTATCTAGATGGATTCCTTATTCATTAGGTTAGACACCTTTGTCCCCTTAGTACTAGTATGTAGCACCTTGGAGCTCACCCATAGTACAGAAAAAATAAATGAATTGGACCTTTCTAGCTATGCAATAGTAATTCAGCATGGGAGATAACAATCAATAATATCAGCATTAAAATTATACACATCATCAAGGAGGACATAGAGGGGTCTATTATTCTAATAGAGGAGGAGGTTGAGGTGGTTATAGATGAGAATACCAAGGTGATAGAGGCAATAAAAATCAAATGCCTCTATTGTAATGCTATTTATGTGGGGAATACAATCATGTCCAATACAATTATCTAATGAACCCATAATTATAGTAGTATTATACATGTTTTAGAGTCTTTGATGAGTATGACATAAAAGATTGTCCTATTTTAGAGAAGTAGAGAAAGGACAAATCCATTTAAAATGTAAATATGGTAAGTGCAGAGCCTAAATAAAATGCATTTATAAATTCTATGAAATAACATGTAGAAAAAGGGTTTCCTCCACTTGATATGCCTCAGGATCAAGGCATCAAAAACATTAAATAGGATAAATATCTAGATCTAGCTATAGAAAAAAATCTTATGCATGAAGTTGTATAGTTGTTGAAGAACATTCAACATCTAGAAACTAATGATGGTGATGTTATAGTAATCGATGGACAAATGTATGTCCAAATTGTGCACATTATATGACAACATGGAGTTGTCACTATGGTCACAGATATCCTAAAAATTTTGAGTGCTCTGAGCAACAAAGACATATCATAGAACATCATGAATCTACTACATAATATTTTGGAAAGTGCATAGTGTGGTCAACAAAAGATAGAAAAACTAGTATAGTATGTCAAAATAAAGAAACCTTGGGATGTTTACACATGGATTGATATTGAGGTTATTGGTTATGAGATCCTGAATGTTGTCTTTGATTTTAGAAACATAGTTAATATGATTCCTAGATCTACATGGGAAGCTATTGGATGACTAGCTCTCAGTTACAACCCAGTCACTCTGAGCTTAACTGATTATGGAAAAGATGAGCCTATTGGTAGATTGGATGAAATTGAAATCAAATTTGTAGACTTATCTCTATGAAGTGACTTTGAGGTCATAGACATGAAGACTATAGCAATGCACTACCCTATGTTGATAAGAAAAAAATGGGCATGCGATGGATAAATGAATATCAATATAGTGCACAATCATATTGAGGCACATCAATGTGATAAATTTGTTTTCATTCCTCTAAATAGAGTGCATAAGCCTTACATAATTCTAGCTAAACTAGACTCCCCCCATGTTTCACAAAAAACTAGTTGGATGAAGGTCAATACTAAGGAGAATCTAGAAGCTCTTCTCATAGCTAAATGCAACTTCATGTACTAGCATGCCAAACCATAGGTATAATCATTCCTCACTCAGTAACTCAAGACATCAGAATAATGGAGGCCCAAACTATTAGCTACATAGTTAGTGGTAGATTATTTTGTCATTGAAGAATGCACATCTATGTTTATAAAATATCCCACTCAGTTAGAAGTTGATTTCATGTATCAAGCTAACAATCACATGTAGGACTACATAGAGACAATAAAGGAAGGAACTCTACCATGGGAAGTAGCTTCATATATCAATGGTGACTTAGATACCCACATCCTCAACTAGGATTGAGGTGGTCATGAACTCCAACTAATGAAAGTGGTCTTTATGCATGAGTGATAATTGCCTATGTATTATGCAATTGAGGAAACCAATGATTTCATTCTAAATTTACAAGTCCATATTATGACCATCAATCAGTGAGTTAGTGAGTTAAATTATGCTCTAAATCGAGTTATTGTAACATGGTGGTAAATTCATCATAATGACTAGCTTAAATAGGATGATGTTTTCAAGCTCATGATTAGTAGGTTTCAACTACCATAGTTCATCCACACCAATTGGGCATTCTTTCAAAAAGGTGAGTACCCTAAAATTCATGTACATAAGTGTGTTGAAGTCTAGAATGAGGAATGTGTCACACCAAAATATTTGGTTCACATCTTCCACTATACACTTACTCCACTATCATAATCAAGGTATATGTACCAAGAATGCAGAAGGGAAACCAAGTATTGGGCACAAGTATAGAGTGATTTTATATAGACCTTTGTGTTTAAATATGAAAATATACTAGTCCATAATGCATTATAGAAAGTCAATTATTTTTTATACCATGGGTGCATAGAAAACTTGAGCACCACAACAAAATCTAGTATGCATAAAAATATAGCCTTTGATCTTAATGAGGCATTACAAAGGTACAAATTTGATAAGGAAAGAAGAACAAGATCTGACAAAACCATGTCACTACATATAAGATGAGGCATAGGATAGTAAAGATTTAGATTTTGATGGTGACCTAGATTTGAATGATTTATTTGATCCTGAGTGACTTGTAGAACTACTCAAGGACACTAGTATAACCTCACTGAGGAATAGAAATTGCATAGCATCTAAATTAAAAAATAGGAATGGAAAAGGAGTATAAAAGAATTTTGGGATAATGAAAAATTCAATATTTATCAACAACCTATAAAGAAGCATGTCACTCACATTAGAACCAAGGAGGTTCCAAAACTGGCAAGCATAGGTGATTATTGGATGAAAACTAAAATTTTGGAAACCTTACAACTCCTAAGTGATTATCAAGGCATCTTTCCCACCAAATTATCAAAATTTTAAGGGGTCAACCCATCTCTTGGTGAGATGCACATTGAACTAAAGGAGTGTGCATGGTTAGTCAAGAAGTGGCTATCTAAGCTTAATCCAAAAATGAAGCTAAAATTAAAGGCCAAATTAGATAGAATGTAAGATGCAAGAATAATCTATCTAGTTGAAAAATATGATTGGGTAATCCCTATGGTATTTCAGCCCAAGAAAACTAGAGAAATATGAGTATGTGGGGACTACCACATTTTGAATTATGCCTACATAAAAGATCCATTTCCAATACCATTCACAAATGAAGTTTTGGATTCTATCACAGCACACGAAGTATATTCTTTCATGGATGGGTTTAGTGTATATCATTAGATTCTGATCATAGAAGAGGATATATCCAAAGTAGCTTTTGCAACTGACTTGGGTTTTTTTTACATACAAGGTCATGCCTTTTGGCCTTAAAAATGCACCGATAGTGTTATCTTGTACAATGGTTATAGAATTCAAAGATTTCATTCATGACTTCTTAGAATTTTACCTTGATTAATGGGTAGTATTTTACCTATTTAAAGATAATTTATCCAAGCTACATTTAATGTTTGAATGATGTTGAGCCTTATGCATCACCTTAAATTTGAATAAATGCTTATTTTTTACACTATTTGGAGTTTTGATCAGACATGTAGTATGCAACAAAGGTATTCTAGTATATCAAGCAAAAATCATAGTAATATTAAGTATAACTCCACCTATTAGTTACACTAAAGTTCACTCTTTTCTTGGACATACATGATACTACCAAAAATTTATTAAAGGCTATGTAGCCATTTCATCTCTACTAGAAACTTTACTATGTAAAAATGCAAAATTTATCTAGACCTTAGAATGTTAAGAAACTCTTATTAAACTAAAATAATGATTGGTTTTTGTGCTCATACTAATTTTTATAGATTATAAAAAGACTTTCCATGTACATGTAGATGCTTTAGACATCAAAGCTGGTGTTTTACTTGTGTCACCTAGAGAGGATGTGCTTGACCATCCTAACCACTTTACTAGCCAAAAACTATTCGATGTAGAGAAAAACTATACATCCACTAAGCGAGAAGCATTGGCCATTGTGTTCACACTTTATAAATTCTGAAATTATCTACTTGTAACACCATTTGAAGTCTTCATTGACCATCAAGACATGTGACATCTAATCAACAAACTAATGCTAGGAGGATAAATATCTCAATGGTTGATGTTGTTCCAAGAGTTTTAATTCTTTATAAATGTCAAGCTAGGAAGGGAGAATGTAGGACCAGACCACCTTAGTCATATCCAAAATGGGGAAGAACCAAAAGAATTATAAGAAGACTCTCTTAATACCCATATTTTTTGAGTCTCTATGATTCCTAAAAACTTTGAAGCCATTTCCAACTTCTTAGAGAAAACAATCTTCCCTATGCACTTTTAAGAGTAGGATATAAAGTAGTTTATGACTAGATCACTATAATATACCATTATTAATGGAATTTTATATCACTTGAGAAAGGATCAAGTCTTGCATAGGGTTGTCCTCAAACATGAATGACCTCAACTCTTGAAGGAAGCTCATCAAGGAGTCCTAAGAGGACATTTTGTAGGAGAGGCTATAGCTAGAAATATTCTACATAGTGGACTATGGTGGCCAAATTTGTTCCAAGATGCACATATAGTTACACAACACTGTGATGTCTACCAATGCATGGGTAGACCACTCCAAAAAGATGAGATTTCATTACATCCCCCATTAGTAATGTAGCCTTTCAAACAATAGGGGATTGATTTTGTAAGACCAATCAACCAAAAATAAAGCATAGTAAATCAAGGTACATCATTACTATGAAAAATTATTTTACTAAGTGGGTTGAAGATGCTACTACACCTAGCTACAATGTGAAGGATGTAGCAAAGTTCCTATATGAAAATATAATTACCATGTTTAGATGTCCTATAAAGCTAGTTAGTGATAGAGGAAAATACATTATAAATGAAACCATTAAGGCCTTGATTTAAATTTTATGATCTTTCATCATAATCATTACTTATCATCTGTAGGTGAATAGCTAAGTTGAATCCTCTAATAAGGTACTAGGGAAAAGTGCTTAAAAAAATGTGATGTCAAGAGAGATGACTAAGAAGATTGCATTCATGTAATCTTGTGGGCATATCAAACACATTACAAAAGGGCTACATTATTTACACCAATCCAGTTAGTATATGTTCTAGAAGTAATCATGCCAATGCAATATCTAGTACCCAACCAATGCATTGCCATGGTCATGCAACACAGAGATTGAGAGTCTCTTCCTAATCAACTTTTAGAACTAAATTGGATAGATGAATTCATATGTAGAGTAGTGTGGATGTAAGAAGTGCATAAGAAAATCTAGGAAGCCCAACTTGATAAGAACTTGCATCATAAATAATTTCACAAAGATCAACCAATTTTACTATATGATAGATGGTTCAAAGCAATCCCAAGCAAACTAAAAATAAGATGGAAAGGGTCATACATTATACATGACCTAACATAGCAAAGAACCATGGTTTTAAGGGATCTTTAGGGAGCTATGTTACTGGGGTGGGTAAATGGTTGTAGGCTTAAGCCCTATCACCAATAGTCTATTTATCTCATTCTACAAGCTAAGTGGGTACTAAGTAGCACCATGTAGATTAGGATTTCCTATCTTGTTTGTTTTGTATGTGTTTATTTTATGTTTGTTTTTTTTGTAAATGATTTCAGTAATAGCATTTGTGAAGTATAAAGACCGAGCATCAAGTGCACTAGATGTGCATAAGAGGATCCATGTGTACTACTAGAAAATGTAAAGAGGAGTGACTAAAAAATATTATGTTTGGGAAAGATGCTAAAACATCCCATCAGCAAGATATCCATTGGATAATGATGTAGACACCAAAAATATGCACACCTATAATTTTTAATGTCAAAGTACCCTAAGACACTCAATTACACCTAGCTAAATAACCTTGGCCTTTAAGACCCTATCCCTATGGACCCTGACCATCAACTATTAGGGTAACCATAAATGATCAACCTTGGGAATCCCTAACCATTGATAGTCAGGATCCATCTCTTCACCAAGAGCATGCAAGTTGTATCGACCCTTTTATAAATATAAACTTGTCTAATATGTGTTGTAAGCCTTTACATGCATATATTATATTTAGATGACTCAATTACACCTTTATTTCCTCCTCTTGCTTATGCCTATAAGAGAGGGAGGTCTGGGAGGTCAAATCCATCTACAATAATTATTAAGAGCTTAGACATTCAATATTTTTATTTTACATGTCAATCAATGTCATCAATGTTATCAAGCATTATCAACCATTTTATTGAGATCCAAATTACCATCACCTCTCAACCAATCTTTCAGGTACCATTACTCTATTAGAATCAAGTTACATTATACCAATAGGTTAATTATACCACCTACTCACCAACTAACTTCTAGTAAGATAAGTGTTTATTTTTCAATATTCACATGCTTTAATTCCATTTCACAATCAAATTAGCCCTTACCTAACTCTTAGAATTCATCTGTAGAATCCCATCATCTTCTATTGATCAAACCTATAATTCCATAGTTAATCATCGATGGTTGGACCTAACCATCAATGGTCAGGCATAACCACCAATGGTTACCCCAACCATCGAAGGTCACCTATGGTAGAAAAAATATCAAGCTAATTTCACCCATCTACACCTAGCCAAATCCACTTTTCTATGTTTATGACCACTCATAGACCCCCTTTTGATTTTCTAAAGCATACCCCAATCCATTAGCACTAGTATTAGTTAGTCTATCACTAATTAGATCATTTCTAATCTATTTTTATTAACAAGCATTCTTGTGTTTAGTTTCATTACCTTTTGATTATTGATGCAAGTACCTTCTTTCCATTTTATCAACTTGATTGTTTAAAACATGTGGATTGATAGCCCCTAAAGAATCTCATGCTTGCAAGATCTAACTATCACTAGGTAATCTACCTAGATATCTATCTAAAAAATAAGTTTTCTTTAGTGTTTTCTTATCTACAAGTCTTCCTCCCAATCCAAAGAGGAGCTCTTCACAATCTTTTGATTCAAAGCGCACAAAAATAAATAGGTTTTTCAACCATACCCATATTGAGTTTATTTTCTCTCTTTCTTTAGAACTTAAGTGAAAATTTACATGAAACATCCTGGCATGCCTGGTGGGACCTAGATTCTGTACTCATGTTTTCTTTGCATCTATATGCTTTTATCTCTATCTGTGTTCATAATTAAAATTAAAATCTCTCTTGGGCTTAAAATAAACTTCATCCATTTCTTGATTTTAACATTAGTTCACTTTGAATTGAAGCATAGTAATCTTATCATAACACCACTTTTTGCTACACACACTATCCAAACCACATAATCAATCAAAGATCAAAACAATTTGAGATAGGGCCTAACTAGGATTTCATCACCTAGTGGTCACCTTACCCATTCCCAACAATCTTAATTGGAGGTCATTACCAAAGGGAGAACTAACTCAGCTCTGTAGTTGAGTATAAACTTTGGATATCAATATATATTGGCTAATTATTTGACACCCTTATCATTATGGGACTATGAAGTGAGGGGGTAGGCCCCAATACCAAGCCATGTATTGATTATAATACAAATTATTTTGAGAACCTAAACAACCCAAAACCAGCCATAGACTGCTTCTAAAGTACCTGATCTACAAGCCAACTTCTATCATAGATACTCAAACTAATGCATAAGATAAAATTAAGATTAAAACTAACCTCTAGGCTTAAACATATTCATAGTGTGTGTCTTGATTCCCCTAATCATTTTCTTGTCTTCTTCTTGTTTAAAGTGGTGAGATTGTTCTTGTTTTCTCTCCCCTTTATCTTGTATGATTATCACACTCAAAGATACCTAGTAGAGCAAAATAAAATAGCCTCCTCTACCTCCTCATCTATGGAGTACGTCTCTAAGGTAGAAGATTCACCCTATCCATTGGGAAGCCCTAATTTTCCTTGGGTATTTACCCAAGGTGACATGGACTTTTCCACTTTTTTATACAACCTAGTTGCCCTTCATTAATACCTTAATACCTCCCCTCACCATACCCTAGTTTCAACCCCATTTCATGAACTTCCTTATGGCATGTCATCCCACCTTATGGGGGGGAATGTTCTTATTACCATGTTCACTACCCAACCTTTAACCACCTAGGCATCTTCATCCACTAAACCCTTTGACACCATAGTTGAAAACCAACCTATCCAACCAATTGCTACCCTTATACCTTCTACCCCTACCAATGACTCCTCTACCTTGGGGATAACCCATCACACTCCACTTATTGTTGGAATATCTACCATCAACACCACTAACCTTTCCTTTGTCAAACACAACCCATTGGTCAATACCATTTTTCCAAGATTAGGGGTACTTATCCCTTTAGATTCACCCCCTATTAGCATGAAGGTCACTACTTCCCCTTTTGTTACCAACCCAACAACCTTTCACACCCAATCCATAACAACCCCTCAATAGATATCCACTACACCCAATTTAGGATACATCACTAACCTACAAGGGTATGTACCTACTACCCAAGCACCATCATCCACCTACCCTAACCAACCTATAACATCTACATTCCAATATGTGGTAGCCTCTCAATCACCAAACAATTACCAATATATTGCCCAACCTCAACCATAATACCAGTCTTACAATATTTTTGGTGCACCACCTCAAACTGACCTAATGAAAATGCTCATATGAAAGATGACCAACCTTGAGTAATTCATTTTAGGGGCTTATAACATCCTATCCTATGATCATATTTTTAACAAGCCAATTTATCCCTTAGTTCCTATCAAACCTTACCCTCCTCAATGGGAGATTTTAAAATTTACCAAATTTTAAAGTAAGGAGGACCCCAAACAACACCTTAGGGATTTTAGGCATGCATGATACATGATTTATTATGATGATTCCCTTCTCCTCTAAACCTTCCTCATGTCTTTATTTGGTCCAGTACTTGACTAGTATAGTGCCCTTACCAAGCATTCCATCTTTTCTTTCACCCATATAGCACATGTCTTCTTGTATCACTTCTCCATCAACATTTCCAAAAAGGTCTCTATCATCAACCTATATTATATCAGGCATTTCAATGGTGAGTCCATTACTGACTTCATTGCCTATTGGAGAAGCTTAATTAATCAACTTTCATTTTCCTTACCTCAACTCAAACTTATAGAACTTTTCACTTAGGCTTGTGCTAGACATATCTCTTCTCCGTTATGTTTCCAAAGCTTAAAAACTTTTGATGAATATTTTACCATGGTGCATAAGTTAGAGAACTGATCCATAGATGAGGGTAAACTAAAGTTACGAAACAATAAATTTGCCTTTAAAACCAACAAAGCTTCCTCTTCCAAAACAAGCAATCAAGCTGACTCTAGGACTAAGAGTAAGGGGATTGCAAATGTAGTTGTCCTTAAGGATACCCCACCACCTAATATCACTCAACAAAACTCTCCTTGTCCTTCTAACCAAAGCTCATAGAACCCAAACCAAAGCAACCAAAAATAATTCACTCCACTTAGAGAGTCTTACACCTCAATTCTAGAAAATCTATTAAAAACTAATCTTATACAACTTCTATCCATAAAACCTCCTCAATAGTTTGATTATTCTCATCCAACACCTACTTGGTATAATGAGAATTACCATTGTACCTTTCATCAAGTAATTGTACATGATGTCAGTCGGTGTAATACCTTTAATAATGTTGTCCAAAGTCTCATTTACAAGGGGGAACTCATGTTTGATAACCCCAATGCCCCATGAAATCAAGCTCTTGACATATTTTGGCAACCTTTTCCCAACCGTGCACCTATCAAAAATGAGGACACATAGGCCAAGTTCTCTCATGATTTCCACACTATCAACATGGTTCATGATACACCTACCCATGAGAACCCGATCATCTAATCTACCCATTCCTCCCCCACTTCGCTTATCAAGGTAATGGAGTCACCTTCCCCTCCTTTGGATATCTAAACTAAAGAAGTTCCTTTCTCCCTAGCTACCCTTATAGAAGCTTTGGAATCATCACATACTACCTCAACTACCACATTTAGGCAAATAAACATCCCTAATTTTCCACCTCCACCAACTACCCAACAAACCACTACTCTTATGGATATTGTTCCTAAAGGAGGAGAATTTCTACCAACACCTCCCATGTATGAGCCATTTATCTCAAAATTACTTCCCTAACCTTAGGAAATTAACCAACCTACTAACCATCTTCCCTAACCTACAATTCTATCTTTTGTATCCACTACCCATGGAGCAAAACTAGCACACAACCCTTTTTCTACATTAATGTAGAAATTAGAATTTTCCCTAAAGCCAAATATGGATCACACCACTTCTTGGAAACATCTAGGGCTCCCCTAAATCAACAAACCTAAACCTTATAACACACCTTCAACCAACTAATCTACCACCTTTCCACCACCTCTTAAACTGATCAAAACTTTTGCCAACCCCTCACCTTATCAACAAACCAGATTAATCACACCTCAAGTAGTCAAGTCACCAACCAAACCCTTTTCAAACATTGGTGCCTTACCTTCTTAGATTCTAGTTCACCCATCTTTGAAATTAGAACTAACCCCTTCCAAGCCTATACCTAAACCTCAACTCAAACCAACCAAAGAAGCCAAACCATGGAATGGCGACATGGATAGGATTTTACCTCCCTCCACTTTTCCTTCTATCTTGGGCCCTCATAAATTAACCTTACTTAAGAAGCAAGCCCCCTTTAACATATACCACCCACTATTGTTGGTTATGCTAGCCCATTTACTATCAGATAAACTAGTCATTTCCAAACTACCAGTAACCAAACTATCAACCCCACACACCTCACTTACCAACATACCCAAACCAAACCATAAACTAGAGACACCACCTTACCCAAACCATCTCTCACCAAACCTATTTCCACCAAAACATCTCACTTACCAACCAAGACAATAACCTCTATAGCTTTCCCACCTTTGATTGCATCTTATTCAACCATTTTTAAAAGGTTTTTGCAAGCCTCCTACCTCACCTTACCACCTATCAGACCTTTTGATCCTCTTGGTTTGAAACCAAGTTGGTATAATGACCATAAAATTTGTTCTTATCACAAGACACCTAGGCATGACATAGATAACTATAAATCTCTCCAGTCCATTATCCATTAGCTCTATGATTAGGATGATATTTTACAAGAATAACCTCGCTTGACCCATCTACTAATACACCTAATAGCTAGTCACCAACACATTCTTGATCCCCCACTCTTACCTCAAAATGAACAAGAGCCTACCCAACCTCATATCCCACCTTTCCCCTCTATCCATACCATTAATTTGGTTACATGATCACAACAAAAGGATAAAGGGAAGGCCAAAGTGTCTATCCATTGGACATACCCACTAACTCATCCTAAACCAAACTAGATCTAAACCTCCACATCTTCAACTAATCCCAAAGTTACCATCTTAGGCATATCAAAGGCTAACTCCTCTGAATGCATCAGGAGGGTTATTCTTAAATAACTCCATCAGACCCTAACTAAGATGAGATTTTACAAGCTCATTTATACCTCACCCCACCATCATTAGGCTATGATTGAGGCTATATAGGCCATTAAAGTTAGACTAAGGGATTCCTAACCTATAGAGGCCTTTGTTGGTGTTCTCCAACTCTCCACACTTTTACCTTCAAGGACTCAGAGATACCTTTTATCCACCCTAAGGACCTAGATCCCCCTCTCTTTATTACTACCTCAACTAAACCCACATCAAATGGGTTATGATCAATGGGGGAGCCATTATCAACATTATCTCTTCCCATGCCTATGACCAACTTAAGATAATGAACAATGTCATGTCCACAACTTTAGCCATCCTTAGATCCTTTAACAACACTATGACCACCACCTTAAGAACTATCATCATTCACATTTGTATAGGACCTCACACACTCCTTTAACTCTTCTATGTGGTCAAAGGTGAATTTTAGTATAATGTTTTACTCGAGAGACCTTGGATCTATGTCATGGGTTGTGTACCCTCCACCCTCTATCATTTTATCAAGTTTGAACATGAAGGTCAAGTTGTTACCATACAAGATGACCCTATCCATTTTATAGGATGTAATATGACCTACTAACCTAATGGCATTCTTATACCTCCATCCAAAACATCACAAGCATCCACCACTAAGCCCTTACGCATGAAAGTCAAATCCATTACTTCCTCTTCCACTAAGACATCTACTAGCTCATCTATTCTTATTGACCAAATACCCATCACTAATCTCTTACAACCAACATTTTAATGCCTTACCCTTGGAGAATACCATATCCTCACCCTTGATGCCTTCCAAACTTCTCAAGAATACGAAAATCTCAACCATCAACTAGGTTAATATCCCAAAATTAGAGCCATTATTCCTTTATGACCTCCCAGCTATCAAACCCACTTTATTTATGGGGGAATTTATAAACCACTTAACATTTCCACCACCCACCCCTCACCTCAACCATTCACCTAAAACTTATCTTACTTGGACAACCCTGACTTTGCCAAACTATACCTTCACAAATGTGCCTAAAAGGGATTTGGTTCAGGATGATATGAGCATGGCCCACATATGTTGACCTTGATTGAGACCCATAATCCTCATGATAAACATGTCCTTGGATTCATTATACCCAATAAGAATAAATCCAAACAACCTGCCATTACCATTATTGAAGATGAATCCCCTTCTTCACCAATAACCCCTCTACCTGAGTGTGAGGATGAGGACATCATCCCACATAACTTTTTTTTCATCAACATGATAACCCTTAGCCCCCTCATTTATCAAAAGGAAGCGTCATCCATATCCATCCCTTTAATCCATCATGAGCTAGTGAGAGATGACTCTCCTACCATTTGCACCATCTAGTGTTAGGATGATGATTCTATTCTCACCTACCTTGGTGCACCTGATTCTTACATCCACAAATCCTTACCTATAGAGACCTCAACCATGTTGAATTAACCTACCACATACATTGACATAGGCATTTTAGACAACCCCCACATCATCAAACTTGGCCAAACTCTCACCCTTGAGGAACTATAGGACTTCTTTACCTTCCTTCAAGACCATAGTATTGCATTTACCTGGTCATAGAATGATATGCTTGGTATTGACCAAGCCATTACCACCCACAACATTATGAATAACCATGACACCAAACTTGGTAGATATAAAATCCATTGAATACATCCTCATATAGCTCTCCTTATCAAAGAAAAGCTTCAAAACCTCCTTTTTATCAACTTCATTCAACCCAGCAGTTGTCCCCAATGGGTTTAAAACATTTTGTGTGTCACTAAAGCTATAGGGGGACTACATATCTATGTGTACTTTCATTACCTCAACCTCACCTACCCAAAGGATGAATTTCCTCTACCTAACATTGACCAACTTGTTAATCTTATAGTAGGCCATGAGATGTTGTCTCTCAAGGATGGATTCTTGAGTTATAATAAAATTTTGATTATCCCTAAATATTAGCACAAAACTACCTTTATCACCCCATGGGGAACTTTATATTATAGAGTCATGCCCTTCAGTCTTAATAATTCTAGTGCAACCTACCAACATGCCATGACCTATATTTTTCATGACCTTATCCATACAATCATTGAAGACTATGTGGATGACCTCCTTAGGAAGTCCAAGATTCATAAAGATAATTTATCCATTCTCAATATTATCTTTGAGAAACTTATCCACTATCACATCTACCTCAATCCTAAGAAATATATTTTTAGGGTCTTATCGAGCAAACTTTTTGGCTTCATCATTTCCCTTTGAGGAATCAAGGTCAATTCAACTAAAAATAAATCCATCCTCCAAATGTTACCTCCAACCAATCTTAAACAACTCCATAGTTTTCAGGGGAAGATTCAATCCATTCATCACTTCAACTCTCAACTCTATGATTGGTTTCAACCCTTCTATCACCTCTTTAAAAATGACATCTCTTTCAAGTGGAATGTTGATTATCAAAAGGCCTTTGATGTACTCAAATGGTACATTTTGTCTCCACCTATCCTCACACCTCCTAAGGATGACCAACCTTTCTACCTTTACATATCTACCACTAACCATTCCTTAGGGGTAATGTTTGCCCATCAGGACAAATAACACAAAGAGAAATATGTCTATTACATTAACCACACACTTTAAGAGTATGAGACTCGATATGCATATACTAAGAAATTATGCTTGGATCTAATCTTTATGGCCACCAAACTTTTCCACTACCTTCTTAACCACAAAATATTTATCATAACTAATATTCCCACTCAAGTACATGCACTCCAAAGCATACCAAAACTAGTGTATGGCTAAGTGGCTCATTCTTCTAGCTAATTTTTACCTTGAGTTTATCTAAAAAAAATTAGTCAAGGGGTAGGTCATTACTAACCAATTGGTTAAGGTGCCCATAACAAAAAACCAACCTCCTCTTTAGTTTATAGATGAGTCTATCACAAGCCTATCTCAAGCAAATTTCACCAATGAAGTAACCATGTTTTTTGATGGTTCCAAATGTCAACATGGTGGGGGATTTGATATTATCTTTATCCCCCTTATCAGTGAACCACTCCCTTTATCATTTAAAATTAACTTTGACTATACCAACAATATGGCTAAGTACAAAGTCCTAGTGATAGGCCTCTAAACTACCTTAGCCTTGGGAGTCAGAATGGTCAATATCTTTGGTGACTCCTAACTTGTGGTCAACCAAGTCACTGGCATTTACCAATGTAAGAATGAGGTTTTATAGCTATACATGCAAGTGGTTACAAATATTTTATCATCATTTAAACACTACCATATTCAAACCACCCTATGATATAACAACAAATTTATTGATACCATGGCTTCGCTCTCCTCTCAGATCCTATTAGCACCCTTAGACTCCAAACTATCACTCATTATCCATTACCTCATCAAGCCCTCCTACACCAAATCAGACACTCCAACCATCCTTAGTATGGAGGAGATCCTTTTTGACCTTTGGTATCAGTAAACTTTAAACTACCTTCACCTTAGCGTAGTTCCCTCTAGACTCTCATAGCATGTCTATTGGGCATTTATCCAGAGCACCTCCTATTATACCATTTTAGGAAAAATTCTATAAAAACATGGTTTTGATGGCCTCCTATTATATTGCCTTCATAGTCTATAAGCCTCTCATGCTATCAAAGAGACATATGAGGTTATAAATGGGGTCCACTTTAGTAGACTCACTCTAACTAAATGCATCCTCTACCTAGGCTATTATTGGGTCCCACCCTTAACCAAAAATTATGACAATTATGTGAAAAAGTGTGTCATGTGTCAACAACATGCTAATTTACATTACACACCTAGAAATAGTCTTCACATTTATATAGAATTTTGGCCCTTTTAATAATGGAGTATGGACCTTATTGGTAAAATCAACCCCCACTCTTCATAATGAAATCATTCTATCATTACCACAACTAAATATTTTACCAAATGGGTGGAGGATATTCCTCTTGTCTCAATGAAAGATAAAAATATTATTGAATTTATCACCCACCTTATCATCTACCATTTTGGTGTTCCCCATAAGATCATCACTAAAAATGGAAAATCTTTCAAAAAAAAAAGTTTAAGGCCTTTGTGATGAATTTGGTATTAAACCTATCTTTTCATCACCTTATCGCCCACAAGCAAATGGACAAGTTGAAGCCTCTAACAAAACCCTTAACAACATGCTTACCAAAATGGTTAATGGTTAATGCCTCAAGTTAGGATTATAACTTTCACATCCCTTTCACCTTATGGGCATATCACACTAGCATCCAAACTCCTACATGTGTTATGCCTTTTTCTCTTGTGTTTGGAGCTAAGGTTGTATTGCCTCTTGAAGTCCAAATACCTTCTCTTTAGATATCTTTGCATGACCTTATTTTAGAAAATGATTATCATCAAGAACATTTATCCCAACTTGAGCTACTTGATGAGCATCATTTGGTTGCTCTTTTCCAAATTTGTGTCTATCAAGAATGAATTAAGTGACCCCATAAAAAAACACCTAAAAGTCTAGGAATTCAACATTGGAGATCTTATCCTCAATGAAAACCAACATGTAACTAATATGAAGAAAATAAAAAGGGGAAATTTTGATTTCAATTAGATTAGACCATAATTAACCATAAATATGGATCAAGAACTTATCATTTATCCTCTCTCAAAGGAAAACTAGAACCTGAGCCTCTCAATGATTCATACTTGCATCCCTTTATTATTAGATAGGGATCACAATCATAATTTGTCTAACTTAATCTCATCCCTTTCAACCACATTAATTTCCCTCTTTTTAGGGGTAACTAACTAAAATTAAATCATGTGATTATCCATCACAATTATATCCCAATCTTGAACTATGGGTACCATGTCTCTGTCTGTAACATGATTCTCATAGTACTTCCCATCTCTTTGAGATTAATTCCTATGGTCATTGTCACCTATACTTCCTTTTCACCTACTAAAACTTGATGTCATCTTAGTTTTTCATTCATAAAGTTAATTCATTAAACATGTATGAACAAGTATATGTCAAGCTAAATAAAATAAAAGCAAAAGGTAATATTCAAAAAATGAATCATGGGTCATTCTTAGCATTCACAGTAATCTCCCTTGAAGGATAGCTATTGAAAACTAATTCAAAATTTTAAAACATAAGTTGGAATACTCCATTGAAGGATAAATATCAAAAGCATTTGCACTACGCATATAAATTGAGACCACTCCCTTGAAGGATGGCTAAATAAAGCATTAGTCAAAGCTAGAAATTTCTAGGAAGTTTCCTACATCGATTAGCTTCCCTAACCCTCAAGAAAAATAAAGAGAAAAATAATTTTGAAAGATGCAATTGGCTCTCATAAAAATAGTAATCTTGGAAATCCACAATTGGATCTCCTTAGTAGACTTCCCACATTGATCATTCTAATCTTTATATATGGACATAGACTTGTTTATACTACCTCTTTTGACACATAAAAAAAAGGCATACTAGCCTCACTAATGGTTAAAATTTCACCCGTTCTCCCTCCACATATCATATACATGGGACCATGAGCTTACTTGACATAATGTAATCTATATCCCTATCTATCAACATAAGCATGATAATGTGAAGCTTTGAAAAGGCTTATTTTCACTAGGCTAATCCAAATTTGGGTTTTGTGTCGATCTTTACCAATGAAAATGCATCATGTTCATCTTCTTATCTTTTATTAGTTTATGTAAGCTTATCACTATGGACATGAATAATAAACACATCAAAAGCATGCACATCATAAACTATGTCAACAAGCAACAACATTTATCCATCAACGAGTCAAACATAATGTAAACATATCAAAGCCAACCATGAACATCAATCATATCATATGAGCCTATAAGGATGTCATTAAACCATAAAAATCATAAACCAAATCAATGAGAAAAACATTAGGGCATATACCATTTCCCATCTCACCCATATAGCCATAAATAAAGCCATAACATTTATCCATCCATAACATATCCTATCATAATCATGAGTAGAATCAGATCATCATAGCTAACTTTCTAGCATCACATGCCTAAGCTACTAAGTGAAACATCATAAAAATGAACCAAAACCATAATCCATAATCACAAACCATAAGCAACTATCATATATAACATCATTATCATCTATAATATACATCGAATCATCAAAAGAATAATACATATAATAATATGTCAGGCTATCTCAAAAACATATACATCTCACTACATCAATGTGTAGGCTAGTACTAAAATAATACATCAAAATAACATATCTCAACATCATCATGAGCTTGCACCACTACCACTATCCCCATATGTGCCTATACCTATATGTAGTGGTGGTCTCCCTAGTATCCCTACCTATCCAACTATAGAAGCCCACTGACCTAGAGTAGCTATCAATGTCCCACTAACTAAGTTTGCTCTATACTCTACATACCTCTTAGCCTAGGGAAACTAGTCTAATACCATCACCTCATAATATCTGATCTACATAATAGTATCTAGATAGCATGCTTGGGGCACTGTGTTTGATGACCCTCCTACTACTACTACTACTACACCTACCCTAACCCTCTATCTAAGTATATATCTCTCACCTATAATGGTGGTGAGTTAACCATGTACCACCTAAATCTAGCATTTTAATATGGCCACCTATCCCTATAGAGCATGTACCTAATCCTAGGCCATAACCAACACTACCCCTACCTATACACCCTAACTAACTAGATCTACAACCATTGATACCACCCATCTATCATCTCCACCCACATTTGTAACTACATAGGTAGGCTGGTACCAAGCCATGTATCCATCTGTATACCCTGAATCATCTATGGGATCCCTAATAAGAAGCTCTTCAAAGCCACCATCCAAAACTATCTAAATAGACCAGGGCACCAATAACTAAACCTCTAATTCCTACCTCCTATAATGTGGATGTGGACCTATTACACCTTATAATAAGTCAAACTACCACCACACTCAATCAAAGGGAATCAACTCAACCTCACCCTCTCAAAAACCCACTATCCACCTATAGCTTTGTATAGTGAGGGTCTCCCTCATGTAGCTTGGATAGATAGGAAAGTATAGGTATAATCTTCATATGATGTTTATAGCTATTAATCCACCTAGGGAAGCCTTGAACCACTTAATTTCATGTGCTCCACCTCCAACCCCTGATGCACCATAGTCATCCCTCCACCTCATAAATTCCATAGGGAACTTTAGTTGTGTACCCTATCCACAAAAATCCCATGGGCCTCAAAACCCAAATGTTCTTGTAATCTCAATAATGCAAAACCATGCCCATGCTAATTCCATACAACTTGTGGTGTCTCAACCCCTATAACTCTCTATAAATATGGACTAGTAGCACTATAACCCACCCAAATACTATCTTTTAGAGCAATAGCTCAACTAAAACAACCAATAATACATAGGGTAATCTCCCATTGCTATAATATGGAACCCGAAAGCAAGTGACCATGATCATCATCATCATCATCATCATAAGTATCTTCTCCTTAAGAGCCCTCTTTTATAGTGTTATATAACTAAATCCTCTAAAGTGCTAGTGGACTTGGTCACTATCATCTCCATATAGATACTAGACATACTCATCTCTCTCCTCCTACTCAATCTAGTAGATCACCTCACCATGTAATGGGAGCTAAGTGATCTTATATAAATCCTCTAGGAGAATATTCATCTCCCTAATCAATAATAAGAAGGTATTAATAGTAAGATATTATCTCTCAAGGAGTGATATTATCATGGATACATCCCTCAGCACATGTTGGTAGTGCCTCATCCTTACTTGCCTTATTACCTCCATATGTGCCCAATCATTAGTAGTCATCCCCTCAATCAGTGTGAATAAGATCTGTGGCACATGATCACACATCTATATCTTCTCTAGAGCTTATACCAAATCAAAATGCTTAGCTTAGACCCCAACTAGTCTCATCTACCCTATATTTTAAACATACCCTTAACCCTAACATATTTGACCTCACCATAACCATAACCCTTTTACCCCTTGTACCCAACCTAGCTAATGAAACTTTAGGCCTAACCACTTATCTTAACCCTAACCATTAGACTCTAGGCTAAAACCATGCCTAAGCCCTAAACACCTTTAAAACCCCCACCTTATTATGGCTAACCACTGGTGGTCATGCTAACCACCAATAGTTGGGGACCCTAATTCATAGGGTGTCAACCATCAATATTCAAACTTGACCATCGATAGTCACCTATGGGTATTCCATGGCCAAAATACCCAAACCTACTAGGACACAAAGCAAGAAACAAATTTAAAAACACTACCCTACATAGCATCCCTAGCTAAACATGCTACCCAATAACCTACCCACCCTATCACTTTGATTCTCTACCCACCCCATTTGCTCAAAACCCCTAAAACCCTACCTAAGGTATGTAGACCAAAATAAAAAATTTGTAGACCCTCCCCCATGCAAATATAAGTAAATGAAAAATCAAATATATTTATATATTTAGTGCATCCCTACCTCATTTCATGACCTCCTCTATGGTTGAGCCCTTGATCAGGTGCCTAACCATGTCCTCATGCTCCCTACATCTTAGACCCACAAAATTTACCACATGCCTCTAACCAATGTGAAACATCCACCTCAACATGTACCTTCCTTGAAAAGTATCAAAATTGCTTAGAGCTTGATCAAACAAATACAAATAGTAAAAGTAACAAATTAACTTTTTTTTTTTAAATTTTACCCCTAGACTTTTAGGATTTCCCCTAATCATTGACTATTAGAGTGACCATAAATGGTCAACTTCTAGGGACCCTGACCATTGATGGTCAAGATACCCTAGAAATGTAATTTCACCTTTTAATTTTAACCTCCACATTTCAAGAAATTTACCTCAAGATCTTGCCTAATTTTGGAGATGACTTTCTGCCACCAACCTAACCACCTATTCACCTCACCATCAGTCTCTTTTGGCCCATCTGGCATGTAACTTTATGACACTTTTTACCTAGTATTTTGGCCATAGTGACAAAATTGCCATGTTGACTCTTTAGTATTTTTCACCATCTTACACATACCTACTTGCTTGTGTCTCATCAAGAGCACTTTTTACCTTAGATACTCATGATAGTTGACCCATTTGTGTTTTCCTTAGGATCACTTCCTACCTTGGATACCCAATAGATACATAAATATCACTTAAGAGACTTGCATTTATGAGTGTTCCTAGCCACCACATCTATAGGTAGTCACATGGTTCACTCATCACTTGACCTTATTAGCACTAACACTTATTTTTATCAACATTAACAACATAGTCTATGCATGATCATGGTTGTTACACCTTTTATTGCTTTCTATGTGCACATTTGCATCTCAAATGCCTAGACTCATGTCACCACCTAGTGATTCACCATATACCACTTATCAAACCCATCCCCACTTTAGCTTCACCTCACTGACTCTCAACTTGAGGGGGAACACCTCTTCCCACTATCAGGGAAACCAGACCCTTGATGCATACTCTATTTTTATTTTGCATCTCATTCACACAAGTTGTAAAATAAAAAGAGATAAAATTATCACATGAAAAATCTATACACCTACGATTCTAAATGTTGAAGTAGCCCTAGAAGTACCCCTAGACCCTCTTAGGACCAACCTAGACCTTTAGGCCTAAACCAACCAATCTATACTAAGTTTGATTGAGTTGAATAACCTTGGCCTTAAAGACCCTATGCCTATGGACCCTAACCATTGAGGATCAGGGTGACCATCGATGGTAAGCCTTAGGAACCCCTGACTATTAGCAAGCAAGATCCACCTTTTCACTAAGAGCATGTAAGCTCTACCAACCCTTTTATAAATATAAAATTATCTAATTTGTGTTGTGAGCCTTTATATACACAAATTATATTTAGATGACCCATTTAAACCTTCACTTTCACCTCTTGCTTATGCCTATAAGAGAGGGATGTCTGGGAGGTCAAATCCATCTATAATAATTGTCAGGATCTTAGGCATTCAAGAGTTTATTTTATAGGTCAATTAGTGTCATCAATGTTATCAAGCATTATTAGCCATCTTATTAAGAGCCAACTTACCATTACCTCTCAGCCAATCTTTTAGGAATCGTTACTCTACTGGAATCAAGCTAGATTCCACTAATAGGCTAATTATACCACCCACTCACCAACTAAATTATGGTAAGACAAGTACTTATTTACAAATATTCACATGATTTTATTCCATTTCACAATCAATCTATCCCTTGGCTTACTCTTGGAATTCATCTATAGAATCCCATCATCTTCTATTGATCAAACCTAGAATTCCATAGTCAACTATTGATGATTGGACCCAAATACTGACAGTCAAGCATAACCACTAATGGTTAACCCAACCACTAATGGTCACCTATGGTATAAAAACCAACACACTTATTTCACCTACCTAAACCCAACCAAATCCACTTTTCTATGTTTTTGACCACTCATAAACCCCCTTTTGATTTTTTGAAGCATACCCAACTTGTTAACACTAATATTAATTAGTCTATCACTAATTAGATCATTTCTAATCTATTTTTATTAACAAACATTCTTTTGTTTAGGTTTAGTACCTTTTGATTATTTATGCAAGTACTTTCTTTCTAGTTTATCAACTTTATTATTTAAATTATGTGGATTCACATCTCCTAAGGAAGATCTCACTTTTGAGATCTAGCTATTGCTAGACAATCCACCTACCTATCTATCTAACAAATATGTTTACTTTAGTGCTTTATTATCTATAAGTCTTCCTCCCAAGCCAAATAGGAGCTCTTCATAATCTTTTGATTTAGCATATGCACAAACAAATAGGTTTTTCAACCATACCCATATCAATTTTCTTTTCTCTCTTTCTTTAGAACTTAAGCAAAAATTTACATCAAATAAATGGTCATCCACTAAAATTAAATGTAAGAGACAAGGGTTAATTGATATGGTCTTCAAAAAATTGATAGCTAGTTAACATTAGCTACATATACCCCTCATATGAATAACAAATAACATGGCATCATAACTCCACACATACACCAATGATTAACTACTTTAATGGCTACATCGTATGCATATTTTCCACATCCACCATTGCATTCAATATGACTAGCCATCTAAGCATGGATTGGACATGGAAATCCAAGAGATACCAAATCTATAAAAGCTAAGTTCTAACATCAGGTTTTCATTACATCCTAAGCATATTTTTGTAAGCTAAAACTATCAAGATCTGAACCATTTTCATTACACAGAGCATATAAAACATTAAAATTTCCTCTCATGAAACCATGGATACCATGTGTCTAATCCAACCCCTCTTTGAAGCACAAAACAAAGACATGGATGTCAACATGGTGATTTAGCAAAAAATTACAGTGATCAAGAGCCATTTCAATGCCTTTGAGAAGTTAAATAAAAGCTCTTCTAGCCTGATCATGTTGATGTCATGTAACCACCTACCCTCATAGATCCCCATCAATTTCATAACATAGACATTGAGTTCCTTTTATGGATGATGACATTTAAAGACCTAAGAAAGATTTTTCAAGTATTTCATGGGTGATACAATGAGGGCACAATCTATTTAGGCCCAGATGATAATGTGGTAATTAACACATAAGCTATGACCCAAGCCCTAGGTATGCGTATGTGTAAATATTACATTCTACACTACAAGACCAAAATATCTCCCATCTTAAAATAAGTCTAGGACTTGTATGTGTGACAAAACTAAGGGACTATCTTTGATGAAATCCTTGATAAACTAGTGTGAATTATCATCTAGTGTATCACTAAAATATTTTGGAAGATGACCAAGTCTACCAAGAAAATACCTAAGGGAGTTATGGACATCACTCATAGGATGATCCACCAAAATGAATAATTCAATTGACCCAAGCAGTTTGTCTAGGAACTGATCATAAACATTAACACATGTTGCACCACTCCTAGGCATACCTTCCAATATTAGTTTTTGATATTTCTTCTTTACTTCATGTATTGTAAATCACCAGAAGGATAAGTATACCTAGATATATATTATTAGTTGGTATAGTAGTTATACAACATAATATAGATGTAGGAACAAGAAGCCCTTAAATATGAGGGAAATTTAAAATCTTGGTGGGAAGAGTGCCTGGACCTCATTACCACACACCCTAGAGTACCACTTGATGATTTATAGTACCTATATTAACATGCCATAGTCACTTTACTACCCAAAGGAGTCTTCATCATAATTGATGAGCTATCATGCTCATTATTCAAATCTATCCCCTTCTTCATCATGATGGATATGGTGTAGGCTAAAGTGGCATAATAAAAAGATCATACAACCAAGTGATCAACCCCTTTACAATATATATCATCGGGTGTAGACATTCTTATTACACAACAACAAAATTTGGCATCAAGATCATAGTAGTAGAAGGGGAAGCATAAATTAGATCCACATTCAGTGTCCCCTCCCCTAAAATAAATAACATGTAACACGATGACCTAGAAGGATGATCTAAAGGTGTTTTAGATAGATGGATCCTATAACCTCATGGAGATGGGTACTGATGTGTAGGAAGTCTACTAGGTCATGTTGGTAGACATGGTTGGAGACTACTATGAGAAGGAAGAGGAGAAATATTTCTTTTTATATAATTCAATGTACATAATGTAAATTTGGAAGTAGGTTTCACCTAAGTTATGGGTAGAACTCCTAGCTTGCCCACTTTTCATAATTATCAACATAGTCTAGGAATAGGCTAAGAAACTTCATCATATAATGGACTTCTTCTAGCTTTTGATTACTCCAATATTTTCATCTGATGTTGTCTTTGCACCCCTACTTAAGAGTTCACTAGAAAAACTTATGCTTAGGCCCAAAACATGATGGGAGGAAAGAGTCTCCCCTACTATAGAAGAACACACCTTTGGTTGAACAACTACTACACAAGAAGCATAACTTACTCCTAAATCTTTTGAACTACCACCATAATGTAGATTGATCATAACTGGTAGAAAGAAGTAATAGGTTCCAGGTTTAGAGGTGCAACCAAAAGATTCCCCACCATCACCACAAGCACAAGAGGTTAAGGAAATTGCATAAGAATAGCCAATAGTGGAGGAACAATAGGTCACTAGGGAGGAAGCCAATCGTGCAACCAAATGGTGGCTTAAGAAGGAAGAAAAGAAGAGAAAGAAAGAAGTACAACAACAATAATAAATATGATAAGATGAAGAAGTTGAGGCCTCACAAAAGGATAAGGATGTAGATGAAAACATACAAAAGTCCTAGGAGATGACCAGGTAGGCCCAAGAAGTAGTCACCATAGCACAACAAGCATAGGAGGAGAAAGATAAAAAGGAAAAAGAAGTAAAAAAATAAAAATAAGATATAGTAGACTAGGCATAGTAGTAAACAGAGGAAGCTACAAGGAAGAAAAAGGAAGAACATGATGAAGCCCTATGGTTACAAGTATAGCCACAAGCAAAAGCCCAAGTGTAAGCCCAAGTTTTATAGGAAAGAAAGAAGAGGAAAAATAGAGGAAGAAATAACAAGAAGATAAAAATTAGAAAAAAAAATATGAGAAAAAATAAAGAAGAAGACGAAGAAGAAGAGAAAAAGAAGAAAGAAGAGGAAGAGAAGAGAAAGAAAGAGGAAGATGATAATAAAAGAGAGGAAGAAAATAAGAAGAAGAAGAAAGAAGAAGAAGAGGATGAGAAAAAGGAGGAAGAATATAAGAAGATGAAATAAGAAGAAGAGGTCAAATGGAATATGGATAAATATGTTTTGTAGTAATCTAAGCTAATATTAAAGGCCATAATGCAATATTAAGTTCCACCCATAACTTAGGCATCATCCTAGATGCCACATCTTCCACTAGGAAGTGTTTGGCTTTGGGATATTCCTTGAATCACTGCTTGATACACTACCTTTTCACTCCTTCTAGCTACTATGCCATGTCCTAACCCTCTAGCCTCAAAAAGTACATTGGCCATTTTCTCAGTCAAGTAAGAAGCTTCACTTGATGTCTTTTTATTACCTTTGAATAAATAGTTGGAGGGTGCCACAAATTTTCAAGAATCCATAGCATAAAAGGCCACCTCCATAGAGAAAGAACAAGATTAGACAAGGGCAGAGAATGTGGAGTATAGGGGTTATCTTCAAGAAGAGGAAAATATGATTGAAGATACTTGCCCAAACTTGGCCTCTTGAGTAATCAGGGACCAAGTGATGTCAGACTATAGTAGGCTCAATACCTTAGTCTTGGAGCTTATAAAGGATTGGTGCACAGCATAATAACTTTACACAGTCAACATCTTAGGTCACAATTTGAAGACTGACACCACTACTTTGATGACTCTATTAGAGGAATATCAAGGCATGATTTACATTTCATCCCTCCAAGTACATTAACTCATACATAGTCTTTTGGATTGGAATCAGTAGTTTGATAATTTGATTGCTAGCTCTAGCATAAAATTTACCATAGCTTCCATGGCCAACACAACCATGCATAGCAAGACTACCTTAGCTAATAAAACTAACCTTTCTCTCCATTAATCTTTCAATGCCATGGATAATGTGTATAACTAAATCCTCAGTTGGTAGCAAGACCTAAGGCACAATACATTTGTAGGTCTTCAAGTAGAATGACATGTAGAAAAATTGGAGTAGTTAAACATATAAATTCAATTAAAGGTCAATAATACAAAGATAAAAATGAGTATCACTAAGGATTTGGACCTAAAGGAAATCATTGGGTGTTACACACTAATGCACATCCTAGTTTTCATGGTACAAGAAGTGATGCTTAATTTGGGATGTATTCAAAATTGACCTAGATCCATTCCATAGTGAGGTGGCCTAATCCTCAAAGTTTCTCTTTATAAACCACCATCAAATTTTGAGTAAGAACTAACATAGTACATGGCTACTCATTCTAGGTCGAAGGATCCTATTGGTCATCCTTCTTCTTCATCAAAACCACCTTTTTCTAGTTGAGTACTATATAATGTGTAATTTTTAAAAAGTTTTGAGCAAGTTTTTGTATTGGGGATGATTAGTGAGACAAGCGAGGTCAGGATGGTTAAAACCCCATAAAGGGTGGCCACCTAGTTATGCCAGCCTATTTAAAACCCAAAAGGGTGGTAGGTTGGTATGTTACTTAGTTAAAAACCTAAAAGGTTGGATAATTAGTGTGCAAGAGGTGAAAACCAGAAATGGTACCTTGAGTGATTACTTGGACTCCTGTTAGTCTACCTAATATTTTAGATTCGACCCTCAATGCACAGTCAAATGAACCTATGACATTTTCTCAGGATGAGACAATATTTTAAGTCCATGAAAGTGTTGAGAGAATAATATGTATAAGTAAAGCTTCATAGGATATTCTTCAAATATTTATGTGTTATGTATGAAATTTTTGGCTATATGTATTTTGTCTTATCCTCCATGAATTGTAAAGGAATAGAAGATGAATAGTATCCTCTCTTTGGTGACAATGTATGAGAATAATATGAATAGTTAGGAACTATAACAACTATAAATATGTATGTTTGTATGAATAAGATGATGACCCTTTTGTTGAGATCAATATCAACTTTTTGGTTATGGTTACATGTCATATTTATTATGTTATTTCATATCTATGTTATCATGTTTAATGTTTAGTTTAATCTTATCTAAAGTAATCTAAATGCTCTACATTCCTTAAGAAAACTCTGGATTAATATTAGTTCCTATCTATCACACTATAACTCATCCATATCATACCTCTATTAATTATGAATTCTTTTAACCATCCTACGTAGTATAACAAAACTTAGCTATCCTCATCCTTAGCATGTTCTATTACATCAGAATCCTCTACTAACATTAGTGGTCAATTTTTAAATGAATTTGATATAGGTTAGCTCGTACCATTACACTTTCCCAAATTTTATGGGTTTTTAGCCTTCAGAAGTACACCTAAAGTTTCAAGGTGAAGTAAGCTAATTTTTAGAGTTACATACATCATTAGGGTTAAACATCACATATACAAATATTTTAGAGGCAAGTGAAGGTGGACATATGATAATAGTCCTTCATTTCCACAAAGGTTAGTATTGACCATCATAGGTTAATATTAAATAGTGATACTTACTTAGATCTGATAGAACTGGCCCTATGTAGATAAAAACATGGTTCCTGAACTATAAAAATCATAGGCCTTCTTAAGTTTTCTTTTAAGTGCCATAATATAGTCATAGTTAGACAATCAACCAAAAAATATAAATACTCATCCCTTTATTTTAATTACTATATTTAACATATGCCATTTTTCAAATCATTACAATAATTTTTAGTATTTTTCATTCAAATGTATGTTTTAATGCCATATCTTAATATCTAAATTATTATACTAGTTTTTATCCTATTAGGGTTGTAAAACTAAATAAGGGTAAATCGTTTTCCTTCTACTATGTTTTTTACTACCATAGAGAAATCCATGGTGATCATCATATTGTTAAGAACATGTGGATGCTAACATATCCCACATTAAGGCTAATAATGCCTCCCATGTATTCCAAACAATTATTGGTTATAAAATGTTTACCTCTCTATGAATGAACCAAATAACTTGGAGTGTCTCCTCTTCTCATATCTTTATAATTTGAAGTAACTCAAAAAATTCTTTACTTTACCTCAATAGTAACATGGTTTATTTTTATTCCATACTTTATTATTACCATGAGAGGCCTTTGAAGACTTTGATTCATTTTTACCAACATAATCCACTACAAGATTATCTTGGTGAGAATCATATGAATAACCAAATTCTCCTCTCTCTTGCTTGAAAATTGCCTTAATAGTGATAGAAACACATTGGCTATTCTTTCATACTCTATCAAATGTATAAACCATTTTTTTTAATAATCTTTTCACCAATTCCATTTATTTAATTTTTAGATAATTCAATATTATTCATATGTAATAAAGTGATCATGGGGGAGATTAATGAACTATACATTTATCAAATTAATTTATCCCTAATCCTAAACTCTTTATTTTGAATTTTCTTAGGCATATTAGATGATTATTTATCTCATGTATTGTATATTATAGATTGGAATTTGTTTTTTATTTTATTTATATTTTTTATATTCTTGTTATCTATTACTTATAATTATTGCTTAAAAAAATTAAGTTTAGATATCTCCCTCTTACCATATGATGGAAAATTGAATTTAATAATGTCTTTCACCTTATATATCCTTGGAGATTATGTGTATAGATTCATTTATCCCTTACAACATCCTTTGCACACAACCTTTTTTTTATAGCCACAAAATACTTTATGGAATATCATATTATGTGTGTTGGATCTATAGTAGTAGTCTAATTTATTTTATTTTATAGGGTCCATATATTATATATTTATTTTAGACTTACATATATTTAGGTAAACCCATTGTGAATATTAAACCACTATTGATTGGGTTGTCTTCATGTTTTATTTTTCTATTTTCTACGATTAATCAATTTGTCAAGGATACATTGATTTCTAAATCTCTCATCATTTAAAAACCCTGAAGGATATTATCTCATTCCTAAAATGGAATTAATAAATTATACCCAAGTGGAGGCCACACTAATATTTTCCTTATTACAAGCATACAACAATGCATATTGCAACATGGATTCTACCAATACTATTAGGATTACCCTTTATTTGATTAATTTTATTATCCTAAGTTTATTTATGTGTGTGTAAGTTTATTCCCACATGAATTTTTGAAATTCATATATTACGGGAATATGTGAGGTGTATCACATATTTTTTCCTTTTTAATGGGATGTTGGAGTTACATATCATATGTAACTCCTACAACACTTGGAGCACACTTCCTCCTCACCTCATGGGGCTTAGTGACACTAGGCACACACTAAGAAGGTTGGCCAAGTAGTGATATGGTTTATTTGTAATCTAGTTTAGATTCCTCACTCTATTTAAACATATATCTCCTCTTCTTTATTAACACTTTAAGATTATTCTTATTTTATATTATCTTATTTCTTCTACTATATTCATAAATATTGTAATTTGGAGAATATTTTTTGTATGTCTTCCTTCTTAATACACGTGGGGTTTTATTAAATTAATTTAGTTTCACCACTTATCAATTTATGGCTCACATTTACCTGGATTGATTTACCTTGATGTAATATCTTACCTTTTGTGCATTCATTTATTTATGCTTTAATGTTATTTTCTAGATCTTATCATTTATTCTTTTAAATACCGAAGAAAAAACCTTCCATCTACCAACGTGGTCAACACTAAATCCAAAGTAAAAAAAACCACTCCCTAAGGATAGTTAACATGATTTATAACAAGAATAATATGTTTAAGTTATTCATAAAATGCAACAATTTCTAATTCACAACAAAAAATGTGAGAAAAAACCCTTGAGGAAATTAGATCTCTCATAATTCTTGATATTTTTAAGACTCATTATAGGTCAATTATTTTTTAAATCTTAGGTGAAATTCAAGGCATGAATTTCCTCATATCATCTTAATAAATAATTACAATAATTTATAAAACCATGGTTGATTATAAAATAGTAGTTTTCCTCAAAGAAATAATGATAGTGAAACTAGTAAAGATAACCAAATGGAATCTACTTAAATGATCATGAAAATATTAGACTAAATATCCCACATGAAAGCACCAAGTTATAAAAAATTCCTTAAATACAAACATATCTAAGGAAAATTTAAAATATACCTGAATAAATTAAATAGGGACAACCTCATCAGTGCCCCATGCTCCCACCTTAATGGATAATCTTGGAAACCCAATACCATAACCTCCCATTGACATAAAATTCCTTCAAAATATAAAATATGATCCCTTATCTCTCTATATTTAAAAAATTTGCATTGGGTAAATAACCATAATAATATCTTGTGAAGCCTCCATCAACTTGACCTTAACATTAAGACTTTTGGTAATCTCTACAAAGATTGGCTCAAGACTAACACTTATGTGACTACCAAATAATATGAAAAAATTGTAATGGGTGATGATTTATAATGGTAAAATAAACTTGATCCTAGATCCATAGTTTAATTATAAGGCTTAATGAATTATTTGTTTCACTTATAATATGATAACTTACCAAAATATAATTTTAGAAACTTTGTCAATTGTAAGAAACTAGAACATGAAATGACCTATGACATAATTTAATGATGTAAATCATTTACCCACAAAGTTGACTCTAACATTAGAAAAGAAACCCATTCAATATTTTTGTAACTACTTTTGATCCTCACTTTCAATATAAAGTTAGGTCATTTCATTTATATAAAAAATAAATCTTGAATAAAGATAAGATATAATATCATCTCATGAGAGAATTTGAGATTCATTAGCCCATAAATAAGCTAATATAATTCCATAAGACTCAACAAAGTTCAACATGCCACTAACTATATATCTAAAAATCATAACCATAGATTTGATCTTAAAAAAAATACTCATACAATCATGTCTAATTCCTATCAAAATGTGGTTCTTTCCCAACCACTTTTGGGAAGCCTCTTTCAATAACACCTTAAACTAGGATAATACAAGAAATAAATTTTAGGTGATAACTTGGAAAAAATCACCCAAGCCTATCCTAGAGAATTGGATCCTACCAAACTAACACATCAATAGTATGATACCAAATTTTTTTGCTCCATGCCAATTAGGGACATTCTTATGAAAATTATATCTCTCTTAGATACTTAAAATACTATTTCCTCCTTGTTAATAACTTTGATCATGATACCAATAATTTATTAATAATTTCAAAATCAACAAAATAATAAATAATCATGAAGCTAATGCCCACTTAATCATTTAAATTAATCCCTTTCTAGATTATTTTAAAGTTACAAACAAAACATCTCAAAATAACATAAAATCTCGCATCCCTCATAATAATAGCCAATTGACTAATAAAATTGAAACCAATATTAACTATAATGTCACTACAAATGAGTAAAACATAGTTCAAATTTAAATCATGAAAAAAATCACATGTATTTATTTAGGTTATACAACTCGATATTCACCCTCAAACATATAAAAAAAATTATAAAATTATGCAATAATATCCAATAACTCAACTAATATGAAATATGATTGAAAATAACTAAACCTAAAAATATGAGAAATATAAGGTCATTGATTGAGATGATGATAATGGAAAAAAAATTGTACCAACATCATTGGTCAAGTTGATGACATTTCATGAATCAACCTTAGTAATTGGATAGGCTGTTAAATTTGAACATAAGATTAAAAGTAAAACTTGCAACTCAACCCCTCCTAAGGCCAAATATAAGATAATTTTTCTTTCTCATTTTTAGGCATAGTATAAAATTAAATAATCTAGATTAAATAAATTGGAACCCATTATGGATATCTAATCCCTAAAGTAAACCATTTATTAATCTAATGAGAACATCTCTTAAACACTATATTTGACTTAATACAACTATATTTTATATGAACATTCATTAACCTCCCTCATTAAGGAAAGATACCCCATTGCACAATTACATGAGGGAATGATATAAAATGTGAATAAATTTGTATTTAAATTGATAAAAAAATTAGCCAAGATCTCTCCATTAAATTTACAATCAAATCTATGATCCTAGAAAAAACCATATTACATTTTCATTAACCTCCATTCTTAATTAATGTCAAAATTAGTGATTTCCATGTAAATTGAGCCATTATTGACAAAGACTCTGACACATGCATTAAATAATTACAATTCATCAATGTAATTGAGCCCTCATTGACAAAGACTCTGACACATGCATTAAATTATTATAATTCATCAAATACATTAGATATTCAACTAATAACCTCAAGTCTACTTGAAAATTTTGTTAAGGAAATGATAAAAGATAAATGTATCTCATTATATGCATCTATCTCCCTATCACCTTAACTCATAGAATAATTAGAGTGAAATTAGTGATTTTTAACTTTTCTCTTTCTTAAAACATTTTCCTTGGGCTCCCTTGGACTCAATGGATGTAGGCCATATCTTACTCTATTTTCTAATGTGTTAAATCACCCTACTTGGGAGCTACATATAAGGTCTAAGGAAGCCATAACCCTTATAAATTAAAACACTTGAAATAAAAATGAGTATATAAGTTACATAAACTCAAATAAATTCCATGCATAGCTTTCCATGAATACTAATGTTTCAACTATCCCATTAATTCATTGTGAGGTTATAATGGTCATCCTAGATTAGTTGGGAGATTTCCACCAAATATAATTATTTTTAATGATGATGAACATTATGTGACTAATATTTTGATAAAAACTTTTGATTTATGTAAAATAATTATTGATCAATTACTTCCTAATTTGTAGTTAAAATATTCTAAGAAGTCAATAGGGTATTTTTTAGGTTAAAACATCATTCAAGAAGAAATATCCCAAGGTTACCTCTTTTCCTAAAGACATTTTAGTTGAATCAATCAACTTTAATCTCACCACTTATGATTATAATGGAGCTTATACAACAAATTATCCATATTTATTATTTTATTCCCAATAAAAACATGTAAATATTATGCATTATACAGACTCACTTAACACAAGACAACAATAAACGTCTCTCAATACAAACATTAATTTTATTTATATTTATTATAATATCAACAATAATGAATATGAATTATTATCTAGATTTAGTATTCCTAGATACATTCCTAATGAATCTAACACCACTTTAGTCCCTTATGTCAAGTTCCTATTTATGGAGTCTATTATTCCATTACTTCCCAAATCCATCACCATGTTAGTTAAAACCAAGTTCTATGATAAGATGAGGTTTAAATTTTAATAATTCCTTGCACTATTACAAATGGAAAAAAAACTATATAACATAATAGAAACATCTATAGTTCTTAACCTCACAAGAATAAATTTACATGGTTAAAATTCAATGAACATATAATCCTTATCCACCTAGATAATTTTAAGAGTTTCATGGCATTACTACACATTTTATAGTTACTTGTCGAGCATACTGACAACATAAATAGTCACTCTAAAATCTATGGAGTCATTTTCCTTTACCTTCATATGATTTTAATAGTTACTCTCCTAATATAAATCCTACACACTCCCAAAATAAAAGGGATAAATATTTATTTTCATAAAGTTGCTATTCACACTCCACAAAATGTTTTGAGATTACTAACAACATATTGCATAATATACATGTATGAAGGAAAAACCTCTCCACATAAAATATTCATGGCCAAAGGAACAACATTTCCATGTATATTGTATCCATATTCAAAGGATAAGCCTCCTAATTCCACTTTACCTAAATTTTATATCAAAATTATTCATAATGAAGTTATTATAATAATATCCAAGAGAGTTGAAGATATCAAAAAGATATAAATTATAAAATTAATACATGAATTTATAGATGAGGTATGAGATGAATTAATGGGACACTTATAAACTACTACATGTTCTTAGGATCATATGATTTTAATTTTTCATATATCTATCATTTACATTTTAATTTCATTATACTTTCCCCCTTGGGTTTATTCCATGAGGCTGAGTCTTCTTTGGTCCCTTATTTGTTTACCTTATGCCTCACCTGTTGGGTTTATTCTATAAGTCTCCTCTTTGGTGTCTTTATTATTTTATTTTATGCCTTGCCTCCTAGGTTTGTTTCATGAAGCTATTATTTGGTAACTTGTTTATTTAATCTTATTAATTACATATTAAGTTTATTCCATGAGTCTCTTCTTTTATGCAATGGTTACTTAATTTTATGCCTTTACTATTGGGATTATTTTAGGAAGATCTTCTTTGGTGCCTTGAATATTTAATTTCATATCCTCCATATAAATTTTATTCCTTAAGGCCCATATTTTCTGCCTATTTATTTAATTTTTTACCTTCCCTTTTAAGTTTATTCCCTAAGGTTATTCTTTGGTGCCTTGTGTTTTTCCTTTAATTTCCTGCCCTATTCTATTTTATTTGATATTTTATGACCATATCCATCTTGGTTTTATGTTACTTTATTTCCTCTCCCCTCTTTGGTTTTCCTACATTTTTTATTGTGTTAGACATATCTTACATTCATGTGGATCATGATCCACATTTTGGGGTTTTGGAGCAGTTATCTTTTTATCAAGGGTGAGTTTGGTGAGTTCAAAATTTTGTGACTTGGCCTTCTCTTTTCCCCTCAATCCCATTTTATATTTTCGGTTGTGTCTTAGCTTCTTTCTATTTCTACCATGTGGTGTCTCGATGCTCTTTTATCACTAATAAGTTCTTGGTTCACCCAGGAGTATCACTAGCTCTCCATGTGGCAACCTGGCACTAATCCAAGGCAAGTTTATTTTTATCAAACTTTTAAGTGGTGCCATTGGTTGATGGAGTAATGGGAAAGGCACACTATGTAGTTATAATAATAAAGAAGTGGATATCTCCTTGTGGCATCATAACACTCCTTAGGAGTAAAGTTTTCTTTGTCAGAACTCTAAATTACAATGTTGGACAATGAAGTTAGAGGAGGGTCCCACTATGCATTTATAATGATGAGGGAAGTGAAATTTCTACATGGTACCCCTAAACTTATTTTATATGAAAATTTATTGACTTGCTCAAGAGTAACATTGAACCTCCATGTGGTGGTATGATGCTTATTCAGAGTGAATTTCTTTTTTGCCAAAGCTAGGAGTTATTTCATTGGTCGAAGAAAGTGGGTCCCCATTTCTAATAGCATTCTAGAGGTAGTTTTGGAGATAGATACGCATCCCCATTGTGCATATTCTAAGTGTTTTGGGTATCATAAAGTGTTTTAGTCATACCATATTTAATATTTTGAAGACCAACTGCATTTATGAATCAAAATTTCTCATTCAGCTGCAATGCCTCATCATGAGCATGAATACTTATTTCTAGGTGTTCCTTCCTTGTGATTCCATTTTGCCTATATATTTAGGGCTCATTCCTTTTGTAAGGGGCTAGGATTCGATTAATTATTTTACTCAGTGATTTTTTATGTAATAGTTTTATTTTGGAATAGGAATACTAGCAGTTAGCATTTTCATTTTAAGGCCTTAGTAGGTGCTTCTCCTAGAAAGGATCAAATATTGCATACTATGCCTTTCAGTCTTTTGTATCTTGTTCTCCCCCACCAATGAAGAGGATATGGTGTTATGTGTCAAACTAAGTGGAATTCATTTATGTTCATTATTTCCATTCTATGCTTATATAGTGTTAGATTTTTTTCTATTATAGGCTTTAAATCATGCACATGCTCTTTTACTTATCTATGATGTTCAAAATTTCAAGCTATTTTATGCAACTTTAGGAGTGAATACATTAAGATCTTGATGCATTACCTTAGTTTATTCTATTTATATTTACCTTTCTCTCTTCCCCTTTTCACCCCCAATTAATTTGAAGAGTTAGATTCTAAAATAGTGGAGGTTACTTTATAGACCACAAATTTGTCCCACAACTGTAAAGTTTCCCATAGGAAGAATGTTTGCCAAAAGTGATAGTTTTAGGTGTCAATAGTTATTTCTTTTTTGACATGCTTGATGGGACCCAAAACCATAATCACCTAATTATAAGTCAAATTTTATGAGCCATAGGCATGTCACAAGTTCCTAAATAATAAGGAACCTAGACTTGTTACAACCACCCCTGATAGTTACAACTTGCCATAGGATCATAGGATCTAACATGACACAACAACCACAACAAATGGCAATCCCAAGACCTCCAAGAAACTTTGTCATTTGTAATAATGGTAGCCCACTCATCCCTCTAGTATCACCATCTACATGGGACCCTATTCCTTCTAATGCCTTAAAGACACTCCCTAAATTCCTAGGGGAGGATTTTAAAATCATAGTAAAGCATCTTCAAGATGTTTCCAATGTCTATACTATGCACTATATCACATAATAAAATGTGGCCTTGAGGCTACTATCCACATCTCCCAAAGGGGTGAGCCTTTGACTAGTACCTATCCTCGCCTCCCAACTCCATCTCCACTTAGGATGACTTAGGCAATAGATTCTTTGAAAGATTCAATGAGAAAGTAGAATGATCATCTCTCCTACAAAAATTAATTACCATTAAAATTACCCCATAAGAGGTTATTATATCTTTCAATACCAGGTAAGATAATACCTAGAAAAGGATCCCAATAGTGGCTTGACTGCCCACTAGTATGGCCATTAATCTAACTCAAATTCTTTAACTCAGATATAGCCATCATGATCTAGTCTCTTGGAGGCCAGATGGTGCCAAATGCCTATGATTTAGTATTTAGAGTGGAGAATAACTTAATAGATGCCCAAAAGCTTCCCCCTCAACTATTTATTCCAATGTTCCCTAAAATATTGATGTTACCACAAGAGGAAGTCCTCAATACCTCATAAGCATTGCCTTTCATGTATGTGTATTCATCAACTCATGTAAACATGTCCTCTTCATCCTCGTTAGTTGTAGAAATGAATGACATGAAGAGCATCTTATGAAACTTCTCTAATGAGATCATAAATCTCAAAAGTTAGTAGGCCATGACCCCAAATCCCCCTTAACAAAACTACCAAAATATAATGGTCTTATATCAACAAAATCAGTACCAAGAAAGGTAAAGGCCTAATCTCGGCACTGAATTACTAGGTGCAATTAAACAGCCAATTTGTCTCAATTTTTGATCCCTTGTAAATTGTCTCACCAAGTTCAAATATATAATTGGTCATCAACCAAAATAACTTGGTAGATGAATAAAATTCATGGTGCTTTCCATGTAATGATGCATATACATCCCAAAATTTACTAAGAGGTAACCTATAATAAAAGGTTACTGAGCATTGAAGATAAAGAAATACACTTAATTTGGCCCCTTATGGGTACCGATCCCTAGGTGTCATAAATTTTGTTCTAATGGCACAAATGTAGGGAATGTCCTTATATCAAGAAGAATAAATAGCCCTAGAGCATGCACTTTTATCTTGGGTAGAGGGAAAAGATGTGGTTTTTACAAGTGAGATTCCCTCACTAAAATTCATGTGAGTCTAATCTAACTACTTCACCCTATCCAAAAAGAGACCAACTAAAACCTAAGAGGCATTCATGAGGCCTAAATTGAATTTTGAGAAAATTTTAGGACCCAACCACCACCTATGGTATATAAAAAATAGAGTAAAATAATATAAAATAAACTAAAGGACACCAAGGTATGACTACAAGGGTCATTAAATGTGGTGAAATAGTGAAAGAAGACTCAATTTAATGTCTCTTTAGGATGTGTTATCTATTCCTAAACAAAAATCTCTACTATAAGAAGCATTAGAAGACTGAGAAAAACCTAGGCAAAGTAACCTGACTATAGAGCCAACACAAAACAAGGGGAAGGAAGCCAACATCAATGCACCACATCATGCACCATCAAAATTCATCAACTCATAGATGGGGGTAAGTTAAAAAACTGACCCTATTTTATTTAACCCTCATTATGGGGAAGAAACTACTACACAATTCCATGATCGACTCTGGCACCAGCACCATAGTGATGTCCAAATAGACTAAAAATGTACTACAACTTCATTATGAACCTTTGAATAAAGGGGTGATACAATTAAATAATAAGAAGGTTTAGAACTTAGGTATTATTAGAGCTCTTCCCTTAACATTGTACTCTTGTCCTAATATCATGGTCACCCAAGAAGTTGTAGTGATAGATATCCTATCAATCTTTTGGCTATGTCTATCAAGAGCTTCCACCACCAAAATAAGTGGATACTTATCTTTGGATTGATCCCACTTGATCTTGAGGACCAAATATGGCTCAAAATTAAAAGTGTTGTCTAATACACTACATCCAAAGCACATATCAAATGATGTTATGATGAACTTTGAAGTGATGCATACTTATTTCTCAAAGAAGGAAACACATTACATAGAAATTCTTAAAGAAGAAAGAGTGGCTGAAAATAGGAGCCTAGAGGAAGAAGTCATCATTAATAAATTTATTGATAATGATCCTTTCATGAATTTTGATGACACTAGCCTTAGGAACTATGTAATTAATGATTTATATCAAGCCATCCCTGATGTCATGAATAAGGAGGATCAAACCAAAGATCGTAAAAGTGAGTCTGATGTTTGGATTCTACATTTTAATGATGCAAAATGTAAAACTAGATCTAAAAATGGCATCTAGTTGGTGTCTCCATCCATAAAAGAGACCTTATGATCCTTTTTATTCTAATTTGTTTTCACAAATAATGAATCCAAATATGAAGTGTTATTCCATGGCCTCAATTTCATCGAGCACATGGGCATGAAGAAGTTAAAAGTGTTCAATGATTTTGAATTAGTAGTGAGACAAGAGGGGTCACAATTATGAAGAATGTCTACATGAGATCCTAACACCACTAAATATGGGATTTATTTGAAGTATTTAAAGAATTTAATATTCAAATCACTTCTAGGTCCATGAACTTAAAAGCAGATAAAATGGTGGTGATCAGCTCCTAGTTCAATCCAGTGATCGATTTGTTCACCAATGAGCAAGTAGTATGGGTTATCATTAAGCTTGATATTTCAAATAATGACCAAAACTAGAAAGTGTTTGAAATTATGCCCATATATTCATGTTTCTCTATCAATCATGCAAATTTTTGGATTAGTTACAATCAAAGATCAAAGAAGCCTATGGGAATTAGATCATGTAACTAAAGTCCAACAAACTTCTAAAGTGACTAATCACCCTAGAGAATCTATTTGATTTTGTTGATGCTAGGAATGACAAATGGAATTTTATCATAGAAAAAAGTGAATAATCCAAGCTCGATGTCAGAGGTGGAAGAAAACTAAAAGTAGGGAAAGAAGTTTCCCATAAGGATAAGGACTAACTAGTGTATTTTTGAAACAAGTATGAAGGAGTAATGGCCTGGACCTATGATGACCCAAATGGATATGACCATAAGGTCATTTAACATACCATTGATCTAATTTAAGGTTCTAATCTTGTATGTTAGAATCAAAGGTTGGTTAACCAAAAAATTGAGTCTTATGGCTCAAAAACTAAGGAAACTGATTGACTCAAGAATCATATACCCAATCAAGAATTCAACTTGGGTATCTAACTTAGTTCTATTGATAAAAAATAATGGAGAAATTTGACTATGCATGGACTTCTAAAATTTGAATAAATCATATCTAAAGGATAATTACCCCCTTCCTTATATGAAATAGATCCTCCAAATAGTAGTGGGTGTAGAAATATTTTCTCTACTAGATGGATTCTCTAGATATAACTAGGTATGGGTAAATAAAGAGGACCAACATAAAACCACCTTTACCATAAAGTGGGGAACCTTCACATATGTTAATATGCCTTTTAACCTCTCTAATATAGGGGTTACCTTCTAACAAGCCATGGACATAGCCTTTCAATGCCTAATCAACAAAATAATCCTTATCTATTTTGATTATCTCATGGTGTTCTCCAAGAAAGAAGATTAATTTGATCATTTGGAGAAAGTTTTTCAAAAATGGCAAAATTTTAGGGTATCTCTCAACCCAAAAATACATGTCTTCAATGTCATACAAGGCAAGTTATTAGGTTACATTGTATCTAAAGAAGGCATCTCTATCGATCCCAATAGATTAAAGGCCATCAAGGATTTAGCATTACCAATCAATAAGAAGTGAGTCCAATCTTTCTTGAGAAATATCAATTTCACCAGTAGATTCATATCTAAACTTGTGGGGTTGGTAAGGCCAATCACATTGATGTTGAAGAAGGATTAGAATTTTAAATAGACCCCCAAAGGGAGAATAGCATTTGATAAGATCAAGGATATGATATCCACTACCCTTGTGCTAGTCAACCCTGACTTCTCCAAAGGGTTTGTCATGTGTGTTTATGGGAGTCAACATATCTTAACATCCATGTTAATGTAGAACGAAGAGGAAGGGATAGGCAAACACCCAATTTCCTTCTATTATATAACCTTACGTGATTATAATACCAAGTATAATTTATTTAAAATATAATCTTTTGATATCATCAATGACCTCAAAAAATTTAGGCACCTGGTAGTGGGGAGAAAGATAATGGTATATGTGGTGCACCCTAACATCAAAGAATATATAATGGAAGGAGAGATCACTGATAAAAGGGCCAATTAAATAACCAAAATCTTTGAATATGACATAGAAGTCAAACCTACCAAGGTGATTTAAGGAAGAGGACTTTGTGAGTATCTAGCCCAATGTGTGGATGCCCCAATAGAAGAATCAGATACATTGGAATAGTTATAGTGAATCAATATGAAGCTGACAAGTCCTAGGTTATTGATAGGAACCATTTTATTCAAATAATATAATATCCATGTAGCCTCTCTGCACATATAAAATGATTCTATAGATTGCAGGGGGCTAGCTACATGCTAGTCTAAGGGGTCTTCTTCAAAAGGAACTTTGATGGGGAACTACTCTGATGTGTTAAAAATAACTAGGCTAGTAATATCCTATAGAATATTCATTTTTCCCCTTTGGGTGGACATTTATTCATAAATATAGTCATGACCAAGATCATGCATATGGGATATTACTAGTTGACTATATTCTCTAAATGCCATTAGGCAATCAAAAAGTGCTAATAATGTTAATTCTTCATAGGCAAGTGGAAGAATTCAAGCATATCATTGAATCCAATCATAAATGACAAACCTTTCACACAATGGGGCTTATATTTTATTGGGATGATAAATCCTATATCTAGCATAGTCCATAAATGGATATTTATGGCCATAGATTAATTTACAAGGTAGATCAAAGCAACCCCTATGAAGGAAGAAACTAAGAAAATGACTCTCAACTTCTTAAAATAGCTAGTAGTAAGGTTCAACCCACCAAAAATAATCATTTTTAATAATCTAAAGGCTTTCCATGGTTCCAAGATTTCATAATTTGTGCTCTAAAATGGCATTTTCTTGAAGACTTCATCTAATTACTACCCACAAGGAAATGGGTTGGTTGAATCAACCAATAAAAATCTCATAAGATTGATCAAATGGATAGGCACTTACTAATAGTGGGAGTAGTATATTCATCTCAAAATGGCTCTATAGGTTAACTAAATTACTCCCAATAAAATTTTAAAGACATCCCTATATAAACTAGTATATGAGAAAGAAGTGATCATGCCCATGTCAATAGAGTTTCTTGACTTGCATCTTTTGAATGCTATTGAGATAGTAGAGAATGAAGTGAAGGTGGTTAGGCTGGTGGAATTTTTTAGTCTTTAAGAAGTGAGAGAATGAGCTAGTGATGCTAAGGTCACCTGATAGTATGTGGTCAAGTGATGGTTTGATAAAAAATCATCTATCCCAGGCTTCAAGCTAAGAGATTTGGTTTTAAACCATGACAAAAGGGCCACAAATACATGCCAACATAGGATACAAGCTAAGAGATTTGGTTTTAAACTATGACAAAAGGGATACAAATCCATGCCAACATGCAAAATTTGATTCCCTATGGAGGGGACCCTTTCACATCATTAGTGATTGGTAGAGTAATGCTTTTGAGTTTGAGAATGAAGAAGGCAATGTCTTAGAGATTTCAATTAATAGAATCCATTTAAAACATTTCAACTGATTTATCAATTCCCCCTTTACATAGTTATTTTCCCTTTCATTTATTTATTTCCTTTGTTTGTTGTTTCTTTTCAAAAATAAGTTGTTAGCATAAGTTGTTCCTTCAGTTGCCAAATGTCCATGCCTTGGCTCCCCTAATTTTGAATCATCTATTGATAGATTGATATCTACCCCACTCACCTTTCTATTAATGCCATATGCTCCATCTTGCATGGTTCCCCAAGAGGATCATTGTAAATCTCTTATGAGATGTTCTCTAAGCATGTGTGCCACCCTTAACATTTATGGGGCACTCTAATTCAAAATATACATGATGATCATACTTGAAGTATTGGCCTATAAATAACTCTCTCTCAATGGAGATAGACATTTAAATGCCTGATATTTTCTAAGATAAATGAGTGAATAATTGAGAAATTGAGCAGAGCATCTTGAGCTAAGAAATTTGAGAAAGAATTGTAAGGATCATGAGTGGAAACCAATATCTAGTATTTTTCCTTGAGAAAAGAGAGAATTTTTGAATGAAGGTTTATAGGATCGAAACTTATATGTCCTCATTTGGTAGCATAAGGCATCCAAGTAAGTAGAGAACCCATAGGTTAGGTGGTCATGGAGACATTCCCCCATTGTATATAGTAAGAAAATTGCATGCTTCTACATTCATATATCTAAGGCCCAAAGTACTAAATGTTAAGAGTATCACCAAGGGGTGTTATAGGGACCTTGCACTAGTCCTATACTATTTATATGAGATCTTTGACTCCAAATTGGCCAAAAACACAAAGAACCTGAGAGAGGGCACCTAAACCTAAATGTTTGAAAAGGTCTAAAGTAATGACTATGTGTCATTTGGGTATAGGATTTGGAGCTCTATGCTAGCTTAATACATGGTGACTCTTGTACACCCATGCCTAAATATCATTACCATATGTTTAGATTGATAGGATGCCAACACTATAATTATTATAGGCAATAACCACCTAAAATTGGATACCAATGCCAATGCCATAAGGGAGATGCTTCAAAAGTTAGAGCCAATGCCATAAGGGAGTCACATAAGATTACTATGATTTTTTAAAGTGCTTCCTATCCCTAGTCCTGATTGATCTCAACTAAGAAGCCATCACTTTTAAAATAATGGACCATTAGAGATCATGGCTCACTAGTGGAATAATTCTAATTGACAAGTTCTTCAAGGCCCATTTCATGTTCATTTAGGTCCATGAATTTAAGGATTCGTTCCAGTTCCTACACCTATACTTACTCACAAATAGGACCCTAGCCTTAGAGTTGGCTCACCTACTTAACATGGTCAACTCAATATATGGCATAGGATGTAAGAAGAAGGCCCTGTATGACATCCCCTTTTAAAGAGGAGGAATCATAGTGGTGAAGAGTTCATAGGATCACCTACTTAGACTCAATCTTGTAGAGCTCAACCTTGACTAGATCAATGACTATTAGAACTATGACCTAGTTGGCTACATAGAAACCTTGAATACCACTACCCCATTTACCCAAAAGCCTTGGCCATACTTTAAGGAATGAAGGTCATCGATGGATGATGATATTAAGTATTACGTGGATCTATCAAATATCCCTTTAGACACCCAAAGGTCGTGGGAGTCATTTTATAAAGTGGTTTGGGAGTTTAATCACACAAAGAAAATAATAAGGGGTATGAGGGCATAACTCATGTAGAGAGACTAAAGATAAGATAAAATAGATGCGTATTGGAAATATAGGTAATAAATCAGCAATATAGGACTAAATTTTGAATACCTGGACACTTATAAGACATTTCAGAACCTCTGGGATGAGTACCATGAGTAAGAAGCTCTAATAGGAGAAGAAGTCTTGATCGAGGAAGAAGAAGAGGATACCCCTGTAGAGGAGGAAGAGAGCACCCATTTAAAGAAGGAGGAGGAAGTTTCAATGATTCAAAGACCCACAAATTTTCCAACTCCTTTATACCTATATCCAACCACCCATAAGTAGTTATAGATCATTATATAGTATCTTGAAGTAGGGTCATCTCAACCCAGGTAGCTCGAAGCACAAGTGTCTAGCCCTCCACCAAAGCCCCCAAAAAATAAGGTTTAATTTTCTCACCCCTTCTTTCCACTTTCACTTTATTCTTCACTCCCTCTTCACCCTCCAATATTTTCACTAATCTTGTACCACTTTCCTCTACATAGTCCATCTCCTCACTTTCATTGCTCTCCTCTACATAGCCAATCACCTCCCTTATACCTCTCTTCACTCCTCCACCCTCATCCACCACATTAACATCCATCATGGTGTAAACACCCCACACCCCTCTCCATGGTCTCTTACCTTTCTCTCCTTCTACCCTAACCCTTCACCCACTCATCCCCCAAAGAAAAACATCCACCACTTCATAACAGTAAGTGACCATTCCCTTTGGCTAACCATAAGGATCCCCTTCATGGGGAAGTTAAACCAGTCAAGAGAAATTTCATCATTAATTGGAGACTATTATAAAATCTTTAGAGGCCCAGGTAGAGAAGAGAAGAGGAAAATAGGCCAAGGCCCTAGTATTACTTCACATACAATCATTCTTTACCCTGACACAACAATCTCTAATGATTGCACACATGGTGTCCCAAGTAAAAAATCCCTAAAAATAGATGAAACTAGGGGATACTCAAAACACACCATCAAAATCAACCTTAGGTAGGCCAAACTAACTGATAGGGTTGAGTTGATGGAATAAACACAAAAGTTTGTTACCATAAACTATATCAAGGTTGGTTGACAGTTAGATAAGAATGTAACTCACAAGAGTGATATCTATGGTTAATTTCCTCAATATTAAGGGCAATTCCAAAGACATGGATCTCACCAAAATGAGGTCTGACATGTAGATATGCATCACCAATGAGATATTTCAAGTGGAATCTAATGAAAGAGCCTAGTTATGGATTTAGGTTATAGAACTTAAGACTAAGATAGATGGTCTGAAGAAGGAGAAGTAGGCTACAGATAATAAGTTGCATGAGAAAGAAGTAGAGCTCACATAGACCTATAAGAATACTTAGATTATATTAATACACAACAATAATTTTAACAAGAGTCCTTGGCCAAGGACTAAGATATGCATTAATTAAAGAATGACTTCACCACCTACTCCCAGATCATAGGGATCCTCCCCATGGTCCAATAATTGTATATATCTTATTGGGAGAGGATAAATAATGTAGATAAAAAATTGAAGCCATCACTCAAGTTCATCATAAACTCTCAATGATTGAGCTCCCAAGTAAGTGCATCTATGGATCAAATCCTTGACTTTATGTCCTGAAAAGTTTAAGATTCATAGCTCCTAGTCCATAAGCTATACAATGTGATGGATGGGAAACTATAGGTAGTAGGGTGGCTGACCAAAGGTAAGCAGTGGTAAAGATAAATTGAGTTTTTGAGCTACAACAAGGAAACAACAAAGTGAAATACATTTTTAGATGCCTTAAAAAAGGTGGCTCAAGATACGAAGGGGCATATCAAATAACTAGTCTAGTTGGTACTCCCCTCCCCATTCCTCTTAGATAATACCATCCTCTCAAGATAAAATAAAAGAGTTGTTAGAGAATGAATAGAATGACTAGATCATATTTATGGCTCTCAGTCAAGCACCAAGTGTCTTTAAGGTGGAGACCATTTTACAACCTCTCACCCAGATAGAATTTTAAATGATAGAAATTATTCAAGGCTTGAGTAGCATCTCCTCCAAGGAGATCATTGATTTTTATAGGGCCTTCGATGATAAAAATAATAAAACTCAATCAAAGGAGAGAAACTGGATGCCTTTAAAGGTAGCTCTTCAGAAATTATAAGTTCATAGGCCTCCCCTTTTTATAATTACTTTAACTAGTCTAGGAAACTAGAATTTTGGGTTTTTCCATCTGCAAATGGATTCCCCTACAAGTCACTAGGAACTATGGATCATGATCCACATTTTTGAGTTTTGGATAAATTATCTTTTTGTTAGGGGTGATCTTGGCAAGTTTGGAATTTTTTTCTTTGGCCTTCTCTTTTCCCCTTGAGCCCCTTTTGTATTTTTGGTTGTGTCTTAACTTCCTTCCACTTCTACCACATGGTGTCTCAATGCTCATTTATCACAAAGATTTCTTCATTTCACCCAGGAGTAGTAACAGCTCTCCATGTGGTAACCCAAAACTCATCCAAGGGAGGTTTATTTTTATCAAAACTTCAAGTGGTGCCATTGGCTGATGTATTAATGGGTAGGGCCCACAATGTAGTTATAAAAAGAAAGAAGCATAGCTCTCTATGTGGCATCATGATGCTCCTTGGGAGCAAACTTTTATTTGTCACAGATTATAATTATGACATTATCTAATAAAGTTAGAGGGTCCCATTATGTATTTATAATGATGATAGAAGCAAACTCTTTACGTGGCACCCCCACACTCATTTTATATGAAAATTTATCATCTTGCCAAGGAGTAGCACTGACCCTCCACACTGTAGCATGATACTTGTTCAGAGAAAATTTATTTTTTTTAGAGATAGGATCTATGCCATTGGTCAAAAAAAGTAGGCCCCCATTTCTAACATCATTCCAGAGGTAGTTTAAGAGATAGACATGCATCCCCATCATGCATATTCTAAGCATCATGGGAATCATAAAGTATTGTAGTTATGTCATATCTAAGATTATGAATACCAACTACACTCATGAGTCAAAGATACTCATTCAATTTTAATGGCTTCATCATGAGTGTGAGTGCTTATTTCCAAGTCACTTCCTCATGAGGTCATGGTGCCTATATATTCAAGGCTCATTCCTTTTGGAAGTGGTTGGGAGTTTATTAATTGTTTTACTATTATCAGAGCAACCATTTTTTATGTATTAGTTTTAGTTTGGAATAAGAGTATCAGTAGTTATCATTTTCATTCTAAGACCTTAGAAGGTTATCTTCTTGGAAAGTATTGAATATTTTATATTGTGCCTTTCAACCTTGTTCTCCCCATCAATGAAGAGGATGTGGTGTTCTATGTCAAACTAAGTAGAATTCATTTATATTAGTTATTCTAATTCTCTACTTCTATAATTTTATATTTTGTTTCTTTTATGGGCTTTAAATCATTTGCATGCTCTTTTACCTATCTATGATGTTCAAAAGTTCAATTTATTTTATGCAACTTTATGAATGAATACATTAAGATCTCAGTACATCACCTTAGTTTATTTCAATTTTATTTACCTTTCTCTCTTCCCCTTTTCACCCCAATTAATTTGAAGAGCCTACTTTTAAAACCCTATAGGTTGCTTTATAGACCATAAATTCATCCCACATCTATAAAGCTTCCCATAGGAAGACTATTTTCTAAAAGTGAGAGTTTTAGGTGTCAACAGTTCACATTTCTGATAACATGACATTAATACCTATTTTATACATCTTATTTACCCTTTTTGGCTTGCCTCTACACTGTTATAATTTTAAAATGAATGAATAGACATTCACATATGCCAAAATATATGTTATTATTCATCTTTTTTTATATAACTCCCCTCTCATAGGAAATTGCAAACATACCATCATTTTAACATTATATCTTTATATAAAATATTCATAGTCCCCATTTTCATGTTCCTACTTTTCCACTTATGGAACACTTAGGTCAAAGATAATATTTATCCTTTTGATAAGGTGCAAGTATAGGGTTATTTAATTTTCTTTATTTATTAGGTCTCCTCTATAGTGGCTAGGTGTAAGTTATCTAGTGTTGTAATTTTGTAAACAACTAATTTTGATCTCAATGTAATTTAGGTGTTTGTTTGCATTGATTTATAACACTTGAGTATGTGTAAATTATCAAGCCATATAAATATCTCATTTGTGAATTTTTTTTGTGTTATAGATCCTAAATTCCTCCCCTAGTATTCGTTTTATCTATCTTAACTGTTTCCCCATATTACCTTGTGTTCCCCTATGATTCCTTGAATGTTTCCAAGAGTGTAATGAAACACTAATAGTATGACCAAGATCATATTGGTAGGTTCATGGTCCCATAAATTTATAGGTAAAATGAATCATTCCAACCATTTATCTAGTGAATTTTCTACTTTTTTTCTTTCCCACCCTTTGTGTGTTAGCATGTGTGCATATACAGTCCTAATTTAAATTTTATAATTTTATATATACATAAGTACACTAAGAAAAATTAATTTTTAAAGAGTGATAAGAGTTTAATAGAAGGTTTATATTGATAAGGAAGTACTAATTTTAAGGATTGCCTTAGATTTATACTCAAATTCTTCATATTGCATTACTCCTTTAATCATATAGTGAAATAACATATAATAATTATGGATTTAATCACTACAACTTCTTGTTGAATTATTTAAAAATCTATTTTTTAAATTTTCTAATGGAAATGTTATGACTGAGAAAGGACCCTCGTATATACACCATTTTTCTAAGTTTTTCAAAGTTTTGAGATAAAATTAAGCTTTCAATGAAGGTAAAGGATTTATGGGTGGTTCATAATAGACTATGAGAAAATGAGCAAGGGTGTTGGAGCACATGAATAAAGGAAAAAACTCACCATATTTGTTTTAGAATTGTAAACCTTTTCCAATATCATACACTTTTTCACTAATGACATACCCTACCTAATCCTAGTTAATAGGGAGTGTGCCAAGCCACTCTTGGTCAATTATTCATAGTCATCATATTCTTAAATAAAAAATTGGTTATCATAGCATAAGTTTTTGGGAATATTTACATTTGATTTTACCCTTAAAAGTATACATTGTTGATAAAAGTTTATATTTATCTTAGGACCACATCTTGTTCAATTCAAAACATTTCAATACATTTTTTGGTGTAATAATGTATTTTTTTATTTTCATACTATTATATTATGCTTATATTTTAATGACACAAATTATTTGTAATTATATGCTCTATATTTTGACCTATATTTATTTATTCATAAAATGTTTAGGTTAACCTACATTTCCTCATATATTAATTCTATTTTAAGATTGGATTGTACATGTATTGTATATTAGATATAATTTTTATGGGGAATGTATTATTTATTTCTGTATCATTAGCTCTAACTCCTTGTGCACTGTTGTAAATCATAGTTTGTTGTTATTATTTTATAATTCCAATTCTAGGGTACTTTTGCATCTTATATGTAAGGAGGTTGTATCTAACAATTTTACCATGAAAATTGATAAATTGAGTTTAAAACCTAATGATTTTGTTGATATTCCTTATATTAATACTCATGTTTATTCAAAAAATAAAATGGTGACTATAAATGATATGAATGTTCCTTATTTTGATACATATGTGGGTGATAATGTCAATGAAAATGATATGAATGCACATGATTTCAATGCCAATGTTATGAATTATAATGACATGAATGATAATGTTGTGACTAGATCCCAATATCTAGGTATTTATGTTGAATATAAAGATAGGTTTGAAATACTTACCCTGTTTAAAAAACATGTCTTATACCACCCTAGATAAATTTATGCATTGTTATATTTTTCAATCGATATGGATTGAAAATTCATACCTAAAGAGCCCATAGTTGAAGGTATACATTTTAAGGTGAATAATGGGGTTTTAAATGCTTTTACTGTAGAATGAAATTATAGAGGTTCCTTTCCATTCTTGATAATATGTTTGTTTCTAATATTTGTCCTTCTCCTATTTAATTTACTCTTGTTGTTATGTATTTGCCTTCTCAAAATGGGGTTTTAAGGACTTACCCTAAAGTACTTAGTATTCATTCAAATATATTAAATTAATATAATGTGAATGCTTGTTTTATATAAATACAACCCCACTTTAATAATGTCATTAGGTGTTATTAGTAAATTTATTTGTAGGCATTTTGGATATTCCTTGTGCAAGTTACTATGAGTTTATAAGTTAGTTGTAGAGGTTTTTTGGGATGGTAAAACCTTTATATATCCCATATATTCTATGTCAATAATTACATTTTGGCACCCTCTTTTATTTAATTTTGAGATTAATGAAATGGTTATGGTTTGGCCTCTTGTGAGCACAAGATTCAACCTAAACCTAAGTGGTTTTATGGTATTGTGAATCTTGGATCAATGGTGTCAAAGTCACAATGTATGAAGAAAGATTGGTGGATGCATAGAAGAGATGAAGATAATATGCCTATTTGAAGGAGAGTAAGATAATTAAATTTGTATTTTTTTTGCATTTTTAAACTTTTTTACTATTATGTTGAATTTACATGAAGTGAAAAATTGTGTAAAATTATTATTTTTACATAATATATGTGTTTTTTAGGTAAGATATTCATATAAAAGTATTTATAGAGTATTTAATAAATCATTTAAATATTTCATAAGCATTTTTTATATTAGATATTAATTTTTATTGGATTTTTACTTGTATGTTATTATACATTTACCCAAATGAATATCATGAGTATTCATTATCTAAATGACATTTTTTCTCATGTATTATTGGTAATAATCATAAGCAAGGGGGACCACTTTCACAAAGAATAACCATAACTATTTTTTAGTAGGGGGGAGGAATGGTCAATGTAATTCACCACTTTGGGATTCTCACCATGAAGCATTATTCCCCATTGGCATAGAGTTAATAAAGAATTATATTTATTTATATATTTTTTCAAATAATGTTTTAGTTGCTAGGGTTTTAGCAAAGATTTTTTTTGTAGTTTTTTGGATATTTGGGATTTATCTAAAATAGGAAAAATTCATATTTTTTAAGTGGAAGAGATAGAGTATGAGACACATTTTATAATTAAATATATTATTCGAGGCATTGGAGTGATGAAATAAATTTATTGGAATAACCATGAAGTACTAAAATTTCATGTTGAAGCATTAATCCTAATTGAACCATCAAAAAATCTTCATTAACTTGTTTGGGGCATGTTTATATTTAAATATGTAGTTTTTTATTTTTCTAGGACATTAAATACTAAATACTATCCTTTAATTATGTATGAGAATTTTGAAATTGGAATCCAATGCTGATTTTCATTTGAGTAAGGTGTGAATCTCTAGATATGAAAAGGCATTGAAATCCTCAAAAAAACATTGGCATGAATTTTTGAAGCTCTGATTAGTGGCATTTAACTCACAAAGGTGTTGAAACTAAAGTGTATGAAATATTTGATTTTTCTATGGCACTAAAAATCCTTGGAAAGCATTGGAAGAATGACTAAAATGAGATTAAATTCTATAGTTTAGTAAATTTTATTCGTAAGTGGGAACTTGAACATATTGATCTTCTAAATATTATTCAACATGTGTGTGTGTGAGAGACAGAGAGAGAGATAGAGAGACTATGTTATTTATATTTTTTATTTTTGTAAAATATAAAAACAACATTCTATATAGAATATTTAAACTTTATGTCTCATAAGTTCTTCTAGAGAAAATGGAAAGGAATATTTTTTAAATCACTTGGAGTAGTAGGAGGTTCTATGTTAAAAAATCTTCAAGTATATTTTTGTTCAAAATTTTTTTATATGTTTTCAATTCAAAAATTAATTTTTTGTGTATATTCTACTTTCAAATCACATGAAAATTATATGAAGTAGATTCAAAAGGTTTAAAAACCCATCAAATAATTATTTTTAAAAATTGTTTTGGTTGAGGTTAAGTTAAAAACCCATCAAATAATTATTTTAAAAAAAAAAATTGGTTGAGGTTAAGTTAAAAACCCATCAAATAATTATTTCATATTTTATATAGAGGTTAAGTGCTAAACCCGTAGATGAGTTTTTTTTGTGAGTGTGTGTCATTTTTTGGTGAAATTTTATTTTATTTTGGTGTGCATTAATTCAAAAAAATTAATAAAATCTAAGATTTTACTTTTGAAAATGGTCTATTTATAGTTTCCAATTATGTTGATTGGTTTAGATGATATTTTATGATTATATGGCACCTTAGTCTTGTACACTTGGCAAACTCAGACCTTGGTTTTTCATCTTGGTTCTTTACCTTTCCCACTTCCATAAGTCTCACATATACTCTATATTTATGCCACTTGGACTCTATATCTTAGTCTGACCAGTCTTCTGTTAATCACCCAGGTCTTCTATCTTTCCTAAAATTCTTAAAATGTACTTATCTTCCATCTCTTCAAGTTAAGAACCTATACATATTCTCTCGCTCCCTATACACTAGTGTCTAGGATAGACAATAGATTAAATTCTATTTTCTTATCCTAACACAAGTGTATAGTGCCTAAAAGTCATCCAATTGGAAAATAAAATGTATCCTAATGTTCAGATTAAGTGCTTTAATATAATTTATTACTGAAAAAGGATTGATATAAATACAAGATCAACCCTCATTCATTTCTCACCTAGCAGCATATAAAAATACCAAAGAGACCAAGGTAACTTATTAAAATAACTCTATCAAGAATAAAATTGAAAAAATATTCCCTTATTATATACCAGTAATAGACACATTATATATATAGGTTTGAATTTCTAAAGGAGAAGTTCAAGAGTCTTATTTGACAAGCTACAATCTAGGTCACTATTATACTTATTTTGCACATATTGTATGATTCACATGCAAGACAACACATAGGGGAGAAATAAATGATTCTGAGGCCCTATTATATATTATTGGAATGTATTAAATTCCCTCTCATATCTATGTGTTTTGGGTTAACTTGACACCATGTTCCCATTAATACATTTTCCCCAAGGTCACTATGAAGATGGAGAACTAGGGTTTTGCCATCTCACAAGGAGTAGCTGTCCATAACTTATATTTGATTACACAAAATTGAAGTTAAATAAAAACCTATAATCATCTAGGTTGTTTCCTCCTATTCAAATATGTATTCTATATAGGACACTTGTGTTGAACCTACATAGTAGCATCGATGCAACCATCCCAAGCCAATGTTAATGTCTAGAGTGCTAAAAGCATTCAATCATAATATAAAAAATGTTTTAAAATATCCTTATAACTTTATTTATATATACACAATTAAATTATCATTATAACAAGTTAATTACATCACTTATTTATCATTTTTATATCTATCATAGTTATATTTTCCATATTTATACTATCTCAGCATAATAAATTTAGTGTATGCTTATATCTAAGTTTAACATATAATTTTACTACTATAGATCTAATTATTACCATTATTCCATTTAATTTATATATAACCCTTTAATTCAAATATATTTTCAATGATAATATCACCTTATATCAACATTTTATGGTTAAACATTTGGTGAACCTGACATGAGTTTGCTAAACCAAAACCCTAGTTTACATATTAGGTTTTCACCTTATTCAAAATTTAATTTTATATTTATTAATATAATTTTAATATATAATTTCTCTCTTAATTATATGGTAATATCATATTAATTCTTATTTAAATCTTTGCTTTGGACCTAGTTGTTTTATGCTTCATATTTGTCTTAAACATTACAAACCTTATGGCATCACTAGCAGAACTCCATGCATGAAAGATTCATTATGATCATTATTTTAATACACATAATGATAAATTTATTTCATATGAATACCTATAATAATTAAAAAAAGAGGATAAAACTTGTTTTTCTTACAACTATGATAATGAAAAAACCAATGATGCAAATGCAAGCATATATGAGCAAAGTAGTGATCATGTTGTTTCCACTCTTGTTTATGAATGTGAAAAAATGCCTCTTGGTTATGACACATCTCAAATTATTATATTTTATTATATTTAAGATCCAACCAATATACAAAATTAATCCATTCCTAATATTGAAAATCAAACTATTGCATCCATACCCTGTTTAGTTATTTCAATAAGTGGGTGTGATTCTCCTCTTTCTAATATTTAAAATGTCAAAGAAGTTAAATTTTCCTCCACTATCTCTTATAATGAAAACATTAACAAAAAAAAGTGTCTCTCATTCCCCAAATAATTATAATTTCAAAATTTACATTCCTTATTTGCATGATTAAAATGAAAATAGACAACTTTCTTCTTCCTCTAAAATTTATGATGAGAAAAATGCATGCCCCATATCTCCCATTGTGTGGGTTGAAGAAGAAAATAAGAGTGCATCTTAAAATCATATGGAAACAATTAAAAAAAAATCATTATTTAGTGACACAAAAAAAACCCAAGTATATTTGAGTTATCTATATCAAAGATCAAACCATATACATCCAAGCAATAATAAAACATATTTCCCAAAGGTTTCATAATGAGATAATTTCTTAAGACAAATATAAAGGATGAAAATGATATTTATTTCAATGTTCCTATCTCACATAAAATTTATTTAACTCAAGTATAATGTGATATGGCATTTTTAAACCTTTTTTCTTTTAGATATGAAAGTAAAATAGAAAGTGAAGGTGACATTATTCCATCCCTTTGTGTGGTACATATAATAGAAGTATTGAATCTTATTCTAAAAGGGAGAGTGTGTTTCAAAGTGAAATTATTTATCCTATTCCTATAATATGTCATGAAATTTCAAATAATATAGCATATTGTGATGATATTAATATTAACCTTTTTTCTATTCAACAATATAGACTTACATCATTGGACATGGGTGTTCTTTTAATATTGAAAAATCATGTGATGAGCCTATTTTAGCTGAAGATAAAGATTTTATCATTCCTATGTTTTATATACATGGTAATTTATAAACCATATTAAAATCCTAAACTTATTATTATGATATGTTAACTATTATGACTACCATCAAAGATTTGCAACAAGCCAATACTCTTAAAACTACAAATTTATTCTCATGAATCTACTCTTGAGGAGAATACATTAATAGAGAAACCCATTTATATGGATGAGTTTTAGTATCCTTATCCTTAAAACTTATTTATCATAAAATTATCCTTGTTTAATGGTCTAGGGGATATTTCTATTCATTTTTAACAATATATACAATCCTTTGAATAGTGGGCCCAAAATGAATGCATGTTCGTAAAGGATTTTCATCATATCTTAACCCAATGGGATCTTGATTAGTTTTATACTCTCTTAAATGGTTCATTATCAATTTTAAAACAAATTGAAGATGCATTTCTATCACATTTTCATCATTATGCCTTACCTAAATTACCATTAGAACATTTACAAACATTGAAATAAACAAAAAATGAGCCTATATAATATTATGTTAATTGATTTAAGGATTTTTTTAATTCCTTACATTACACACCCTTATATTTAGAAATACAATTTATATTTAGTAGAGTTCTTCTTTCTCCACTCAGAGAAAGAGAATTACATAAGCCCTTTGATGCATTTAATACCTTATATTGGGATGTGCACCAAATATGTGTGTGTTCTAGTGAACACCCAAACTAAGTTGCCTATTTCTCCATCCAAACCCAAACATGGTAAAAATTATGTTTCCAAGGCATATAAACAAGTTACAAAAAGCATGAATCAATAAAAACACCTTAAAAACCCCCAACAATATATTTTAAAGAACAAAGATTAAAGGTATTGAACAAAGGAACATGTTTATAGAGTATCTCCCATGATTAGACCATATAAATATAAAAAATGGTAGCCTCTTCCATTTTATTGTTATTGAGATATATTGAATGATATATTACACACTTTATTAGATAAACAAATGATAAAACTTACTCCTAATTTACATTATCCATGGCACTGATTTCAAAAGTCAAAAGGACATCTTTGCACTTACCATATTATTAACAAACATTTAGATAATGAGTGTTTTTATTTTGATCAAAAGCTTACACAACTAGATTCTCAAAGAATTATTTCATATCAAAAAGACATATCTAGGCTTATTCCACATTCTTCTCCTAGAGGCTCATCTAAGAGGTTTTATCCATCACATGCTACTCCTAGTGAGGAACACATTGTCCATCAACCTTCACAAAATATGACTACTATTAGAAGTACTTTTCCTAGTGTACTCTCTCCCAAGACTAATCTCTAGCACATTGTTCCTACCAAAGAACCATTGGTCAATCAAGTCCATAAAGATACACATGGAGAAGGTGAATCTACATAGTAGATATGTATACCTAAACATATACATATAAATTCACAATATATTTATACAAATACTTTAGAGCTAGATATAAAAGCAAAATCAGTAGTCCCATTACCACATGATCATGATAGGAAAGATTATTTGTTTCCATCTAGTTTTAATTACATACAGTGATTGCCTCATTAGTTCAAAACTTAAAAATTTCATTAAATTGAAATATATCATACCACTATGTAATTTACCATAGTAAAACATACATTATGGAAACAAATGTAAGCAACTAAAGGTACATTGTCATGTGAAGTAAGAATACCAAATACAAACCTACCAAAGAACCATGATACAAATTCTTAATTCTAATACACACCATGTTTAAACATCCTAAGAACATACACATTTACCTATCACTTTTATTCAAAATAAACCACAGAGCACTCAATGATGGGTTCCATAAACCCCTAGTCCTATTACTCTTACTATCTTTCCTCAAACATAGAGTCATATTTTACATATGTAGAGCATCATAAATACTACAGTGATACATATTGTACCTATAAATTTTCTTTGATAGCTTCATAATATTATTAACTAGGTTCACAGTGGGGAGATATCTATGACCATCCATTGAATGGAATCCTAGGATGATCTTTACTCTTCAAAAATTCCAAAAATATCAAAAATATTAAAAAATTAAAAAACATTTTTTGGAACCTACATGTTCTATTGGTTCCTTTGAATTTATGTGTTAGTTCCATTTTGATGTATGGCATACTTAGTTATTCTTACATACACAAATGTGTTACAATTCTACTTAAGTGTGATATATGCATACATATATACATGATACATTCCTATTTTTTATGTTGGGCTTTCCCTCTACTCATGTCATATGGACATTGAAGGCATCCACTTCTTTGATATTGATACACACAAGTTATATGGTTCAATGATCACTCTATATTATCATGTTTGAGCTTACATATGTACTTACACATTCCTTTATCCATGATTATATATTACAAAGGATACTTGACATGCTACACGCTTGACATACTTTTCCTTAACACATTAGATCCATGGGATACTATGACATGTTTATGTTGATTTATTATAATTCTCTTTATGCACATTTTTAAGTGTCTTTCCTTGATATTGTATTCTTGATTCAAGAATTTTAATATGTTCCTTTACTTTTGGCCCATATCCTTATGTATGCTTTCATTAACAGTTTCATATGTCATTATTTATTGTATGGACATTTAAACATTTCATACTTATGTTTATGCAAATTTGGCTAAGTCATGTCCCTTTGATTATGGGGCATTTGAAATTTCCACTTATTTATGATCTCCTTGGACCATTTCCTTTGACTTGATTTTGAGTGCTCTTGTGTGTGTGCTTAATTTACCTATTGAGCTTATATTATTACTATCTAAGCATTGCCATGATCTTTAACAAGCATCTTTTGCCTACATGTGATCATATTGGTTATATGTGCTTCACTAAAACATTTAACTATACATGTTCCTTGTATATAATCATTTATGAATCATCAAATTTCCAATAAAGAGGATGATATTCATACTTTAGACAAACAGACTTGATTAACACCTACAATCAAGGTTTTAGTGGATTTAAGACAACATGATAACCATGGTGTGTAACCCTAAATATAGATTATATTATTAAAGCCTATAAAAATGTTGGAGACACTTATACTTAACATACACCTCTTTTTCCATTCTCTCATGGCAAGCATACAAGTGTCTATTTTAGGTCTACTTAACTATTTTCGTCCTTAGAGGCTCTTATTTTGATGGTTTTTACCTAAAAATTTAACTTATGATACTTTATCATTAACGACCCTTATACCATTTAATCAATCATTCAACTTTCAAGCCTTCATATATCACACAAATGCATCTATTTAAAAGTAGGACTAAAGGTGTTTATTTAAGGTTGCTTGATTGTATTCTATCAAAATTGGTCTCCACAAGCCAAAGTTATATTCTTTGATTCATTTGGATTTTTAAAAATTTATAAAACATTGTATTGTGACCTCCTTCATCCCCGAAACTTATATATCTAATCACAAATATAATCTTTGACTTTATTGCCTGTTAGGGCCTGTAGGTAGCCATTTAGGCAAAATATTAATTATCCACTACTTGGTTCCCCTTGAGCTCAATAAATTGATGATTAATAATTTAATTAAGATATATAATTAACTTTAAGGTATTTAATACATTTTAATTATATTATATCATATTGGGAACACTTGAAATCCTCACTGTCTATCTTTTGAAGTATAGTCCCCTTAAGTTACATAATCCTCCTTAGGTTACAACCCATTTGATTGAAAAGTGGATTGAAAACTGAGTTTTCATAGGCCATAAAATGTATTTGATTCATATTTTTAGATATTAATAGGATTATTTTTAATGCCAATAAAATTTCATGAATATCATTTTCTTGTAGAGGCATGACTGTGATTAATAGCATGGACTGGTGTTGCCTTAGAGATCATTTACTTATCATGAACTTGAAGAAGTTGAAAAACCAAGTTTACATAGCCTAATTTACAAGATATGGAGTAAATAATCATATATTTTAAGAACTACATGCAATCTTCATAAATAAATATGTCACCAAAAGTGATCTATAGGTTTGCAAACTAGTAGGTTTATAGACCTCCTTTAGATTGGGATTGAATAAGGAAAAATCTTGAAACTAGCCTCTAAATATTGTCACCCATTAATTTTATATTAAATATTGTTTAATTATGACCTCATCCATCCAAAAATTTGTAAAATGAAAACAAAATATTGCTTGATAAGACATCTCTTAGCTAAGTCTGTAAACTCACATAGTCTAACTATATATGCAATAATCATTCCTCTCTCTTGAGGATCATCAACTCAGTGGTTTTTATAGATGGTTTTAATTTATTAAATATGTTTTTTTCAAAAATTTAAAATTATATTCCATTCATTTAATGCATTCAAGATAATGCATAGACCCTGCAACTAGGTTGTCTTAAACTAGCTATCAAAACAAGACTATTTGACAACACCTCAAACTTGAACATGAATAAATATGAGAGAAAATTTTATATAAGGGATAAATAGTGTTTAATATAAAATTTAAAACCATTATCACATTTCCATCCGATCTCAAAACTCTACACTTGAGGAAAACTAACCCATGGTAGGATTTTCAGTCTCTTTTATGCTTCTTAACTTCTTAACAATTGTTAATAAAGTTAAAGAGATTAAATAGCAAAAAAATTACATAAAGTGGAAGGGAAATAGGGTCACCTCCTATGGCCAAGATCTTATATCCTAAATTTCTATCTCCTTGAAATTCCAAGTGAAAAATGATTGACCATTTTGGTCTGCCAAGAAAGCCAATAGAGGAAAGGAGTAGGTTTTTGTATTTTTGGATATTAAACTCCACTTATTGTATTAATTTATACTTTAGAATATCATGGGGACATATAAAATATCTTTTAAATTATCATCCAATATAAATATCCTATTAGGAGCTTCTAAATTATTATTTTCTTCTAGAATCTCACTATTCTACCCTTTGAAGCTTCTAGAGAAGATAAACCCAAGTGACTATTCAACTTCCTTAGGAGAGTGTCAAAAAAAATCTGCCTTATTTTGCCAGTAATTATTATAATAACTCTTTCTTTGACCATTAAAAATGATGAGTGGTAATTATAAAAGGGACTTCCAACATTAGAAAGTAGTTACAAAAGACTTTGGGGAAGGTGTACAAACCATACAAGTATGATTTTAATCATTTATAAGTTAGATGGATTAAAAAATACCTATATCCAAGAAATAAACCTTCATATTTTGTATTGGCTAGTAAGTGTCATCTCAACATTGAAATTTCAAATAAGACTAAATCAATAACATACCTTAATCTTGTCAAAATTACCTTAAACTCTCCAAAATACTTGAAAAATAATGTCATCCACTTATTAGTTTGCCTCCTTAACCACTTTGGTTAGCTTTAGACCATTCTTATTCCTTAAGGGTTTACCACCTTGTCTCCTTGAGTATGCTTCTTCATGGAATGGATCCCTATTTAACCTTAACTTTATCAAACCTACCTTAAACAATACTAAACACAAACTAAAGGTTTTTAAAAAGTGACTTTTTATGACAATACCAAGTGAATTGAACCTACTACTCACTAGACCATCTTAAATGACTTATAAGCTACCAAGGAAGACACCCTATCTAGAATCTTAAATCATTAATTAACATGAAAAAACCTTCATGATGGATATCAATAAATTTAAGGTCAAATACATCAAAGTTTTGAATGAATCCCATTAATTATGGCCAAATTTGTCTAATAATTACTAGGGGAATGTCATAGATGCATGTTCTCCACACTCATCATAGTTTACAAATTCAATAGGGGCATGCTTTGGAAGCATGTCCTCCACACTCATTCAGTATATGGTACTTATATTAGTTTATATATTTAGTGAGGGAATGATTTTTTATCATGTTCTCCACATTCATTCATTATGTGGTACTTATTTTAGTTTTCATATTAAGTGGGGTCATGTCATATGGTCATGGCTTTCACACAGTCACAATTATCATATTTAGTGGGGGCATCCTTTAGAAATGTGTTCTCCACACCTATTATAATTGAACATATTTAATTTATAATGGAGGCATGTTTTACAAACATGTCCTCCACATTGGTACTTATATCAATTTTTAAATTTCTCCATACATAGTGGGGGAATGATTTGGAAGAATTTCCTCCACACTTACACAGTTATTTGAATTGATCAAAGAACATAATTATATGGTTCAAATTCATAGTTGTCAAAAAAAATTATACATTTATACTATTATTATATATAGTTTCAACATGATACATATCTAAGGTGAATATTTTATGCAACATGTGCCTAATACTGAAAAATCTAAATCAGTTTCAAATTCTAAAACTCTTTTATGAACTATTACCATATCATGAAATTTTTCATACTAATACCTCATAGACTTTTGTGGAATTTATTTGGCCAATATATAATAGTATTTGGTTCACATTTTGGTATGGTTGAGGTGATAAAATCACTCTATATTTCCAATTTTTTAGGTAGGACTTGATCATCCAACCTCACCAAGTTATAAGTATCATTGGGTTGTGCAGTTGAGATAATCTCAACTACTAAGTAGTAACTCACTTTTACTCCAAAGTTGGGGGCATCTGCCTTCCAATATCTCTCTATCTATCTCTATCTATATCTCCTTGGATATATGCACCTTAAATATTTACCTATATTTTCCCTAATCTAAGTTTTAGAGCCTTACAATGATACATCTTTTTAAAAATAACTTGTTAATAGACAAGGAAGTTACATCAACACACAAGTGTACTCCTAACCCTTGATCTTTAAATTTCAATAAATTTCAAGTAATTTCAACCCATATTATATGAATTGATTTTCTATTATAGCATGCTCTTAGTTTTAGGTCAGTCACCATCAAAGCACCCAAGTTAGGTGTAATAAAAGATAAGGTGTGCTTACACACCCAAGTACACATTCATTTAATTTAGAATATAAATTTCATTACTATATTAAAGGGGGGATGTAGATGATATTTTATGATTATTTATTACCTCAGTCTTATACACTTGGAAAACTCAAACCTTGGTTGTTCCTCTTATTTCTTTACCTTTCTCACTTTTTCAAGTTTAACATCTACTCTATCTTTGTGCCCCTTGGCATATATCTCTCAATTTTACCAGTATTATGTTGATGACACATGTCTTTTATATTTCATATAATGTTTAAAATGTACTTATCTTCCATATTGGTATGTTCAAAACCTATAACTACTCTCTTGTTCCTTAGACACTAGCATCTGGGACAAACAATAGTGTTGATGTTATTGTCTAGTCTCAATGCAAGTGTCTATTTCACTAAATTCATCTAGTTTTAAAATTAAACATATCATAATGGTCATCCTAAGTTATTTAATACATGTTATTACTCCAATATTATTGATATAAATACAAGATCAACCCTCATTCATTTCTAACCTAGAAACCTAGAAAAATACCAAAGAGAACAAGGCAACTTATCAAAATCACTATGTCAAACATTCAATTAAAAAAAAATCCCTATTTCCATACCATTCATAGGTAAAACACATCTATAAGATTGAATTACTATAGGAGTATCCCAATAGCCCAATTTTCTAGGTTACACACTAGGTCACTATTGTACTTAATTTGCACATATTATATGATTCACATATAAGCCAAAACATAGGGGAGAAATACATGAGTATGAGGACCTATATTGTATTATTAGATATGTAGGTAATTCCCTTTAATATAAGGGTCTTTGGTGTCACCTTGACACTGTATTCCCACTAACCCATGTTTCCTCATGGTCATGATGAAGATGAAGAACTAAGATTTTACCACTTCACAAGAGTGATTTTCCATGACCCAGATCTAAAAAATGAAGGAAAATAAAAACCTATAATCATCAAAGTGGTTGCATCCTATTCTATTATTATTCCATACATGACACATCGAACCCAAACAATAGCATCTACACAATCATCCTAAGCTAGTGTTAGTGTTTAGAGTGTCAAAAATATTTAATCCAAAATTTGATAAATGTTCTAGAATCTCCTTCCAACTTAATTTCTACCTGTTCTAGATCCATAACCACATTATCATCATAACAAGATAAGTACATTACTTATTTATCATATATATATATATATATATATATATATATATATATATATATATATATATATATATATATCATAGTTATACTTTCTATATTTAGACTATCTCAACATAATAAATTTATTATATGTTTATATCTAAGTTTAGCATCTAATTAACCTATTATATATCTTATTATAACCCTTATGACATTTCATTTATATGTACATCTTTAATTAAAATCTTGGATAATGATAATATCACCTTAGATCATCATTTCAGGGTTAAATAATTAGAAATGGGTGGTACAATCATCACTTGTCTTTAATGAATTATGGGATGTTGTAAAAGATAAAAATTCCATGTTTCCTACCACCCAAGATAAGATGGATGAATTTAAATAAAATAATAAAAGGTATTACATTGAATTTAAAAAAATTGTACTTGGGATACTTATATTCATATTAAGAATTCTTCCCACAATTACTCTGCCTAGGAACTCTATTTGATTTATATGGAAAAAATACCAAAAATAAGAAAATTGACATCCATATTCAGTTGTTTAGATTAGATTTATTTTATGGTGGGGTTTCTGGATAATGCATATAAAAACTAATAAATGGTGACAAAATATACTAAGGTATAATTCAAGTAATTTTATGATAACTTAATAATCATTATTTCTTTAAAAAATATCTATAATTCTCACATAAAATTTGTTCAAATGCTTCACATTTTTTAAGTATCTAGTTGAATCAATTATTTAGCATGATACATAGGAAGCTTATGAAATACAATCTAGACTTTTTAATTTACATATTAGTAATTATTATTATAGAGGGGGTAAAAGTTTTATGGTAGGAAATATTCATAATAGAGGAAGAGGAAATTATTAAAATCAAAACAATTATACCCATCAACATAAAAATACCACCCTTATTAAAATGATCCAATTTATTGAGAAATAGGTCAACCTTAAGGTATGAATAAAGGCATATCAAAAATTATTTATCACAAGTGTGTAAAAATTGTCCATATTGCATCCAATATAAGATTCCCTATGAGAAAATTCACAAACCAGACTTTACTCAATATGTCTGGTATGAATATCTTGAGTAAAGATATATTGTATATGAATCAAATTTTATAGTATTATAGGATTTGACATATCTTACATGTATTATGAGGCTAGGTATGAATTTATTGATGTTTAGATACTCTATATAGGTGTAACCATATATTGAACTACAAAAGAAAGTTAATTTATAATTACAAAGTGTTTTAATTATTCTAATATTAGTGTAATCTAAATATGATAAGACTATTGAAATTTAGATTAAATACAATAGGGAATTTAATATACAAATATGAAAGTAAAAGAGAGATTAAAAAACTATAATTAATATATTTAGTATTGAAAATAAAAAGGAGAATATATGTACTTAGCTGATTTTCTAACTTATGTTGCTCACTGCCTATGTCACAATCACTAAAAATGTCATCTACTAACTTTGTAATTTATTATATCATGAAACAATACATAAAGTACTTTTTGGATGTTATAAATTAAACTCAAACACCTATAAATATTGATACTATCTAATCTCTATTGATATTGTCCCTTTATATTTTACAAGTTTATACCACTTTAGATCACTACTCCACCTTTAATTTATACCTGAGTATTTTCTTGTCATCACTTCTTTGTGTAGATCCTTGATTTACTTTTTATTGTCTTAAAACCCTAATTTCACTTTTTACATGAATAAATTATATGAAAAAAATTATAAATATGGGTTGGATATCCACAACCAATTCTTGCTAAGTGATAAAGCATTTTTTACATTTTAATACTCCAAAGAAGTCTCAAACTACATGTAGTTCTCTAATATAGGGTCAAGACGAGACCTGATAGATAAAATAATTAAATCAATTTAAGAGGGTTATTAATGGAAGTGAATTTTTAAATTATAGATAATATGAAGGTGTAATGTGTTGAGTAATAAGGAAGGAAAATAAGAAGGTGACAACCAAATGTATAACTATAATAACAAAGTTTTATTATTAAAATTTTCTTTTAGATAAAATGTAAGAAGAGTTTTGACCTTGACATTTCATATCACCTCCCATGATCCTTCTTCAAGATAAATACATGATAAGGAACAACAAACCTAACATCCTTGAATAGGGCAAAGAGAGTGATCACTTGAGGTAAATAATTAGGTAACCATTGTAAGATCATACCCCAAGTGCCATTAAGAAATTCACTCAACAACCCTAAGACTACCAATGGTAAAAAAAAAGACCAAAGTTTGAATTTAACATTAGTGTAAAAATATATTTTTAATGGAAATTAAATTTTTTTTGTGGAAACTAAATTTTCAAATTTTTTATTTTAGTCAAAATTAAATTTTAATAAAGAAAGTAAAATAAGTAAACAAAGTTAAAATTGGAAAAAAAAAAAAGTAAAATTATAAGATTTAATTTAAACGAAGGATTAATTTATTAAATGAGTGAATATTATAGGTAGGGGAAGGGAGGAGGGGGTAGCAAAAAGGTTATAATGAATTAGATAATAAAGACAAACAAAGAGTTTGAATTAAAAAACTAAAGGAGAGGGGGGGAAGGGGGAGGGGGTTTTAAATCTTAGATTATAATGAGTTAAGGATAGAGGTTTCCATAAATTTCAAAGTGTATATTAGATTAAAATAATGAATAAGTTAGTGAATTATTTAAAAATGAGAAAGCTAAAAAGACTAATAAAACATAAGAACTAAGAACTTAAGGAGGGGGTGGGGGTAGAGGGTAGAGGGTAGAGGGAGTGTGGGGGGAAGGAATTTTTTGGAAAAAAAATATAAGGACTAAGGAACCAACAAAAGATTAAACCATTAGGAGGTTCATGGTTGTTGAGCACATTCCTTATTATCACTTACGATATGATCTAACAGTTACTTCATTATTTACCTTGAGTGATCACTCTCTTTTATATATTTAAGGATGTTAGGTTTGTTGTTCCTTATCATGTTTTTCTACTAAAGAAGGATCGTGAGAAATGATTTGAAGCATTGAGGTCAAAATTCTTCACACAGTTTATCTAAAAGCAAATTTCAATTATATGAACTATGAAATCATAAATTATGTTAAAGTTTTATTATGCTAAGTTATGCACATTATCTAAGTGATCAAGTTTATGGTGTCTATGTAATTATAAACTTCATTCTTATATGTAACCAAATATAAATAATGTAAGTTTACATTATTATATAATGGATGAAAATGAAGGTTTAATTGAACCATTACGACATTTGATAACAATAACCTCATAACATAATAATGTGGTGACATCATTGAATGCCATTATTGACAAGCTAAGGTCTACATTATTGATAGTGAAGGAGATGTGTGGTAATGTAAAATTAGATTTTTATCTTGAAAATTTGCATGTAGGTGAAGAACCCATTGTTGATGTTTTTTACATTAGTAAAAGGATATATACTAAACAACAATGATCTATGATGATATTTATGAACCTAGATACTCCTAGAATATTTTCATCTCCTTGAAAATAAATGGTCCCAATTACATCAAATTTTGGTAGAAGAATTTGGAAAATTTGGCAACCTACACTTCTGTAAACCATTTTCCCTAAGAATTCACCTGACATGATTTGATAATTAGGAAGAGTGGGATCTATTGTCAATGTGTTTTTTTGACCTAAGAATCAATGAATTGAACATATTCTACTAGAATGATACACTCTATATTTATCTATATCTATTTAAGAGTCTCTATATTATCTAAAGTATCTAACAGGGGTAGAAAGTAATGGCACAAGAGTTCTACATTGATTACTCAATGCAACCCAAGTTAATATGGAAGATTTATCTCAAATATGTTATCTCCTAATTTTTTTATGATAATATAGGGATTGTAATAAAGTGGAATAATATTATGGTAAGGTATTTTTATTATTTCCTTATGCAAATGTAGTTATACTTGATCACTAACCTGGAAGGTGTGTAATGTCAGTTATTCATCATTACATTGATTATATTTCACATTATCCTATTGAAAAATGATTTAAATTTGTTGTTTAATGTTTTAAATTAATTGAATATCTTTGTTGACTTAATTTTGAGCTAAAGGAGTTGTTACTAAAGATGGTAGAATAGGATAAACTATGTTTATGGGTGCATAAGGTTAGAAACCCAAACAAAATGGAAAAGGGATATGCATGGTAGAGATGTGCATATATTTATTATAGTTGTGTTGAATAAAATGTAGGACTTCATCCCAAGTGAAAACCTTATTTTAATTTTACACTCTCAAAAGGTGCACTATCATTATATTTACCACTTCTATTTGTCCATTATTTTGTGGATGAAAGGCGGTGGATTTATTCAACTTTGTGTTTATCATAGACCAAAGTGCATTCTATAAATTACTCAATAACCAAATATCCCTATCAGATAGGATATGTTTTAGGATTCCAAAGTGTATCCAAACATGTTAAAAGTAGAATTGAGGTATTTATAGAGGTTATATTAATTTTCTATAAGGTATTACAATTTCCATATTTTATAATCTATCAACTACTACATAAACACAATCATTACCATGCTTAGTAGAGTTAGCTTGAGATAAAATCAATGAAAATTGATTCACATAGTCTCGTTGGATCGATAGTGGTGTGTAGAATCCATAACTCTTGTTAAATGAATTGGAAACTTCATAAGAAATGTAATACTTGATATATCTATAAACATTATATTTGATATGTGGTCAAAATAAGTACTTATACAACACCATAAGAGTCTTTTAAACTCTAAAATTTCTTAAAACTTTGATAAAATTAGCCTCACATATTAAATCATATCTCTTTACCTCATGCAGAAAATAAAATATCCAAGATGCTAAGAATTCAATCTTACAAGTAGAAATATGGAATTGAATTACTTAAAACAAATTTTGATAGATATCCATAAAAACTATGTCATATTGATACAATTTTAAACATGTATTGATTTCATGTTCATGTGTGAAGTAAATAAAGGAGATCTTGAACTTAAAAAATGGCATACATAATTTTTAAACTATATTATAACTTCCCTTCTTATTCTTGATGTTTAGATGGAACTATTGAAGAAGAGAATACAATTTCTAGTGCCTCTCTTTTTAAAACTTGTTATGAGTTTGAAAGAACCAAATCATCTTGTGATTTGTTTAGATCAGATCATAGTCTCCTCACCTAAATATATAATTATTCCCATACTTACATGATTGAAAGATAACATAAATCTCATCATCATAGGTTGGGTAGTTTTTTTATTGGTTTAGTGAATTCTTCACTATGGTAAGCAATTGGGTGACCTTATTGAGGAGGAATACTCCAAGTATGAAGTTATAGGTGTCTATCTTAATCTCAAATGGTTTATAAAGATATGGTAACACAAGTATTTTTATATAACAAATTTTGTATTTCAATTCTTTGAGTTTTTTCTATTGTATGGATCCCTAAGTGAACTTTGCTTTATAACCACATTTGGTAACTTGGTTTGATGGCTAAGTCACATGAGAAAAACCAAGTAAAAATATCCTATATAATTTTTTTAATCCTAAGAAGCTATGAAGGTCTATAAGATTATTTGGTTTTCACTATTCTTGGATGAATTGAATCTTTTCTAAGTCTATGTTCACTCTTTATATGTTTGTTATGTATCTTAGACACTAGATCTCCCACATAAAAATGAACATTTATCCATTTTTTCATATAACTTGTGTTTCCATAAAGTGTCAATCACTTTATCTATATGATGTAGATGTTCATCCCATGTTTTTATAAATATTAAGATTTCATCAAGGTAGACTACAACAAATTAAGTAGTTAATGACCTAATAATGTGATTCAACATTTACATGAATGTGTTTATTGCATTGGTAAAACCAAAGGTTATGACTAACCATTCAAACAAACATTATTTTACCTTTAAGGATGTCTTCCATACTTCTATATAATTAATAGGAATGTGATGATACATATACTTAAGATCAATTTTGGTGAAGTATTTATACCACAGAGCTGGTCCAATAATTCCTCAATCCTTGGAAGAGGATAGTGGTTATTCATCTTTTTGAGAGCTTATAATTGATTCACAACCTCCATGTGCCATATTTCTTTTACACGAACATAATCAAGATGCCACAAGGTGATGAGATGGGCATGATATTTCATTTGCCTATGAGTTCATGGATTTGATAATTTATTTATTAATTTATAAAATGGATATGTGGTTTTAAAAAAATTATGTATAAGTAGCCTAGCTATTGAATTAATAATGTTTTTCACTTCACAATGTGTAGGCACTTCTTTTAGATACTGAACGATATTCTTATATTTTATCAAAATTTAATTCAAACATGAGGTTATTGTTTCTACTAATAGAGGAATTATGGTATGAATTAGTGCCACAAGTATTTTCTTATGTTCAACTCTCACCATTAAAATATTTTTTTAACTAGATGTGACTAACTTCTTATACTACTTGACACTAATGAGTGATACCATAAGGAGTACTTTCGATATGTGGTATATCTTATCACCAACATATATGATAAGATATCTATGATTTAATTCATAGAATGTATTTTGATGGTAAATAAATGGTTGACCAAGTAAAACATCACATACCTATAATGGAGTGACATTGCAAAGGAGTGTATCTTGCAAAGGCTTGGTGTTGTACTCAAAATTGATAGTTTTGAGTGATGCATTTCTTGGATATTACACTAAACCATCTAATATATTATGGTTTTGGGTGAGGCATCAGTGGAAAGTTAAATCTAAAAATTTATTTAGTATAAATTAACTTATTCTAATTTCCATTATCAATGATGAAGTGTATTGGCTGAGCATTGATTCACCTTTGAGAATGGAATAATCTTTCTACTTACTCTATATACATAAGGGTAGTAGAGATGTTTTTAGTAACTACCATAGTAATAGGTTTAGAGTATATGATCTGCTTAACTTTCTCTAGTGATGTAATGTTTTTACTTTTTTCTTCAAGCTATGAAAGTATAGTCTTCCTAACATGACATTATTCATTGGAATGACTATTGGAGTTATGAACTAAACACCACTTTCCAATCTTGGATTAATTTTTATAATCATTCAATGATTTTTGTTTCATCTATGGAATATTGTTGGTGTTATTCCTTGGTTTTTAAATATTCTTGTAAGATTTATACTATTGATTGGTTTGAGACTTATAGTCTTCTATCTTAGTCTTGTCCTTGGCCTTTGCTTCAAACTTGAAAACAAAATTGTAAGCATATTATATTGAAGATATTTTTAATAAATTCATAGTTTACTAGATATGTGATCTCAAGCCTAACCTATCTTTTAAAATGATTTTTTTTTAATCCTAAATCCTATGTATGGACACCAAAGTATGAAAAGTATCTATTTATTGCTAAAAAAAATATTATTTACCTTGGTAAAACTAAGATAAATTGATGTACTCATCATCATAGTTACCAAAAGGATAATAGGTTTAATTGAGTGATTATAAAAAACCATTAAATATGTCTAATTTAAAATCATTTTTATGTTTTTCTTTCAAAGTGCAATAGTTTTCACATAATTTATTTAATGATAAAGAAAATTTTAGAAAAGTGAATGTAATATTTATTTAGTCAAAGAGTTGATTAAACATTTAATATTAATATATTATGTTAAGCTAATTATCTATTGTATCTACATATATTTACCTTCAAACATAAGGATGTTTAGATTGACTTATACCTTGTATGGCATTCAAGCACCAAATGGCTAATGCAAATGAAAGGTGTTAGAAGAAATATTTTTATTGAGAAGTAGTGAGAAATTATAAATGATACTTTCTCAATCATGTCCACAAGGATCTTTAAAATATTCTTATTTTATTTTCAATGCATCCTCTACCATATTTTAGAACATATATGAATTTGGCATCATCGAATATTTGTCTCCCATTTGAGGACATGAAAGAAGGTATAATGAAGGGTCACAAGTCCCAGGACCTAACTTATTGTACATAAAACTTGTATGAGTGGACATATAGATATATTCAAAGTTCATATACACCGTGATACCACTTGGGAATGATATGAAGTATTTTTTCTCTAATACCACTAATCTAAGACCTAGGAGGAGACCCAATGAAAAACCTACTTAAATGAATTTAAGAGGGTCATGAATAGAAGTGAATTTGTAAATGACAAATAATATTAACATGAAATGAATTGAATAATATAAAGAATATTAAATTGAAATGAATTGAATAAAAAGGAAAGAAAATAATAATGTGACAACCAAATTTATAAATATAATAGCAAATGTTGATTATGCTAAGTTTTGTATAATATATGAGATATCAAATGTTTGGTGCATGTGTACTTCCTAACTTCATTATTATATGTAACCAACTACAAATAATGGAAGTGTATTTTATTATAAAATGGAGGAAGATGAAACATCAATTTAATTTTTACAAAAAATGGTAACAATTGATTCAAAATTGAAGAATGTGGTTATCTCACTAACTATTATTACTAATAAGTTAAGGTCCATGGTGTTAACACTATAGGAGTTGTGCACTAACATATAAGTGGAATTTGATCTTAAAAATTGGAATGTAGGTGTAGAAACCAATTTAAATTTTTTTGATGTTAGTGTAAGGTTAGATATGCAACAATGATGATCTATGGTAATATATATAGACCCAAATCCTCCTAGATCATTCTCCATCCTACTTGTGTGTGCTCAATTGTTATCTACTAGAATGTAAATGTGATTATTTGGATTTTGACACTTGAAAACATGAAAATTTGACTCATGTTTTTTATTTAAGCTTATATTTAGGTTTTATCATTTGAGAGTTTTTTTACATTTATAATTTTATTCTAATTTATCAAGAGAGTGCTAATGTATTCCATAATGTAAATGACAAATAGTGACCAAGTTAGACTAGGAGTAAGACCTTAGGATTGATTTTAATTCATAAATAATTATTTGATAATTCCCTCTAAATTTTACATATAAAATGTGTATATGAAAACCTAATGGAGATATTTTAATTCTAAAAGTATCCATTTTAATTTTCTAGATGTTACTAGCAAAGGTAAACACCAATAGAAAACTATAATTATATGATTATTGGTCACAATGTCCTGATATGGAAAATCAATGATAGGGAATATGGTGATAGTATAATTAGGATTATATAGAATTATTTAATAGACTAGGGTGAACCGAGATATTGAAAGTTTGCAAAAGATTCAAATGTGTCAAAATTGATGTTTCCAATTATCTAATACCAAATTTATGTCTCTAAAAAATTCCCATTTTATTATAATATTGGAAATGATATATTTAAAGGATTAAAAAAATATGTTCATGTTATAACCAAATTTTATGTTGACAAAGTATTATAAAAATATATTGATTGATCCATGTAAAACCTACAACAAAACATGTAGAGGTCAATGTCAAATCATGATATAAAATCTTAAATAATCTAGATCATTTAATTTATTTAAATAAAAAATTCAAGGAAAAAATACACCTAAGGATATGTGAACCAATATAGCACATTTTGAACTCATTTGGAGAATTCTATTGGGTGATTATGCCCCAAGGATATGCAACTGCTAAAATGATGGTTTGATAAGTATAAATGTCTCAATCCCCATTGAATATAGAGAAGTGTTATAAATTAAGTGGTGTAGAATCATCAATAACACTACTCCAAATATCATCATAACTCTTCTTTGTGGAACCCAAATATAGTTTCATATGTGAAAGTGAAACCTTGAAATAGGTTTGTATGTAAAGGTGGAATCTTCAAATATGTTTGTATTTAAATTTAAGCTTTGAATAAACTAGTATAATATATATATATATATAATTATTTATTAATATCATTCCCCATCATTATGTAACATAAAAATTGAAAAAAAATTGCATGAATGCATTCATGCCCCAAATATGATTCATGTGTACCTAAAAGTGACATAAATTCCATATTTAATTTATCAATTTCACCAATATGATAAGCTCTCCTTATTATGATCCATATAATATGTCTCAAAATGACATAAAAATACCAACTATTCCTCACAATATTATATAATGCCCCACATACTCCTCACATATGTCTCAATATATCCAATATGTCCCATCTAAACCATATAATCTAACCAAAAATATAAACTACTTATTTTTCATAGCCATAATTTTTAATACAAGCCCATTAGTGTGCCCCAGTTTTAAAGTGAGGGATGAAGCTTGAAAATCACTCATCTCAAAATAAGGAGTTATGTGCATCATGTGTTATATAAAAAATTTAATCATGTAAAACATGTATACAAACATGATAATATATGTCACCAAATACATATTTGATCATTTAATCACATATAAACATGTAATTTAAGGCAATAGGCATACAAGTGTCATGTCTAAAAATATATATTAATAGGTAAACATTAATAAGTAACACAATAGATACATAATAGAGATAATGATATCACACAAAATAGTATAATTCATGATAGAAATCATGGAGCCAAGTTCAACAACAATTGTACATGCATCCACACACATATGTACAAAAAATAATGATCATGAATCACAATAACTCAAGACATGACTCGAATCTGACTCAACTCTAACCTAACACAACCAACATGTCTATGACGTAGACTATATTATCTTCTAAAAAATTAACACACAATGTCAAAAAAACCAATCAATGCACTAATAAAACATGTGATGTAAAACACATTAATAATCTAACATTAAACACATAGAAAAATTAATTCTAGTCCACATAATCAATAAATGTCATCATACAGTATATAAAATGATAATATCCATTGAAAATAACTACCTAAGTATACACAAGATAAGGTAATGTATAAACATTATAGGTAACTCAATATGACTAAAATAATGTCATATAAATATATAACCTAAAAAGTGTACTAGGAAATCCCAATGTAGTCATGTCACCAACATAGAAAGGAAGCCTCTCAGTGTAATACATGTCATCCATGTGTGTGTGTGTGTGTGTGTGTGTGGTTGTGTGTGTGTGTGTGTGTGTGTGTGTGTGTGTGTGTGTGTGTGTGTGTGTGTGTGTGTGTGTGTGTGTGTGTGTGTGTGTGTGTGTGTGTGTGTGTGTGTGTGTGTGTGTGTGTGTGTGTGTGCGCGTGTGCGTGCGTGTGCGTGTGTGTGTAACATGTATGTCTTGCGTCTCATTCACTCATACCATGAAAAACATGCATGTAAGAAATGGCTATGTAATTCAACATATCTATGATAAATACCATCAATCAATCATGTAAACAAGAAAAACATGTAATTTATAGGTTTTTATTTTGTATTTTTTGAATATATATATATATATAACTTTAAATGTAAGGATAAAAGGAAATAATTAAAAAATAAAAGAGCGGAAGGGATGCAAATAATATGTATCATATATCATCACATAATGTGCACAACTTATAATAATAAAACTATATCAAGGAAGTGAAGAAAATAAATATATTTTCACTAAAAAATCATGTCACAAAAGAGAATGTGGAGATAGGAAGACACATGCTCCCAATGGGAAAGAATCATTGTATGCACACATGTCATTATATGTAGGCATAGAATGTATGTGATCATATAAGCTCAGTTTAGCCCATAAGAATATCAATCATATATAGTCAAGACATAGGGGTGATAAAATAGTATGCCACAAGGCATGTGCATTAGGATTAGACTTCTAAAGGATTTGTCATTGTAAGATAGCTATCATGAATGTCTAGATTAAGATAAATAATCAAAAGGAAAATGCTATTAAAAATTTCATAACCAAAGTAAATCCTAGGGCTAGAAGAATGGTTAATGTAGTAGCATATGTACACATTTATTTCAATATAAAATAATAGAGAAAACAATTATTCAAATCTAGAGAAAGTGATCAAGTCAGAAAAAATAAGAAGCTATGTACAGTCAATTATGTCCAAATGAACCGATCATCCCATCTATGGGATAGTCATATGTATGTACTATATCATCTGACAAACCATGCATATAAAATATGCCATCTTTGATTTACAAGTTATGTTGATTTAATAGCACTAGCTCATAAGTAAGTATACTATATGGATACATCTTCAATACAACACTAATAGGCACACTAATGATTGTATTCACATTAGATTCTTGTGTTAAACCTAATTGAGATAATTCATGTAGTGACACTTGACCCATGTTAATAATTAAATATTTATACATGTTACTATGATATATATCACATTATTTTTTTTCATGCTTTAATGCATGCACTCAGGTAGATTTATTTGAAAAGTTGTAGTAAGAGAAAGAGTTAGTAAATGATAAAGTGAAAAATATTATGTATACATAATTTTTACATAACATTTGTGGAATTTATGGTATGGACATATAAATTTCACTCTTTGGTGGAATTAAAGAGAAATAGTACAGTTCATGGTTTTCAATATTTTAGAAGAGACTACGTTCTTTATGAATCATGTGTCTTTAAATAAAATAATTAGGGGAAATTTCCCCAAGGATAATTCTTGGTGATCCAAGAAGTGTTTGAAATTAGTTCATATTAATGTGTGTAATATATAAAAAATCATATATTAGAAGGTGTATATTTTTGTATTGTTTATTGATGACTTTTAAAGAATGATTTGGGTATATTTCAAGAAAAAAAATTAAAGGTTTTCACCAAGTTTGTTGAATGGTTTCACTTACTTGAAAAAGTAAACATTTATGAAATTGGCCTCACTTTGGTTAGATAATCATGGTGAATAAATCTCAAATTATTTTTTATATTATTTCTAGGAACATGGAATCAAATAACAATACACTAATGATTATACTTCATATAAAAATTGAATTTAAAAGAGAATGAACAAAACTTTGGAAGGTATGACATGTTTTAATATAAATAATTAGATGACATTTGTTTCGAAGATATTGACATTATAATGTATTGGAGGAATATATCTCTCATAGTTTCTATTTTTGGAATAACACCATATGAGGCATGGAAATACTAAGGTAAATAAATTACTATGTTTTGGATGCACTTGTTGTGCTTTAGTTCCTAGTGATCATACAACTAAGATGGAACTTAAGAGCAAAAAAATCATCTTTATTATTTTATTTTAATAATAAAACTAGGAATGATTTACTTTTTTAGGCTATAGATAATTTTATGTGAGTAAAGATGTGATTTTTGATGAGTTTTGTAATATGATAGTGACATAAATTGAATCGTAGTTTGATAAGTTACAGAGAGAGAGATGCAGAAGAGTCAAACTACTAAGGATTAATAAATGCACCAAGATTTCATCTATCATGGAAATAGGTTGATTTGAATCAATGAAGTATTATTTCAATTTATTCTATTTCAAAAGTAACCACTACCTCATCTTTTGATTCTTGGGAAATTATAGCATAGAAATTAGTGAAAAACCTATAATTCCTAAAGATACATATTCTTCTCCATTAACATATAATCATAGTGGTGATTCATAAGTAGAGAGTTATGCACTTTTTATCTTAAGAATTTAAAAAATTATCCTAGGTGGGATTACAATACTTTTTCAAAATTTAAAGTAGATGATTTTGGTAAAATACGTCCCATAAGTTTACAAAATTGGTAAATTATTCATTGATCACTAATTCCTCAGTTTAACCATCTACATAAAAAGTTTGGAAAAATGATATTAGGTTGAATATGATGCTACAATGAACAATCATACTTGGGTTATTATTAACCATGCTAAAAATTTTGAACCCACTAGATGAAAGTGTTTTTATAGAGTTAAGTATAAATATAATGGTTCCATTTATAAACATAAGGAATTAATTTTAGAAAAAGGGTTAAATGGAATAATAAGATATAGATTATGAGGATAAATTTGAACCTGGTGCTAAGTAACACACTATTTTCATGGTTTTTGCACTACTAACATAAAATGGGTGGAAAGTACATAAAATGGATGAAAACAGTGACTTTTTGAATGGTGATCTATATGATGAAATCTACATGACACAACCATAAGGTTTTTAGGTATCCATTGACAAACATAAGTCACATTGATCTGTAAAAGCATTACATCAACTCAAATAGGCATCGAAGACTTGGCATGAAAAGATTGATTCTTATTTTAAAATAGTTAGTTTTATGCATGGTGAATCAAGTGATACATTGTATATTAGAGTGAAAATAAATAAGTTTATGATTTTATCCTCTATGTCGATTATTTGTTTATCAGATGGAATAATGAAAAATAAAATAAGGCCATGAAGAATGAACTAAAATAAGGGTTTTGGATGATAAATATTGGTCTTATGCACCATTATTTAGGCATATAGGTAACTTTATGCAATAAAAAAATTCATAGTGTGACATTCCTAATATGATGTCCAATGATGATGTAGTGATATCCTAATTTATTCTCAAATTGAGTTCTCTCTAACATTCTCACCCTCTTACTTCCATATATCTCTCTTATAATGCTCAATCCCCCCTTTTGTTTGAATTTGGTTACCTCTTTCATCTAATTTTAAAAACTTTATATGGGGGATAAAAGCATCCCTCTCAGTGATAAAATTTTCATGGTCTATTATGGAACTAACCCTAAGGTGATGGAATCACCATGGTGATTTAAAAAAAAAAATTGAAGGAACCATCACTGATAGGATCTTTCTATCATCCCATGAAAAAGCTATAGCATCCCAATGGTGGTTATATCACTAGGACTTATAGTTATATAATTGACCTTTACAATTAGGGGTAGTTTTGTTACCTTTGGTCCATGTTCTAAATTTAGCCTTCAAAACTCAAGATTTCACATGTTTTTCATGATTCATGTTGTGTTTCTTGTTCTTGTCACCTTGATTTTGCCTCCATGTTGTCCCAAATCACTCTTTATTCTATTTTTACTTATTTTAAGTCTCATAATTTTTACACCCATCTCAATTTAGTTAAACTTAGCCTTACAATTTCCATTCATCTCTTATAAATAATCCATTTTTAGATGAATTTAAAATCCAAAATTTTGAATTAAAGGTTGAAGTTTTGAATATTTATACAACCATATCCTTCTTACCATAATTTTTATCTTTGACTTTGATCATTTTCATGTTAGACTAGATAATTTTAACTGAGGGTCACTAAATTTATAATAGATATTTGCATCCAGTGCACTAACCAACCACAGTTAGTTGTTATTTTATTTTTATTTGTGTTCCTCTCATATTATTCCCCTAATTTTTATATTTTATCATTATCCTTGGTTATATAGTCCCTAAAATCAATTGTTTTGAGTAGAAGAGCTAGCATGTTAAGGACCACATCAAAAATACATCTCTTGCTTCCAACTAGTCTTCAATCAGGTTGGGGTTTATGATTTTTAGTTTATTTAATTTTTTTTAGTATATTATATTATTATAAGTTCCTTTCTTTCATTATATTATATTTATATTTCAAAAATGCAAATAGATAAGAAAAATAATTCTTCTCTCTTCCCATCTTTGCACCAAAAAGAACATTAGTTAGTTTCCTTGTTATTTGTAACCATACAATAGATTATCTAAAATAATATATATTTGAATTAAAACCAAATTTATATATTAAAAAAAACAATCACTTTTAGATTCAACAAAAATCAATTTTCATTTCAAAATAATCTCTTGTTCATATATAAACAAGCACACTAGCAAGTACAAATCTCTAAACAAACCTAGGAAAGTAAAATGTAGTATATTGGTGTTCATTTATCTTATTTGAGTAAATTAAAAACACTATTATAGTTTATTAAATAATAAAATTATAACCTATCTATTTAATTTAATTTGATACATATCATTCAAACTCAATGTACATTCATCTAGAAACACCAAAAACTAGTTCTAACTTATATATGCAAAGGAATATTTAGATACTTAGTAGTATTGTTGCTTAAGATATAGATATAATTTTATATTTATTTTAATATTATAAAATATAAATATACATAATATAATCATTCATCTACAATATAAAAACACAAAAATAATATCATTCAATTTACATCTAGAAAATCCATAAATCAGCATTTGCATTGTTGTCCTATTATTTTTTCTAGTATTGACTGCATTGAAAAGTGAATTGAAAACTATCAAAAAGAATCATTATTTTATTTATTTCAATAAATTAATTATTATTTTTTATTTATTTAATTTCATCAATCAATTAACTTTATTTTCATTCAAATAATTACCAAAGACCAAAAATAAATTAACAACCAAAACCTTGTACCATGGAGCATGAGCAATCATAAAACCTTAATTATAATAGAACAAGTAAAATTAAATATCACCTTTATATAAATATCTTACACTTATAAATTTCCACACATAGCTTCTTGGGTGAAACTCCTTAAGTATTCATACCTCCATAGAGTGGGTCTCTTTCCTAGATTTATAACACCAAGTCCTACTATCAATACCCCATCAAATATCAATATCGAGATTAGAATTGAAGTTTTCCACTATACTCATGTACCTCATCTCATTTTCAATGATCTCAGTGCCCTATAGGATCAACATAAAATCCCTAATCAACCCATCATCATCCTCTCCCAAAACTAAGGTTGTCAATAAATATGATCTAGACCTAAATTCTCATCTCCATCCCCTTTTTTCTCCTTGGGTATAGCCTCGTCATATATCATTCACATTTTTTTATGAAATTAAAATAGAATAGACATCTTAGAAGATTAAACTAAATTACATAATTCATTTTACCAAATCACTCCCACCTTGACATTCCTAGTATTGATAAGGAGCTTCACCTTCTCCTCATCACTAGTACTAAGGGACCTTGGAGTTATGTTTTCACTTATTTGGATGATTTTAATGAGAAAAATGATACAACAGAAGTATTTTGGTTTCATAACAATAATCCCTTGCCTTTTATCATCCCTAATACCATTCCACTAAATAATCATCCCAATCCATAGTTCCACCCATCATCAATCCATTATGTCAGTTGTCTTGACCAAACCTTGACAATTAAAATATATAGTCTAGCATGCATTATTCATGTGAATTTAGTAACTCATAAAGCAAAAAAAATTCAATTCATAAATTAAGTATATTTTTGAATTATTAGAAAAATTTAGCATGAATGACCTACACATACACTTATGGAGGTCACTTGAAATTTTCTAAGGATGATGAAGATGATTTTTATGAAGGCAAAAAAGATGAATAATTAGTGGGCAGAGTGATATATTTGATGAAAAATAGGCCAAATTTATTCTATGATGAGTGATATATTAAATTATATACATTATATCAAATAAATTTATTGAAAATTGGTTAAATGAATATTTTTTTACTTATAGGGGATAAAGATATCATGTTTATTTGAGTACTTCTATGAAACCATTCCATGTGTCTAAGTTAACTTCATCTTTGTGATTTTCATGTGAAGTGCAGTAATTTTCCCACCATTTATTTATTGATAAATAAAATTTTAGAAGATTGAATGTAATTATTTTCTTGATTAGATAATTTATTAATCATATAATATTAATAGATTAGGTTAAGTTAATTATCTAGTGTATCTATGTTTATTTGCCTTCAAACCTAGGGATGTCTGGATTGACTTGTACCTTGTATGCATTTGACCACCAAATGGTTGATGTGAATAAGAGGTGTTAGAAGAAGTGTTTTCCTTGATAATCAGTAATAAATGAGCAAGGATACTTTTCCATTCATGTGCATAACCCTCTTCTAAATATTCCTATTGTATTTTCAATGCACCCTCTATCATTTATTCGATCAATTTTGAAGTTGGAATTATCAAAGGTTTATCTCCCCCTATTGTATTTTCAATGCACCCTCTATCATTTATTGGATCAATTTTGAAGTTGGAATTATCAAAGGTTTATCTCCCATTTGAGGACATTAAGGATGATATAATGAAGGGTCATTATTATTAATCCCTATTATTATACATCGTATGAATACACATATAAATAAAGACAATGTTTAGATACACCATGATACCACTCAAAAATGATATGATGTATGTATGCTATGATACCACTAATCTAGGGCCCACTAGGAGAACCAATGAAACACCTAATTAAATGGATTTAAGAGGGTTATGAATGGAATAAAAAATTTAAATGATAGAGAATATGAAAGTGAAAAAAATTGAAGAAAAAGGAAAGTAAATAATAAGGTGACAACTAAATTTATAACTATAATAACAAATTTTGATTATGCTAAGTTTTGTATAATATTTAAGAGATTAAACATTTGGTGTTTATGCACTTCTGAAGTTAATTATTATATGTAACCAACTAAAAATAATGGAAGTGTAAATTATTAAAAAATTAGGAATATGAATCATCAATTTAAATTTTACTAAAAATGGTAACAATCTCTTCAAAACCAAATTATGTAATGATGTCATTGATTGTTGTTACTAACGATCTAAGTTTCACAGTGTTGACACTACATGAAGCATGTAGTAACATAGAAGTGGATTTTGATCATAAAAATTTTAATGTAGGTGAAGAACCTAATTTTTATGATGATGATCTTAGTTTAAGGTTAGATATGCAATAATGATGATATATGGTAATATTTATTGACCATATCCTCCTATATCATTTTCCTTACTACTTGTGTGTACTCAATTGTTATCTTCTATAATGCATATGGTATGATGTGGATTTTAACACTTTATGACATGAAAATTTGACTCATGTTTTATATTTAAACTTTGTTTATTATTTGATATGTTTTTTGTGTACACTTTTATTGTAATGTCCCAAGAGATTTCTAATGTATTTATCAATGTGAATGCCAAATAGTGACCAAGTTAGCTTAGGATTAAGACAATAGGATTGATTTAAAATTATAAATAGATATTTTATATTCCCCCGAAAAATGAAATATGAAATTTTTATAGGAAAACTTAGTGGATATGTTTAAATTTCAAATTACCCATTACAACTTCCTATATGGTACCAACAAAGGTAGACACCAATAAAAGACTACAACTATCTAAATTTTGGTGTCAATGTCTTAATATGGAAAATAAGTGATTTGGAATGTGGTGATAATCTAATTATCATTATATAACATTATTTCATAGACTAGGGTGATCTTAGATATTTATATGGACAAGTTGGGTTCACCAAAAATGTGTAAATCAATAGGGGAAAGTTTGCACAAGATTCAAATGTATCAAAATTGATGTTTCCAATTGTCTAATACCAAATTTATGTCTCTAAAAATTCCACATTTTAGTATAGTATTGAAAATGATATATTTAAAGGATAAAACAAAGAAATTATGTACATATTATAACACATTTTATTTTTAAAAATTATGCCCAAAATATCATGCTTTCTCCATGTAAAACCTGTAAATAAACATGTATATATCAATGCATGCTCATGATAAAAAAAATATTAAATAATCCATATCATTGAATTAATTGAAATTAAAAATTTAAGTAGAAAACACACATTAGAATATTTGGACCAAGCTACCATTTTTTGAACTCATTTGGAGAATTCCATGGGGTAATTATGCCTTAGGGATATACAAATGCTAAAATCATTGTTTGAGAAGTATAAATGTCTCAACCCCAATTGGAGACAAATAAGTTTTATAAATTAAGTGTCACATAATCATTTACCACATTTCTCTAAATAACATCATAAATATTTTTTTGTGGAACCCTAAAAAGTTTCATATGTGAAGGTGAAACTATGAAATAGGTGCATATATAAGGGTGGAATCTATAAATAGATTTGTGTTTAAATTTAAACTTGGAATCAACCATTGTAAACATATTTTAGGTAGAAAATGCTTATGTAGTACTATCATTCCCGATCATTACATACCATAAAAATAGAAATAAGTTTACATAGATACATTCATGCCCCAAATCTAATCAATTTGTACCTCAAAGTGACATATAAATTCCATATTTTATTTATCAATCTACTCAATATGATAAAATATACTCAATATGACCCTTATAATTTGTCTCAAAATGGCATAAAATATTACAATTATTCCTCATAATTTTGTAAAATTCCCCACATATGCCTCACATATGTCTATATCTATCCATTATGTCCCATCTAAACCATATAATTTGACCTAAAATATGAAACTACTTATTTGTCATGGACATACTTTCTAAACAATCCCATTAGTATGCCCCACTTTTAAAGTAAGGGGTGAAGCCTAAAAACAAATCATCTCAAAAGAAATATTTATGTGCATCACATGATATATAAAAAATGTAATAATTTAAAATGTGTATACAAACATGATAAGATATGTCATCATATACATATTTTCTCATTAAATCATGTTGAAACATGTAATCCAAGGTAAAAAGCATAAAAAATTCATGCCCAACAAATATATAAATTAGGCAAACATTAATAAGTAACATAGTAGATACATGATAGAGATCATGGTATCACACAAAATAAAATAATTCATAATATAAATCATGGAACCAAGATAAAAAAAATTGTATATGCATCCACACACATGTGTATAGACCATCATGATCATGAAACACATAAGTGCTCAAGACATCAACTCTGACTTGACTTTGACTTGAAACAAATAACTTGGCTATGACATATAATATAGGATCCTTGAACACATTGACACATAATATGAAAAAAAAAATAGATGCACTAATAGAACATGTGATGTAACAACATTAATAATTCACCATCAAACATACATAGAAAAAGAAATGTTCATCAACATAATCAATTAATGTCATCATCTAGTATAGAAAGCACAATATCCATCAAAAATATTTACTAAAGTATACACAAGATAAGGTAATGTATAATAATTATCAATATATCAATATGATTAATGGAATGTCATATAAATATAGAGCTTAAAAAGTGTACTAAGAGCTCTTAGTGGAGGCATGTCACCAACATAAAAAATTTATAGTCTCAGTGTAATGAATGTCATGCATCTATATGTCTATGTATCATATATAACATGTATGTCCTACATCCCATTCATACATACTATGAAAAATATGTGTGTATAAAATGGATATGTAATTCAACATATATATGATAATTACCATGAATCAATCATGTAAACAAGTAAAACATGTAATGCATAGGTCTTGATTTTGGATTTTTTGAATATATATATATATATATATATATATATATATATAATTTTTTATTTTTTTATTTTTTTATTTTATGTGTTTTTATTTAAGCACTGATCTATCTAATCAAGTAAACAAGTAAATAATTAAAAATAGAATAATGAAAGGGATGAAAACAATGCATAGCATATGTCAATACATAATGTGCACAAATTATAATAATAAACAAATATTAAGGAAGTGAAAACAAGTAATATATTTTCATTGCAAATTCATGTCTCAAAAAAGCACATGGAGATAGGAAGACACATGATCCCAATGGGAAAGAATCAATGTATACACATGTATCAAATCCTAAAATAAGGGAGAAAGTAAATTCTTCAAATTGTCAAGTAAGATTTGTAAGGTCCCTAATTATTCAAATGAAATATGGAAGGAAGGTTTCTGAGCAAGGGGAGAAATTGGTTGGGTAAGATGGGTCTAGAAATAATCTAAAGGACAAGCTAAAATCTCTAGAGGTGAGACTAAAGTTTCTAGAGAAGGATATCAAAGAGTTTAAAAAATAAATTAAATTTGTTAAAGAGGTCATGTCAGCCATAATAGGTGTTATTAGTATGGGTGGAAAGGTTCAGAAAAAAAAAAATAGCATTCTAAACCCCAAGCTTGAAGAATCATTTAAAAAGGGAAAAAAATAGAATGAAATTCAAGAGAAGTGCAAGGAGATGGATCATAACAAAAAGAATAAAAAAGTGGTTGAGTCTATTGAGGTCCCTAAAAATCCACCAAATTATAAAATCATGGAGGGCCCAAGTAAAATAACAAGAGGTAACATGAGAAAGAATGAGGTAAAAAAGAACATAGATGTTGATGGTGTAGAGTAAAAAACTCTACATTTTTCATTTTTTGATTTTCAGTTGTGCACTCCAAGTTTTATCCCTGCACATTTCAGTTTCGAGGCAGTGAAGTTTTTGACATAGAGCATGGGCATGAGTTTCTTTTGCCTAAATTTTGTCTAAGTATCAAAGTCATGTGGAAGCTACCAAGTGTCAGTGGCTGAGACACATTTTATAATTTTTGTAAGTTGCTCAAAACATATTGCATGTCCCATGGTAACTCAGTGGAACATGACAAGTGTTGGCATCCACATTTCATATTTATTTTGAGTTTCAAAAGCTTCTTTCAATAAGATTTTCTCAGGATCAAGTGGAAGGCACCAAGTGGAAATTACAGAAGGTTTCAATATGTATTTTTTTTAAAAAGCAATGGAAGATGCCACGTATCCATAGCTGAAGAAAGTGGAAGCCACCATGTGTCAACATCTGAAATATCTTCACTTTGTTTCATCAATAAGTAAAGACTATGGTGGGACTCAAATTTTTATTTCTAAAGTCAACAAAAGCTGCCAAGTGTCACCACCTGTATGAATCTAAAATGAGTCTCAAATGTTTCTATAGTCTAGCTAAAGATCAGCAGAGGTCACCACGTGTCCCTAGCTGAAGAAAATGGAAGCTGCCATGTGTCATTTGTTAAAAATATGCAAAAAGTGACACTTGTCTCCGTTCTCCTTTTTAAATCTATTTGAGTGAGAAGTGTTGTGGGTCCCATTCTCCATAAATTGTTAAAGTTTGAAGTAGTGAACTGTGACAGATGTCAAAGATAGAACACTCCTAAGCAAAGACATATAAAGAGTATAAGTTACGCAGAAAGTGCCGTGTGTTTTCTATAAGTGCTGCAGAAGCTTCCAAGTGTCATTTTTTGGTGTCACCTAAATAATAATATGGTTTTCAAGTAAAAAAGTGGATACTACCAAGTGTCCTCACCTGTTTCATAGTGGGAAGCATCCTATGTATCTATTTCAGCCAATGAACTTGTAGGGAGATGGAAATGTTTCAGATCAAGGAAATATATTTTGTTAGACACTTCCATTTTAGTTAGAGTTTAGTTAGACCATTAGATTGGGAACATGTGGGCAATATAGAGCTAGTCTGATGCTATAAATATGGGTGTAGAGGTCACTAGAATCATCATCAGAAGATAGAGAGAATTTTTTGCAAGAGATTATTGTCAAGAAGTTTTAGACTTTTTTAGTTGTGACCAGGAATATCATTTGCCTTTGTTCTATTTTCTTGAGTTAGAAAGTTTGTATAATTGTGCATGTCTCTGTGCCTTTTATGTGACTAGAAAATTAATAAGAAGACTGAGTTCTATGCCTTTGTTGATATTTTCTATGTTATTGCAAAATCATCTAAGTTGTGAGCCTTTGATCCTATCTATTTTCATCTTTTACATTGATCATGCCTTGTTTGCTCTTTAATGTAATTGAATCCTAAAGATAGATTCACTGTGCTTAGAATTAAGGGTCAAATTAAATTCAAGTGCATCGCCATAATTAGATTTTCTTTCATTACATTTATGTTTCTATTTAATTTCTATCCTTTTTCCCCAAAATACTTTTGAGATAAAGAAGAGCCAGCTTCTTTAAAATTTGGAGGTCGTTTCAGGTCGCAAGTCCCACATTCCTGAAACTTCCCATTGTTGGTGTTAGAAATATCACAATTTTAATCATCAATAGTTTTTTGGCATGCCCAATGGGACACCATACATCTTGAAGTTTATTTCAAGACTGTATGAACTAGAGAGCTACAAGGAGTTAGAGTTGTGGACTAGTAAAAAGATCTCAATCTACTGTAAATCTAGGTATTGTTTTTCACCTTTGATAACTAGTCTAAGATGAAGAGTCAATCATTTTATACCAATACCAAGAGCAAACATGGGAGCACCTATACCCCTAAGGAATTATGCAAGTTGGAACATTGGCAATCCTTTGATTCTCCCAATACCACCAACCACTTGGGATCCTATTCCAGTAAATGCCCTAAAAGCTCTACCCAAATTCAATGGGCAAGATTTCAAAACACTTGAAGAACATCTGCAGGATGTGTCTGATGTATGTGTTATACATGTGGTCACATAGCAGATTGTGGCTATAAGATTGTTAGTAGCTTCTTTTACAAAAAAATCTCTAGAATGGTACCAATCCTTGACTCCAAATACAATATCTACATAGGATCAACTTGGAGATCTTTTCTTTGAAAGGTTTGAAGAAAAGGGTGATAAGTCTTCTTTGTTACAACAATTGATTACTATTAAAAGGGCACCACAAGAAGTAATGACTAACTTCAATTCAAGATTTCAAAAGGCTTGGGAAAGGATTCTTGCTATAACAAGACCATTACTAGGTATGGCTATAGTATTTTATCTTAAATCTTTAAATTCAGACATATCAGTAATTATTCAATCACTTGGAGGTCAGACTCTACCAAAATCTTATGACTATGCAGTCAGAGTTGAAAATAATTTAATAGATGCTGGAAAGTTGCCCCTAAGGCCTCCCATGCCCATGTTTCCAGAAATTACCTTACGTTTGCCTCAAGAAGCCCATAATCCTATAGCCCCACCTGTGTATATGTAAACATGTCCTCAACAACCTGCTAAATAAATTGTCCCTACCCAATCATCTAAGATGGATGATATCAAGAACATATTAAGGACATTTTCAAATGCATTAATTAACATAAAAAGATAGTAGAACCCTTATCCTAAACCCCAATATCAAGGCTACCAAGGAAATAGATTTCCACCATAGCCAAACTAGTATTAGGGTCATCAAAGGAAAATAACCCTCAGCTAGCAAACTAATTAGTTATAGTCCCTACACCCTCACAGGCTGTTCCCCCCAATCCAAATAGAGAGATTGTTCAAGGGTAGAATAATTATGTAGATGGCACCAATGTCTGGTGTTTTCCTTGTAATAATGCTCATACACCTAGAGATTGTCCCATGGGTAATCTACAACAAAAGGTAGTAGATCAAAGAAGAATGGATGGAAAATTTGCAAGTACTTTTGACACTCAAGCCTACCAATCTCTTGGTATGCAAAATTCAGTCCTGATGGCTCAAATGCAAGGGATGTCCTTACAACAAGAAGAATAAATAGCCCCTAAACATGCTCTATTTTTATGGGTTGAAGATGAAGAGTCAGTATTCTTGAATGAAGCTTCCACTTCCAAGAATCCAATAGTATAATCAAATTACTACACCAGATCAAAGAGAAGGATAATGGAATAGCCTAAAGTCACAAATAATGAAGTTATGGGACCTCCTCCATTTTAAATTCATCAAAACATAGGTTCTAGACAAAAAGTGCCTCAGTCAATGTAGAACCAAATAGTTCATGGACAAGTTCAAGAAAAAGTAAGGTACATTTATTTTCCAAGAACCCAAACATTAAGACCAGTGAATGTGGTGGATCAGATAAAGAGAACCCCAGTACATGTGTCAATGTGGGACATATTAGCTATTCCTAAGCAAAAGACATTGTTACAAGAAGCTCTGCAAGGTCAAGTAGTGCCTAAACATACTGGCACCAAAGAAGGACTTGCTGATAAAGAAAAGCTCAAGGACACAGTTCCTCTAAAGACAATAGCCTTTTTGAACAATGCAGTAGAGGTAAGTAAATCCAAACTAAAGCCATTCTATTTAACTCTAATAGTTGGAAAAAAATTGTTGCATAATGTGATGATAGACTCAAGGGCTAATACTACAGTAATGCCTAAGCAAATAACCGATGATTTAAAAATAAAGTATGAGCCACTTACTAGAGGAGTCATGCAGCTGGATGGCAAATCAATGTAAACAATAGGGAGAATTAAACAACTTCCATTGCAATTATATACTTGTCCCAATATAATTTTCAATCAAGATGTAGTATTCATAGATATACCCCTTGTATTTTGTCTATGTTTATCTAGGGATTTCACAGCCAAGATAGGAGGATATATGTCACTTGATTGGTCTCAACTCATCCCAAAAACAAAATATGGTTCAAAGATGAAAATATTATCTGAGCCATTAGCTAAGGATCACATCACCAATGAACCAACCTTAAAATTAGAGGCAACTCATGCTATGCTAAATAAGGAAGAAGAGGTCTTTGTTGAAGAGTTGGGTGACTGGACTGAACATGACCAAGAAGAAGAAAATAACCATTTGTTAGCTATGATGCATAGTGATCCATATGGAAATTATGACTCTACTGGTCTGGGCACTTATGTCATTTTTGATGAAGACCATGAAATCCCAAATGTTTTAAGGGAAGAAATGCCAACTACTCAAGAATCTGAAAAAGATTCAAAAATTTGGACCTTAAATTTTGATGGGGCTAGAAGTAAAAGTGGGGTTGAAGTAGGAATTTGTCTTGTTGCTCCAAATGGGGAGAAACTTTTGAGAGTTATTCATTTCCAATTTGCTTGTACTAATAATGATGCTAAATATGAATCCTTAGTACATGGGCTCATATTAGCCAAGAAAAAGGGAGTAAAGAATCTGATAGTAAAAGGAGATTTACAATTAGTGGTGAAGAAAATTAGGGAAAAAGCAATAGCGAAAAATGTAAGGATGAGATCCTATAGACACATAATTTGGAACTTAATAAAAGATTTTGAAGCTTTCAATATTGAAGTAGTTCTTAGAACCCAAAATTCTAAAGCTGATAGGATGGCACAGATTGGCTCACAGTTTGATCCAGCAACTAGCCTATTAGTTAACAATGAGTCAATAAAAGTTATAGTAAGGCCAACTATCCTAGACAATAATGAGAATTGGCAAGTATTTGAAAATAATTCTCAGGGACTCTCATTCTTGTAATAATCAGGGAATTTACTGATCAATTGCAACCAAAAATTAAAGAGGCATATGGAGACCAAGTTATAAAACTAAAGAATAATAAGCTTCCCAAAGGCTTAATCACTTTAGAAAACCTATTTGATCCAGAAGATGTAGGCCTAGAGAAGAAAAGGTTCTGAGTAAATAAAGCAAATTATTTTGAAATAGAGGTGAGTGAAGGGAGAAAATTAAAAATTAGAAATTCTACAACTCAAGAGGAAAGGGAAAGACTAATTGACTTATGCAAAATATATGATAGAGTCATAGCTTAGAGCTATGAAGGCCTTCATGGATATAATAAAGACATCATTCAGTACACAATAGAATTGACTGAAGGATCTAAGCCAGTCAAGCAGAAGTAGAGGCCAGTAAATCCAAGGATTGAATCTCTAATGGCAGATGAGTTGCAAAAACTTTTAGATTCCAAATTGGGTTTCAAATCTAGTACCAGTCAGGAAAAATAATGGTGACATAAGACTCTGTGTAGATTTTAGAGACTTAAATAGAACATCTCTGAAAGATCACTATCCCTTGCCATCTATGGAACAAATTTTACAAACTGTGGCTAGATCAGAGAGATTTTCCTTGCTAGATGGTTTCTCTGGATACAATCAGATTTAGTTGGCTGATGAAGACCAATACAAGACTACTTTTAATAGCAAATGGGGAAAATTTGCATATACTAAGATGCCATTTGGCTTGTCAAATGCTGGAGCCACTTTTTAAAGAGCTATGGATGTAGCATTTGGGGAACTTATAAATAAAATCATCCTAATTTATCTTGATGATCTTACTATTTTTTCTAAGAATGTTGTTGATCATTTTGATCATTTAGAATCTATTTTTAAGAAATTTCAAGAATTTGGAATATCCCTAAATCCCAAGAAATGTATCTTTGTTGTACCTCAAGGTAAATTATTGGGACATATAGTATCTAAAGAAGGAGTTTCTATAGATCTAGAGAGAGTTTCAACCATAATGAACTTGCCCCTACCAGTAAATAAGAAATCAATTCAATCTTTTTTGGGGAAGATTAATTTTGTCAATCAGTTCATATCTAACTTTGCAAGCTTAGTAAGACCAGTGACACTCTTGTTAAAAAAAGACCTAGTTTTCAAGTGGGCTACAGAAGGAAGGTGAGCCTTTGAAGAGGTCAAGAAAGCAATTTCAACGGCCCCAATACTTAGAAACCCAAACTTTTCTAAGCCTTTTGTAATATATGTCTATGGAGGAGAGCTCAGTATTGTTGTTGTCCTAACACAAAAAGATGATAGATAGGAGGGAGAGCATCTAATAGCCTTTTTCTCAAGGAATCTTAGGGAATACAAAACTAGATACAACTTTATGGAGAAATAACCATATGCTATGGTAAAAGCCCTCAAGAAATTTAGGCATATAGTATCAGGAAGTAAGATTCTGATACTTGTGGCTCACCCAAGTGGTAGAGAATATATTATGGAGGGTGAAATTACTTAAAAAAGAGTAAAGTAGATAACAAATATCCTTGAATATGATGTAGAGGTCAAACCCACTAAGTTATTCATAGGTAGGGGTTGTGCCAATACATGACTCAAGATCTTGAAAAGATGATACCTGAAGAAACAAATTCAGAAATAGAAAAGGAAATTATATTGAGGATATAAGGGGTTGATTAGAACTCTTGGGTCACAAACAGGATTCATTTTATGAAATATGGGATTTACCCAAGAGAACTCCCTCAAAACAAGAGGAGATACTATAGGATGTAATGGGTCCATTTTGTTTTAATTGAACAAGTTCTTTTCAAAAGAAATTCTGATGGCAAACTCTTAAGATGCGTAGAGAAAGATGAGGCTAAGAAAATATTGCATGAAATGCACCATAGAGTTTCAAGTGGACATTTTTATGTAAGAAACATAGCTATAAAGATAAGTGAGGTAGGTTATTTTTGGCCCACTTTATTTACAGACTATTATCAACTGGTAAAAAAGTGCCAATCTTGTCAATATTATGTGGGAATGAGAAGGAATGCAGCAATGCCCCTTAGTCATATAATTGTTGATGAACCCTTTGCTCAATGGGGTCTTGACTTCATTGGAATGATAAATCTAGTGTCAAGTATGGGTCATAAATGGATTCTAATTGCCACAAATTATTTCACCAGATGGACTGAGGCAGTGCCACTCAAAGAAGCAACAACAAATGTGATCCTAGATTTTCTAGGGAGTATCACTACTCACTTTGGGGCTCCTCACACCATAATTTCAAATAATGCTGAAGAATTTTTAGGGTCTAAAGTATTTGACTTTGCTTTAAAGCATGGAATATATCTGAAAACTTCCAATAATTATTACCCTCAGGGTAATGGTTTGGCAAAATCAAAAGAACTTGATTAGACTCATCAAGAGAATAGGGGCTAATCATCACAAGGAGTGGCATAAAGTGCTTAATACAGCACTGTGGGCTGATATAATTACACCTAATTAGGTGACAAAAATGTCCACATATGAATTGCTCTATGGCAAGCCTACTGTAATACCCTTAAGCTTGGAAATTCCTACTCTTCAACTGTTAAAATAGATTGAAATTGAGGAAAATGGCCCCATGCAGGTCAGACTTGCTAAAATTTTAGAAGTTCAAGAGAAGAGGGATGCAGCACATGATTCATTAATAAATCATCAGAAAATAATTAAAGACTACTTTGATAAAAGGACTTCAAATCCCCATTTTGAATTAGGCTCAATTGTTTTGAAATGGGATGCAAGAGCTGCCAAGCTGGGTCAACACACTAAATTTGAAGCATTATGGACTTGCCCCTATAAAATTCATGCATGTAAATAGAAAATTTTGTTTGAGCTAGAAACAATGGAAGGTGAACCTGAAGATATTCCTATGAATGGGATCTACTTGAAACATTTCAGTTAAGTTGGGTCTCTAATGTATTATAGTTAGATAGTTCCCTTTTCCTTGTTGATTTGTTTTCCCATTTTTCTTTCCCACTCTTTCTTTCAAATAAGTGTTCTTTAAACATGTAGCCATGACTCAGAGTCTTTTTCAAAAATTTTAAAACTCTTGACACATTAAATATCTCCCAAATCCTTAAATTCCCCAAGGTACCATACACAGCCACTTTCATGACGTGTCTAACTCGTTGTCCCATGAAGATTTCATAAGATTTGCTAATAGTTATCCAATTTTAATGCCATTTTCAATACTTGATGGGTCATTAAATACCCCATAACAAGAGTTAAATCTTACAAGTGTCTCAAACATTCCTGTGTCTACTAAAAATCCTTGTTATCTACAAATTTCAATTCATAGCAAAGCCTGCTTAGTGAAAGTGCTTCCTTATTGCAAAGCTCCATACATGTTACCATAGTTCACTATTTACAAGTATAGATATAGATATGGAGGGAGCATAGTCTTTGCAACAAGGGTCTAGGATTTATGAATCCATTGATAAGTTTCTCACAAGCAAATCATATGCTTCAGCACCTACACAACCTTTAAAAACTTATCCACGGACTAGAGTCCCTGAAGTTGGATATGCAAACGACCCAGCGAAGGTGAAAAAATTTTTAGACAGAATCATGCACCGAATTCTTTAAAAGCATAGCAAAAATCTCAGAGAAGGGGCACATCAAAGGTGTATTCAAAGGGCCAAGTCTAGACAATATGAAACATTCGCAATGAGGATATGGACTTCCCAACTAGCACAATTCATTGTCCCAAGTGTACATGTGTGCCCTGACTTGGTTGAAATATGCTCCAAATTGTTTCATGTACCCTAAAATACCATACAACAGGGTCCATTCATGGTGTAGATTACACCAAAGGCTATCAGAGACATGTTGGTCATGTATCATGACAAGATAACCATGTTTCCCACCATTGCCAAAATGCAAAAAATGCGAGCAAATGTCAATACTCCATTGAGGTTTCTGAAATCAGAATTGCAATTACATGATGATGATACCACTATGATGACACTGCCAACAACAAGAGCACAATTTACACGAGCTAATCAAGAGGCACTTTCTATGATGGCATTCATTTTTAGAATGAAAGATGATTTAACTATCTATGAAGAATAAATGGCCATCCTCTTTAGATTGAAAATTGTTGACAAGACTCAAGAGTATCGATTGGATTTGTCTAAGCAGATTGCATATTCAATGGTTAAACAACTCATCCAGTTCAAATCTAAGGGAATTTTTAGGTATTCTTCTTATCTATTTCATCTCATGTTGTATCAAAATTTTGGCATCTTTTCCCAACACATGCATCTAAATATGTATGACCCAAGATTCGGTCTACATAGAACCATTCTTGTGTTTGCATGGACACATATCTTGTCCAAAACCAGTGACCCATACGAATTCTGGGAACTTTTTGTTGCCTCTACTTTTTGTCATCTAAGCCCAAATCTGGTTGTAAATAGACTGATTCCAAGTGTCTCAAACCTTATGACCAATTACACTATTCCTTGTGATTACTTTTTTGGATCCCATCATACTATTATTAGAGTCCAAGGTTTTAGTGGAGAACTAGTGTTGCTACCTAAGATTTTGACCCTTAGGTTATCATTTTTAGAGGTCACCAGGTAGGTGTCTATGGTAGATAATGAATATGGCACTGGGAAGAAAAAGAATAAAATGTATGATGTTCCATGGGTAACAAACAACATGGCCCTAGAGGTCTGAGATGCTAAGATCATGTTGCTAAGAAAGCTAGCCTTCCTAGGTTTCTCTTTAATTAAAGATAAATGGGGATATGACCCCAATGGTTTCATAACTTCATGGGTTAGGAATAATAAGGTTGCTACCAGAATTGTGCATGAGGGTCATCCCTTTTGGGAAAATAGAAGAAATCATAGGGAAGATATTTCTAATTTTTATGTAGAATTGACAGATTTGCCCCTTCAAGAAGACAGGCCATGGGAAAAATTTTATGTTAAGCAAAAGGATTTTGATCCTAAAATTAGAATGACTTCTATTTTAAGAAGAACATTAAAGAACAAAGACTGGAACATTGAGAAAATAAAAACCTATTGGAGATATAGGCAAGATATTTGTGAGACAACTCACTCTTTTGGAAATGTGGATTCATATGAGAAATGGGAGGAACTCTAGGATGAATGTCATCTGTCTCCTATCTCTAGCCCTGATATAAGCAATTTGTAGACACAGGGTAGAGAGCCAGAAGCCAGAGTAAAATCCAGTCAAATATTACAGACCCCAGGGCAAACCTCAACTACAGTAGCTATAACTATTCGGCTCCAATCTCTTAGTACCATTGAAAAATAGAAGAGTGTGGTATCTTCACCACCAAAAGCTTCTCCATCAGCGTCAGCCCTTGGGGTTCCCAATTTTACACAATCACCACTAGCAGCAGTGGTAAATATTTGAAGAGAAAGAAAAATAGCCAAAAGAAGAAACACTAAGGAAACATAAGAGGCTGAGGTTTTAACTTGATTTAGAGAAGAGAGCAGAACCCTCACAACACCAACCATAGAGTACTTTGGTTTCTCCTCAAGTGAGTGTTGTTTCTCCTTCTTCTTCTCAATCTCTCTTCTCTTATAGGGGTGATGATTTCATCTGGCCAAATAATTTCCCCTACCACCTCTATTGTGCCCATTTGTTATTTTTCTCTATCTATCCATACTCATGTCACATCATTGCCTCAATTTACCCCCTCTATCCCTAAGAAAGTACCTCCTCAGATTTTTCCTAACCAACATTTGGCTATTCCCTATGGCTTGCCATAGGGTTATCCTTTTGTAGGTGGGCACATTGCCTCTCCTTCTACCTTCCAAACTCAAGCAGATACTGCTAAGAAGGCTATAAAAGCCTACATGGAGAAAAAGAGGATGATAGATAATAAAGCCTTGGCTACACCACATATGAGGTCACAATTTGATCTAATACAATAGCAATTAACAGTGACCCATTTGTCACCTAATGTCATCAAACCAAATTAGTAGATGCAGCCTGAAGATTATACCATGAATTCAGTGGCAATAGATATGTCACTTTTTAGACCCCAAGATAAGGTTGAGCTACTAAATGAATCCACTTCTACAGTAGCTAAGGATTATTTGAAAATATCAAAGAAGCTATAAAAGATGGAGGTTGATCTAGCCCAAGAGAAGGCAAAATGTAGCAGTTTGACTACAAAAATCAATACCAAGAATAACGAAATAGAGAGTCTTAACAAAAAATTGCAAGATATTGTTTCTCTTCAAACTCATCAGGCTATTCAGGCCCAAAATGATTCTTTAAAAGTAGGGCTAATGTAGGTGAAAGATGTAGTGACAACCTTAAGGTGGGAAAAGGTAGCATTTCAAGAAAAATGTGAGGAAAGCCTACTACAGGTCACTCAACTTCAACAAAAGCTGTCAAATGAGAAGAACAATACCGCTGCTATACAGGCCCAACTTCAAGATAAGTGACAAATGATAAAATAATTGACACTTGAGTTGGCTAATAGGCCTAAAAATGTAGGGGTTTTGAATCTGATTAAGGAGATTTATGAATCAATATGGAAAAGAATCTCTAAGGATATTATTTAGCTTAGACCTTCTCTAACCTTTATGTTAAATGCATAGAAATTGTGCAAAAAGGTAGAGACTTAAGTTAAAGACACTCTGTCCATTGTCCCTTTGAGAGTGTTTGACTTTCAAATGCTGCTACAAAAGCTATATGATATAACTGATGGAACATTATCAACAGTAGGGATTAGTGACAAAATGATCACTGCCAAAAGAGTGAATGAGGTTCTCAATTACAACTCCATAGTAATCAATTGTAGAGAGCTTCTAGATGTGGTGAAATAAGGAATCAAATACATGAAACAACACATTGAAGATCCAGTGCAATTGGGTCTTCCCTCCCCTTTTCCTAATAGAAACACTATGTTGATGATTGATGAGATTAAACCTTTGTTGTTAGCCAGGCAAAATGATCAGGCAGTATTTTAGGGTTTAAGAGATGATTCATCAGTGCCTGAAGTGGAAGTTGTTTTGATTCTCATTTCCCAGCTTGAATTTAAATTGAAGGCTATAGTTCATATTTTACAAAAAATTTCACACAAGGATATCATCAATCTTGATTTAGCCTTCCATGAATTGCAAAATAAGTAGGGATTATTTGATGATGAGTGGTCTGCTTATCAGATAGCCTTACTAAAGTTGTGATTTTTATCACATTTGATCATGCTATAGATTATGGACTATTCTTTTTGAGTAGGCTCAAAATTCCTCAGGGTCACCAAGAAATGTAGAGTAAAAAACTCTACATTTTTCATTTTCTAATTTTTAGTTGTGCGCTTCAAGTTTTATCCCTATGCATTTTGGTTTTGAGGTAGTGAAGTTTTTGACATAAAGCATGGGTGTGAGTTTATTTTGCCTAAATTTTTTCTAAGTATCAAAGTCACATGGAAGCTACCAAGTGTTAGTGGTTGAGACACATTTTATAATTTTTGTAAGTTGCTCAGAATGTACCACATGTCTTGTGGTAATTTAGCAGAGTGTGACAAGTGTTGGCATCCACATTTCAAATTTTTTTTCAGTTTTGAAAGCTTCTTTCAATAAGCTTTTATCAGGATCAAGTAGAAGGCACCAAGTGGCAATTGTGAAAGGTTTCAATATGTTTTTTATAAAAAAAATCAATGAAAGATGCCACGTATCCATAGCTGAAGAAAGTGTAAGCCACCACGTGTCAACATCTGAAATATCTTCACTTTGTTTCATCGATAAGTAAAGACTGTGGTGAGACCCAGATTTTTGTTTCTAACATCAGCAAAAGCTGCCAAGTGTTACCATTTGTATGAATCTAAAATGAGTCCCAAATGTTTCTATAGTTTAGCTATTAATATCAGTGGAAGCTGCCACATGTCCCTAGCTAAAGAAAATAGAAGCTGCCAAGTGTCATTTGTTAAAAATACATAGAAAGTGACACCTATCCTCATTCTCCTTTTTGAAGTTGTTCAAGCAAGAAGTGTTGTGGGTCCCATTCTCTGTAAATTGTTAAAGTTTGAAGTAGTGGATTGTGACAGATGTCAAAGATGGAACACTCCTGAGTAAAGACATATAAAGAGTATAAGTTACACGAAAAGTGTTGTGTGTTTTCTATAAGTGCCGTGGAAGCTGCCAAGTGTCACTTTCTGGTGTCTCCTAAATAATAAGATAGCTTTCAAGTGGAAAAAGTGGATACTACCAAGTGTCCTCACCCGTTTTATAGTGGGAAGCATCCTGTGTATCTATTTCAGCTAATGAACTTGTAGGGAGACAAAAATGTTTTAGATGAAGGAAATATCTTTTATTAGACACTTTCAATTCAGTTAGAGTTCAGTTAGACTATTGGATTGGGAATGTGCGGGTAATCTAAAGCTAGTTTGATGTTATAAATATGGGTGCAGAGGTTGCCAAAATCATCATCAGAAGATAGAGAGAATTTTTTGCAAGAGATTATTGTCAAGAAGTTTTAGAATTTTTTAGTTGTGACCAGGAATATCATTTGCCTTTGTTCTGTTTTCTTGAGTTAGAAATTTTGTATAACTGTGCATGTCTTTGTGCCTTTTATGTAACTGGAAACTTAATAAGAAGAATGAGTTCTATGCCTTTGTTGATATTTTCTATGTTATTGCAAAATCATCTAAGTTGTGAGCCTTTAATCCTATCTATTTTCATCTTTTACATTGATCATGCCTTGTTTGCTCTTTAATGTAATTGAATCCTAAAGATAGATTCATTGTGCTTAGAATTAAGGGTAGAATTAAATTTAGGTGCATCACCATAGTTAGATTTTATTTCGTTGCATTTGTGTTTCTATTTAATTTCTATCCTTTTTCCCCAAAATACTTTTGAGATAAAGAAGAGCTAGCTTCTTTAAAATATGGAGGTCATTTCAGGTCGCAAGTCCCACATTCTTGAAACTTCCCATTGTTGGTGTTGGAAATAGCATAATTTTAATCATCAATAGATGGCATCACAAAGACTAATAAGACTAAAGGAATTTGTCCTTGATTTATTTGAGGTCTAGTAGGCCTAGTCTAGTTTATTCCTATTATGGTTATTTTTTTTAGTCTAGTTGGGTTCCTTATTGTATCTTGGATGGTTATGTGTGGGTTTTTGTAGCCTTCCTAGTGGGAAGTTAGTTTTGGTTTAGTCACTGTTGGTGTTCAAAATTTGTTTTGTTTGTTTTATTTAGGTTATGGGACCCTTTCAAACACATTTTTTAACCCATATATAAAATAAAAATGTAGGCATAGAATGTCTATTATAGTGTAAGCTCAATGTAGGCCATAAAAATATCAAGAATAGATAGTTAATATGTAGGGGTGAGAAAATAGTATGCCACACATCATGTGCATTAGGATCTAACTAATATAAAGGATGTGTCATCCTAAGATAGCTATCATGAATAAATAAATAAAAAATAAATAATCAAAAGGAAAGTGCTAGTGAAAGCATCATAACCAAATTAAATCCAAGGGCTAGAATAATGGTTAATGTAGTATCAAATGTGATCATACATGTCAATAAAAAATAATGCATAAAATAATCATTCAAATCTAGATAAATTGATTAGGTCATAAAATAATAAGAAGCTATGTATAGTAGATTATGTTCAAGTAAACCAATCATCCCATCTATGGGATAGTCACATATGTGTACTATATCATTTGATGAACCATGCACATAAAATATGTCCTCCTTTATTTTTGTGTTATGTTGAGTTAATTTATCTAGCTCATAAGCAATGTATTATATGGGTATAAATTTGACACTAAACTAATATGCACACTAATGAGTATATTCATAGTAGATACTTATGTTAAACCTACTTGAGATAATTCATGTAATGATACTTGACCCATAATAATAGTTGAATATTTAGACATGTTAATCCAATCTATATCACATTATTTTTATGTGTAAGGTTATAGATAACCAACCACACCATATTGTGGAATTATTTTAGTGTGTTTTATTTTCTCTTCAATATATTACTTGTCATTAACAATATTTTCATGATTAGATTATTGTGGAGATATAATAATGTGATTTATGGTATGTCCTTGTTTCTTATGTTATATGTATGAAATGCAATTTGTGACTATATCCTTGGAAACCATGTTTTTAACAGTTGTCTTTTTAGACACATATCATATATGAACTTATTAATTTAAGTGCCTCTTTCTTAGGCACATTTTCTTTAGGTAACTATTTTTATGGTAATTTAAATTTGGGAGGTGGAACCACAATTTTAGTTTTTTATAAATATTGGAAGGTGTGGTTGAGTATGGAGATGATTTAGTAGATGTATGTAATATAAGGCCACTATTAGCCAAAATTGGACACCATAGGCTAATAACATTTTGAAACTTAGTCATAATGCTCTTAACTTTGTTGATATCCATCTAAAGGGTTTTTTATTAGTCATGGTTGGTCTCATAGTGGTAAACATTATGTTTTTCTTAGTGTATTTAATGGTCCCTTAAAGTGGTCTAGTTAGAGAGTTAGTTGAATCACTTAGTCTTGTCATCAAGTCACTCAATATGGTCATATCCAAAGTGTTTAACATAGATTAAGGTAACCTTATAAATTTTAAGGTTGTTTTTAAGGTAAAGGTAAAGTTTAAACCATTAATAAGATAAGAAAAGGATGATCACCCATGATAATAATGTGTTTTGAGCTGATCAGGTAAACCAAGGATCAGAGATAGTGAGTCTACAACATGGCATTTTTAGGCATATTGGAAAAGTTAAGGTACTTTTGGAAATTTTAAGCTATACATTTGCTTTAGTTATATGTCACACTCTAATTTTGTAATGACACTTATTATGATATATCAAACATGAATGTCTAAATATCATTGTATAAGAGTCTTCCATGTCATTTAATACTTTTTGAATGTCATGATATATATACCTTGACCACACATCTTACCCAAGATGTCTTAAAATTGCTCTCCCAATGTTGGAATAATTTTGTAACTAATTATTAATCATTTATAATGTTTAAAAAAGGCATAATGAGTAAATTATAGAGAAACAAAGGTGGTAAATTCTTTATTGCATTACTCCACCATTATATAAGTCAAGTGAGACTCCATAGCTACCTGTTTCATTAGCTCCAATTGGGTAAGAAAGTAAGACAAGCAATTTCTTGAGGAGAAAAGGCTTGTGAAGGTATATTTTCAAAGGTTTTATATTTAATATCAACTAATGATCCTCTCCAATGATTTTTTATCCCCCTTAGACTCAAATCCATGCTTGGGAAAAAGTGGCAAGCCTAACAAAGGCAAAAAGCTATTGTGTTTCTTCATTGGGTGTATAGGTCTACTTGACAAGTTCAATAAGGTCAATGATTTGATGTTAGTTCATAAAGGAGATATAATAGTAGGTAAAATTATCTTAATGGAAGGAGGGGACACATATGCCCTTATAATTCATAAAAGTAGTTAGGAGATTTAAGCCCTGAGATTTATGAATCATCCTTAACAAAATTAGATGTCTAAAACCCTCTCAAAACCCCAAAATATTGGTTTTGAATAGTTTTAGATAATTTATGAGATATTTTGTGCACCCTTATAATTCATATCAGGATTTATGATATTCAAGACTTGAGCTTTATGAGTCATCCTTAACAAAATAAGATGTCTACAACCCTCTCAAAACCCTAGAAGCTCAGATTTGGGTAGTTTCAGAGCATTTAAAAACTTTTTGGTGAAAATGGATGATTGTGTGAGACCAATAAATATCCTAATAGTGATATAACCCCATATCCCATAACTCATTTGACATGTTTCAGCAATAAAAGAGTCAAGCCTCTACTTTGAATGAGTTGTAGACCTATACGAAAGGTTATAGGTAGGTTTTTGGTTGGTTTTTTGTTATTTTCTTACCTCAAGTGACCCTCAAGAAATATATAGAAAAATCAAACTTCTTATATAAATATCCTTAAGTGAAATATATCATATCATGAAGACCATTGGTCTTAGTGTTCTGTAATAAGGTTCTAAATGGAAACAGTGAATACAAACCTATGACTAATGAACAAATTCACAATGAATCATAGGAGGAGTTATATTGATGATAATTTATAAACACACCTTGATATGTCCATGTTGGTAAGTAATCCCAATAAAAATATCAAAATTCCTCTAGGATTTTGAATAATAGGGGTGATAAAGGACTAGTGTAGTCACATACATACTAATAACTTATAGGTCTGCAAATTGGATATAAAAAAGCTTAGAAAACTCAACATGTTTCATCATTAGTAAAATTATCAAATAGAATATTTTAATTTACTTATATATTAGTATTATTATCTAAACAAATAAGATAAATAATATAATGAGGGAAGAACGTGTTAAACCTAAAATAGTCACCTATAGGTCAGCCTATAAACTAGGCTAGAAGAGGAAAATTTTATGTTTGGAAAAGGACTTGAGAAGTTTTACAAGGTGTGTGATATAATAAAATAATATTTGTAAATTTTATGGTGATTTATGAATAAAATAAAACATCAAAATGTCCAAGAACACCTAAGAAAGCTTTAACATGCTTATAGAACCTAGAAAGAGGTTTTTTATGCATTTGAAGTCATAATCTCAAGAAACCAATGAGATATTAGTTTCTCATGATGGTAGATGATATATAAAACCTTATGTAGAATTATAAACATGTTTTTACAAGGTTTTCATGACCAATCTTGAGGTAATAAAAGTGTACCTAGCTATGTATAGGCAACTTAGTAAGAATAGGGTTCAAAATAGTTGGGTAGGTAGTTTGGGGTTAGAGAAAACAAGATGAACATAGAGATATTAATGAAACCTCTTTAAGGAATTCATCTCATTATTTATTCCAATAAAGGGTAAATATCTCCAAATCATTTTTCAAACCACCAATAGACTAAAATGGTAAATTCATATAAGAAAAAGGCACCTGTAATCACCTAAAAGTGGTATTTGGATGCTAAGAGTGTTTCTTGAGTTAGAATATTCATGGCTTAGCCCTATACACATCCTAAAGCCTTATACACACTTTTACAACCCTTATGTAGACCACATACATCTAAATTCATCTTAAACATAGTCCTAAGATAGTTTTCCCAGATCCCAACCTAGTTTGCCTAGAAGTCTATCAGGTGGACATTAGCACCACATTTGGGACACTATAATCATATGGTATTGGTGTCCCCAAATAGGCATTAATGTCCTTCACCCTAAATTTTTGAATGGATAATTTTTTAAAGGTGTGCCCCTCCTAAGTTAAGCATAAGTACATTTTATTATCTTCACAAGCTATAGATCTCTATAAATACAAGTCTATTTGACCTTTATTCACTAGATGTAAAATAGTTGTAAAAGCTTATTCAAATTAAAAATAAGTTGAGAAAAATTAAGGTATTTGATCTCTATTCTACCCTACTTATATACACTACCATATACAACATCCCTAAACATATATTTCAAATATTTCAAAGCTCAATCACATTGAAGGCATCTAAGTCCACTCTCATTCAACCATTCACTTGCACTTACACCAAGAACTAGGTTAGAGAATTACATTAGGTTTGATCCCTCCTAAAATTATTGGTATGTAGTAAACTCTATTCATAGCAGGGTGTTGAGGATGTCCAACCTATACTACTAATGAACACACATTTTTATCTCATGCCATACTTGAAAGGAGCAGTAGGGTTTGCACATTAAGGTAGGTTTTATAGGCACAACACAGATCTCTAGATTTCATGCATGTAGGAATAAGACATAAAAACATAGGTGTAGGTACTCCCAAAAAATAGGGGCAGTCCTAAAAAGGGGACACTAGCACCACTTTAAGGACACTAAAATAGTATGGTGCTACTGTTAAAGTGGGGCACTACTATATAGAGAGCAAACAAATCTTGGGACCCTATTGACGATACTTGGACCTGTCCAGAACTCAATTTTTAGAACCCATATCATCCACAATAGTAAATTTTTAAATAAGTTTCTATTTAAGTATATTTATTACTATTTTTATAAATTTAAAGAAGGTCAAAATCCATAATAAATTAATACTTAATTATTGCATATTATTTGACTAATTTAGACATCTCAACCCTTTAATCTAACATAGTGATTACACATGTAAAACCTAAAAAGTTTAAATCATTTGGTGAACCTAAATTACTTTGAATATTAATTAAAAACCTTATTTTTACTTAGGTTTTACATTTTTTGAATTTTTGTACACCAAATTAGGGTTATAAATTCTTGTTTTTATTTTTTTAATCTAGCCCATTTAATCATTACCAAATTAGGGTGTAATTTATTTAAATCTTGGGTTAACTAAATTTAGTTAAAAACCTTATAAATAACAAACCTTAGGATTCACATTTTTAGAATTTAAAATTAAGATTCACACATCTTCTATAATCATGATCATAATGATAGAAGAAATTAATCACTTTTTGTTGCAAAGTTTAATACTTTCATTTGCATGCTTGTTCCCTTTAATTTAGAATGAATTTAGAAAAGGCATAAACACATGTATAGTTTATTATTTATATCAAACATATTATATATCACATTTCATATCATGTTATATTTATTCTATGTGCAATACAATTAAGACATCATTCTTTAATCACATAGATATGTGTACGTGATGCTTCCTATCGACTCAAATGTCTTTCATGTTTAATTATTTCTTTCACATGTTATCTTTATTATATGTGCAATACAATTAAGACATTATTATTTAATCACACACACACACACACACACACATGATGCTTCCTATCAACTCAAATGTCTTTCATGTTTCATTATTTCTTTCACATGTTATCTTTCTTCTATGTGAAATGTAATTAAGACATTATTATTTAATCATATAGATATATGCATACATGATGTTTCATGTTGATTCAAATTTCCTTCATTTGTAATTATTTCTTTCACATGATATATTCTCCTATGTGTAAAACAATTAAGACACTATTCTTTAAACACATAGATAACTTACTAAATCAAATAATAATTATACTACCTAAAACTAATAAATCTCCCTTAGATGCATTTTGTTCTTTGGTATATTTTTATTCCCTTACCATAATTCATAGACATATTTAAACATCATTGGTTTCACTTATACCTCCTTATGATCAATCACACATAAACATCTAGCCATCATATTACATCTACTATTAGCTCTTCACTCTTGGTAGATCTTATGGTCCAGGTTATGATGTCCTCATGTGGTCCTAAATATTGGTAGGTCTAATATACCCATGTCTATAGCTTTATGTATCTTATCATTACTCCTTAAATTAAAATTTCCACTTTAGATATTTTACAACACTCTAACACATACAAAGATATCTTGTATATAGCACTCAGTGATACTAAGGTAACTTGAACATTTGACCCCACCTATGTTGCTTCTATTATCAACACTATGAAATGGATAAAAGAACATATTTATTTTAAGAGGGAGGACCTTCCACCTCATAACATCATATATTTACACATACCTCTCTATATTGCTTTATGAATTAATGAGGTAGGTGTCAAACAAGTTCTAGTTTATAATAGATCAGGGTTAAACATCTGCAACATCTATTTTTTACACTGTCTTAACATCTATGCTATATATTTAGACCCTTATGATATGAGCATCTAAGGGTTCGAAAACATTCCGTAAAACCTTTGGGTAAAATCACATTAAAACATACCCTCAAACCTCAAACACAACCTACAACATGAAAAGCTATGCCAAATTATCTAAATTACAATCTCTTGCTTGGGAGACAATGGATCCATGTTATGCACTTAATTCCATCAAAGTTACATGCATGTCTAAAATTTATCTATATAGGTTATATATATACATGCCCTATGGATAAATAACCATTTAATTATTTTTAACATATAGAGCCTTCACATAACTATATTTCATGCATAGATTTTTATACTACACCACCCTACTCTATAATTCAAAAGATGCATACAATGTTACCCATTATTTCTAGTACATAGGGTAATTAATTTTATTCACCTTTCACATTATGATATTTTCATAAGATGGGTTACATAAGTCAAGGCTTTGGAAAACATGAGTAGGGAATCCTAAATCTTGTTGAAGCATATATCAACAGGTAAAACAAGGACTTGGATATATAAATGATACATTTAATGCCAAATACTCTCATAATAATTCTCAACACATCATATTTTATTCACATGTTCCACAAGCAGTAGATATAATGAACCATGTTTATACACTTTCGATTGTATCCCCTGATTTCAATGAAGATATAGTTTCTCCAGATTTACCAATTTTTCATGATTTCCCTAATAATTAATATCTCCTAGAATTCCTAAGTGCATATGAGGAGCTCCCTTCCTTATATCACAATAATAGGTTTCCTCATTCCACAAGTGTCTAGGCATACTTTGGTGATCATTCAGATAATTTGGATCATATGTTACCTGACACAAATGATACAATCCCTACATCACCATATACTTTAGATTAATATACATTTATTAATGAATAAATATTAAAATTTAATTATGGTACCAAAACTGATCTTTGAATCATATTATTGGTTGTTGCCCTACAAAAATTAGAATACACATATATTCATCAAATTTTAACCTATTTTTTTAGATTTATTTATATGGGATTATTTTGATATACCTAACATTAATCCCTCAATTATTGTATATATAATTACATTATATACCAATGCCAAGCCACTAAAATAAAAGATTCATAAAATGCATCTTAAATTTGCTCTCCTTATTAAGGATGAGATCCAATGGTTGTTAGATGGTGCTTTCATTCAACCAGTCTCTCACCCATAGTGGGTTTCCAATATTTTTATTTTTATGAAACCTAATAGACAAATATTATGTTGTTTTTACTCTAGGGACCTCAACAAAGCATTTCCTAAAGATGATTTCCCTTTACCAAACATTTATATGATATTAGATTCCATAGTAGGATACGAGATGCTCTCTTTTATGGATGGTTTTGTCAGGTATAATAAAATAAATATTATTTAATAAAATCAAGAAAAGGATTATTTTAACACACCATGGGGAACATTTTTCTATATAATCATACCATTAAGATTAAATAATGTCAATGTAACTTACCAATGCACTATGATGCATATCTTTCATGACCTCATTCATAAAATAGTCAAAGATTATGTTTTTGATTTATTGGAAAAATAAAAAGAGTGACAACAACATGCAATAAATTTTTGACAAATTTTTTAAAGACTCATAAAATACAATGTTTGACTTAACCCTAAGAAATGTGTCTTTGGAGTTTCCTCAAGGAAACTTCTTGGTTTCATTATATCTCAACATAGAATAGAATTTTACCCTAAGAAGGTAAAATAAATCATGGGTATGCCTCCTCCCACTAATTTGAAATAACTTTAGTCCCTCCATGGGAAAATTTAAGCAATTCATTGATTTATAGCACAACTCATAGATAAAAGCCAATCATTCACTAAACTACTTTAAAAGGATGTGAAATTTGAGTAGGATCTCACATTTCAAGAGAGATTAGATACACTTAAGAAATACTTACTTAAACCTCCTACCTTGGTTCCACATATACCTAGTAAACACTCCTACTTTATATTTTAGTTATAGATCATACATTGGGAGCACTCTTAACATAACATAATAACCAGCATAAAGAAATATCAATTTACTACATCAATTGTACACTAGTTGATTATGAGTGAAATTATCCAACAATTGAAAATATTTTCTTAGCCCTAGTATTCGTTACTCAAAAACTTCATCACTACATGATTAATAATAAAACATATATCATTACCAAGGTCATTCCCTTAAAATTACTCATGTCAAAACCATATCTTTTAGTTCATATTATAAAATTTATAACATATTACATATAGAATTTGACCTCAAAATCATATTACAAAAATAGGTAAAAGGACAAATAATCATAGGCTCATTGGTAGAAACTTCATTAATGGATACAAATCCTATTAATGATGATTTTATAAATGATTTCATAGAATAACATACCACTATAGATACATGGATAATGTTCTTTAATAGTTTTAGATGTGCATCTAGTGCTACCACTAGAATTGGTTTCATCAATCCTCTAGGGTACATAGTACCTCTTGCATACTGACTCAGTTTTTCATGTACTAATAATATCATAAAATAAAAATACCTCATATTAGTCCTTTAAGTAGCACAATATCTCAAGATTAAATCATAAAAGTTTACAAGGACTCCCAATTAATTATAAATCAAGTCATAGATGTTTACCAAACAAAAGAAGAATACCATATTCCTTATAAGGACATAGTTCAGTGTCTACATGATCAGTTTGACATTTTATCTATTGATAACATCCTATGTAAAGACAATAATCATGTCAATGCAATTGCAAGTGCCACATCATTGATCCCCATAGAGATGGATGTATAACAAGCTCTATTCAATATTAAATGATTACAATCTCCATCATGATACCATGTGGACCTTATCACTCTAACAATCATAGTTACCACATGCAGTTCAACACCATTTAAATGGTTTTCCAATATATATAACTTTAGAAATTAATATATTGCACCAAATACTTTTATAAAGAATGAAAAGTAAAAACTGCTATGAAACTCTCTTCAATATGTCATCATTGGTAGTGATTTATTCAAAACATATTTTTATAGACACTTGATCCAATGTTTAAAAGCTAAGGAATATAAATTTTAATTTGATAAATATACAATATTGAATGTGGTGGTCATTTCAACGGTAAGGTAATGTCACAAAAGTTACTCAGAGAAGGTTACTATTGGCCAACCATGGAACAAGATTGTCAATAATATGTAGAATTATGTGATAAATGTCAATGCCATGGTAACTTACACCATGTACCTTCATAATAGCTTCAACCTATCATATAACTATGGCCATTCATGTTATATGTATTTGATTTAAATGGTAAGATAAACCCAAAATCTGTAGGAGGCCACAAATTCATTATCATGGCCATATAATGTTTTACAAAGTGGGTAGAGGCAATTCCCATTATAATCAACAATGAGGGAGGATATTTTTTTGTTTTTCATAACCAATATTATTTCCGAATTCATTCTCCCATTAGTTATATTTATAAATAATGGATCCTCTTTCATTAAAGGTAATGAATAATATGATCAATAGTATTCTTAGAAAAATAGTTACGAAATTTGTCAATGACTAGCACAATCAAATCATCTATGAAATCTGGGCTTATTACACCAACATACATACACTAATAGGATCTACTCCTTATTCACTCATATATGATATAAAATATATTATTCCAATGGAATTAGAAATCCCATTTTTATGGGTATATTCAAAAGGACTCATCACAAATGACTAGTATAGAGAGCATCATCTCCATGAAATAGAATAGCTGGATCATACATGTATCCAAGTCATAGAACATATCAAAGCTTATTAGAAATGAATTTAAAGAACCTATAATAATAGAGTCCACAATAGGGAATTTGAAATCAATGATCTGGTATTGAAATAAAATCTCAAAAACGTCAATGTTAAAGAAGAAAACAAATGAAATTTTAAACCAAATTGGCTTAGACCATACATTATCATAGAAAATATTAGCCCAAAATTATATCAACTTCACTTTATGGAAGGTAGTCAAAAATACATTAAAAATCATGCATCTAAGGAGATTCTACAAATAAATAATGCACTCTTGATTTTCATTATACTTATACACACTTCCTTCTCTCTCTTTCTCTTTCTACTTTTACATATCTTATACTCAAAAAACACAAAAAATAATATAATATGTCAAAGTACAAAAACATTCAAATATTTTACATACACAAAATTTATATATTATATGCACTGTTATGTTTGCATTTTACTACTTGTTAGATATTGCATATTTCTAGTTATCTTAGTATAGTCAATTTTATCATACATATGTTTTACTTATTTTTATTGAATGCTTGTAGATTGCATACATGAATCTGGTCCACTACAATGATCCATACTAGTTATCATCTACCCACTAGGGCCATATACATAGATCTAGGTTTATACATTTGATACATCCACCCACTCAAGGGCATCTCCTACGTAGTTGTTATTACTAGGTTATATCCTTACCTTTTATATAGTCTACTTTATAAATTGTTATATCTTGATGTTGATCATTTCTACTCATTGCTCTTTTTTTTTGACTATTTTTAGTTAGACTCAACATATATAGATATTAAAATTTACATAGATTTGTACTACATATTTATACATGTTTTCATTTCTAATTTTCCTAGATTAGACTTAATTGTGTTTCTTATGCTTCTTCCATCTTTGAGGACATTTGAATATGCCATTATTCTTTGTCTCTACACCACTTCTCTATTTTTATGCCTTGGACATGTTGCCATATCCCTTGTGTGCTTTCATGCTTATATATGCAGATATTTGAATATGTCCTTCCATGTCATTCTAAGCCAAATTACTTGTTTCTTGCATATATGGACATTTAAACATCATTGTATGTCTTCATTCTCAAATTTAGTGACATGTGCCCATGTACTTTGTATTATGGCCCCTTGGACTACTTTTGTGTTCCTCATGTGATTTTTATGTATGCTTCTTTATATGCTTATTCACCTTGAAACTTGTATTTTCTTGTACACATATACTAGTTTTTGATGCCATGAGGGACCTCATGCATTTAACCTTTTTAATTGGGTTTTGTGATGGACATCATGCCCTATTACCTAAGTAGTTACTAAATTTTTATGCTATACACATTGATTACATATATATTGAAACCCTTGTGCAATTTTATATTACAACATACATATTAAATTACCTACTTATGCTTAGATACTTTTACATTCCAATGTTATGTTCGTACATTCTATCAAAATATCATGCACATGCTCTGGCTAACATATTTTATAGAGATACTTAATTTTGAGGACTACACAGGTTTCAAAACTACCCTAAAAAAAGGGGGAATACATTGGGGTTTGCCATAGAGATTAGTCTCCTACTTTTATATTCACAAATAAATTTTAACACATAGGCTCAATTTTAGAAATCAGACATAGGGCAAACACAAAAAAATAAAGACTCAAAAAAAAGTTCAAAAAACCTAGATTTTAGACTAAGAAGACATTATTGATTAGATTAGGACACTAGAGCAACAGGGTGCTATTATCCACTACAGGGAATTACTGTCTAATATCCCCAACTTTAGGATAGTCTAGATTAGCTAGACCAATATACTAGGTATAGTATAGACTTACATAAATACAATCACAAGTTTGATATTTATGTTTAGATTTTTCTTAGATACATTCATTATAGCTCAGATTCATACTAGTTACTTAGATTTTTGGGCACCATGCGAGTCATGATCACTCCCACACTTAGTTTGATTACACAAATTTAGTTATTACATAGTTTAGATTTAGTATACTCAAATACCAGATTAGGGGCATGTGTGTGGCACATAGTTTCCATATAGTTAGCTACGCATAGGTTGATCAGATGGAATGGCAAACTCCATGTCATTATCTACACTATATACACTTTTTATCACATGCTAGGTTATCACCAAATTCATTACTTACTTCATCTACAGTGGTTGGCATTCTTGAGTGGCCCAGACCCACCTAATATACCCAAGTGTCCATAGAGATAATATACACAATTAGATATACTTAGTTAGATACATTCAACACTTTTTGCATTTTAGTTTCAAATGCATATAATTTACATGGGTAGGAAATGATGGATTCATGGCCTACTTGACTTCTTGATCCACCCACATGAGAGGGTTAGACACACTTATAGTCTTATCCAAGTTATTCACAAATCATAATCCACCGAGTAGGGGTGGGCAATGATGGATTCAAAACTAGATTGAGTTATTGAACCATCCATATGAGGATTGAGAAATCCATCAACTTAGTCCAAGTTATTCAATAATATGATCACTATGTACACTCACACACACAAGTTGTTACCAAGTTCATACATTGGTTTACATACCCAATGAGGTGTATTCATCCCTTTCCTCTCTCTTTACTTAGCTTTACATAGTTACTTTATTTCAGCATAGTCTTTTACTTTTATTCATATCTTAATTAAGGACTAATTTTTTGCATGCTTCATTGCAGGTCATTGCTTTGGATCATGTTTCACATATGTAAGTCTAGATTCACATACTCATACTTAGCTATCTGGGCTTCAATTCTAAGGTAAAGCTAGGTACACTTAGTTTTCCTTAATACTAATCATTTTGCTTTGTTGTGTTTCTAACATAAAGGGGGAATGCAATCACCTAAAAGTGGTATTTGGATGCTAAGAGTGTTGTTTGAGTTAGTATATTTTTGGCTTAGCCCTAGACATATAATATAGCCTTAGACACAGTTTTTCATCCATTGTGCAGACCACATACATCTACATTCATCTCAAACATAGTCCTAGGATAGGTTTCCTAGATCCCAACCTAGTTTGCTCAATAGTCTACTAGGTGGACATAAATGCCACATTTGGGACACTATGGTGACATGGTGTTAGTGTCCCCAACTAGGTGTTATTTTTCTTTTCCCTAAATATCTTGAATGGATACTTATTTAAATGTGTACCCATCCTAAGGTCAGCCTAAGTATTTCTTATTAACTACACTAGCTACAGATTTGTAAAAATATAAGTCTATTTGACCTTTATTCACTATATGGAAAATAGATGTAAAAGCCTATTCAAATAAAAGACAAGTAAAATTAAGGTATTTAATCCCTATTCTAACCTACTTTTGCATACTACCATCTATGATATCCCTAAACATAGATTTCAAAGATTTCAAATCTCAAGAACATTTAAGGCATATAAGTCCACTTTCATTCTAGCATTCACTTGTACTTTATTTGAGTACTAGGTGGGAGAAATACATCAGGCTTGATCCCTCCTTAGAGTATTAGTATGTAGGAAATTCTATTCATAGTGGGGTATTGAGGATGTCCATCCTATCCTAATATTAAACACACATTTTCATCTCATGCCATACTTTTAATTAGGATTAGGGTTTCCACACTAAATCATATTTTCTAGGCACAACATAGAGCGCTAGATTTCATGCATGCAAGAGCAAGACCTAAAAACATAGGTACAGGTACTCTAATAAAATATGAATAGTCTTGTAAATGGGACACTAGAACCACTTTGAGGACACTACAATAGTATGGAGATACTATCCAAGTGGGGTTCTAATATCCAATGATCAAATAGATCCTAAGGCCCTATTGATGACACTCAGACCTGTTTAGAACTCAGTTTTTAAAACTTAGATCATCTATGATAGTCACTTTATAATAAGTATTTATTTAATAATATTTATTACTATTTTTAGAAATTAAAATAAGTTAAAAATACATAATAAATCATTAATTAATTATTTCATATTACTTATTGATTTAGCCCTTTAATCTAACATAGAATTTACACATGTAAAACCCTAAAAAGTTAAATCAGCACCTAGTGGACTATGTATATCATGTTGAAGACCAAATGAGTTGATCAAATTAATTTTCATGACTTAATTCATGTGTAAGGTACCATGAAACATGAGGAGACATTTTATACAATGTTACTATTTATCAAATAGGCTTAGAGAGGGAAAAACACAAGAAATAAAATTAAGAAGCCTAAAAGTGCACCTACATGATTGCACATGGAACATGAAGAAGATATGAAATTTTTGGGAAATTTTGAGGAATGATCTTAATAGGTGTATAATACATTGTTAGATATGTATAAAATGTTTTTACTCAAGTTCATGAAGAATAAGTTATAAACAAAGGTTGTTAGTGTCATTTTTATATGACTATATACAAACCCTAACAATGGGTTAGTGTAGGTTGTTGTGAGTTTGAGGAGTAAAATAGTCAATGAGATCACATGTCCATATAATGAGATATTAAATAGACCTAAAATATGTGTTCTCAACTAATATCAAACACATTTATATATGCAATCAAAAATTCATCATGTCTATAAATCAATCTTGGATCAAAGAAGATAGAGCATACCTACACTTTCAATTGGGAATGTATTTGTTAAGTGGGGACATGACCAATATGGGGATCCACTAGACCTTATTAAGGGATTAATTTTAACAATACACCATGTTAGGAAGGTTATAAATCTTATAGTCTAACACAATCATGCAACAACCCTAAAATAGTCCTAGCTTTAATGTTCACTCTATTCTAATAAACAAGAAAGTAAATCTAATCTAGTGCACACCAAAGATTGTGGCACAAAGTGGGGGTTAGAAAAAAAATAAAATAAAATAAACTTAACATGCATAGAATACATATATTCATGTCAATGTATATGGAATCCTAATGCAAGGGAGAGAAGCACAAATGCATTATCTATGTACTCTTACAAAGAAGAAATAAAGTTAGGAATACTTACCTTAAAGATGAACCCACTGAGCCTCAATCTCTCCCTTGGCCAAGTTAATTCACAAGTGATTATTGTGGTATGTAAGGATAAAAAATACAAATCAGATCTAGGCTACACAGGTTATCTATGCATCTAAAAGACTTTTCCATAAGACAAGATTCATATCTCCAAATAAAGTATGAAACCTTAAGCTTTATTTTTAAATTGGAATGGTCAATAATCAGATGTTAATTTACACTTATTCTTATTCACTTATCTTCTTAAAAATATCTATAAATTAACTTGTATATATAGGTAGATCTTTCCCTAAATCATTTTGAATATGTTGACTATATAGGGTCAACCTAGTCGACCCTATATGTTTTCAAGAGATAAATCACTAGGCCTAAGCTAGGTTGGCTGAAGGGATAACAAAAAATCTTAATGAAAAATATCCCTAAATATTACATGGTTGACCTAGTTGACCCTATACAATAATTAGAGGTTGAAAACTTTACAGGTTTAACCCAGTCGACCTAGTATAGTCAACTAGTGAAAGGGTTCAATGCAAGAGAAAGGAGGATAAATCATGAAAAATGCTTAGAATAGGTAAAAAAAGAAGAATAATCTTGGGTTAAATGGTTTTAAGAGAGAAATGTGTATATACAAAGTTCCAAAAGGGACAATAATCTTATGAATTACCAATGGTCTACCCAACCCTTTCCCAGTGTACCCCTTAAGGCATGCACTTAGAGAGATTGAGACTCGATGGGTTCTTGAAAGATATAAAGTGTTAGTAATAAATAAAAGTTTGAAAATATTATGTGTATACATATTCCCCACTAAAATCTCATCACATGTCACATAAGTGCAACACAGGATGGTGCTTCAGGAAATAGAACATGATAACCCACAACACTGATGCCAAGTAAAGTGCAGTAAGTATAAAATAAGATAACTAAAAGGACATAATTGAAAAACACATACCTTTACTTACCTTAATGTTTTAGATAAAGGAGTAGACTTTAAGATAGGTTAAGGTGTCTAATGTGATGAACACTAGGTGAACCTGTAGAAGTTAGTGCAAAAAATAGCCAAAAATCAAAAAAAATGGAAAATAACATACAGTAGTGGAAAATATTCTCTACGTCATCATGAATCCAATGCATTTTATGGTTTTAAAAATGGTTGAGTAGAAACAAATATATAGGCAAAATAAGGAATCTATAGGAAAATAATTGAAGAATTTGAATTTTGAAAAGTGTTTTTAAATAGGGGAAAGAGAAGTCATTTGGTTATTTTGACTTGTGAAAGAGAGGGAAAATAGCTCTAGAGACCAAATGATCTAGGATGGCAAGGAGAAGATAGGCTAGATGAGGAAGGGATCTAGGAATGGCAGTGGGTGCACTACAAGTATGCAACTATGAATCTTAACCCAATTTTTTAGTATTTTATTAAATTAAGTATATTTTTTAGAAAAATGTAATTTTTAACATTTTTAAAAGTTGAAATGAATCAAAATTAGATTTTAGAGGTAGGAAAAACCAATTAGGCAAATGGGTTTAAAGGAATTAGGGAGAAAACTAAAAAAAGGCATTTTTTTAAGAAAATGAAAGGGGTCAACAATTAAAAACAACTGGGTTGACCCAGTAGGTTGAAAATAGGCAAAATCTACACTACCGACCTAGTATGTGTTGACCTTCTATATTTTGTAGACTACTGACCTATTACAATTTTTCCAACTAATATAAAAAGTCTAAAATGAAAACATAGTACTAGTGAAGGGAAAATAAGAGGGTTGACTTATATTTTTAAGTCAACCAAGCCAAAAATAGGGAAATTTTGGTCAAACTAGGTTGACCAAAGAACTGAAATGGTACAAAAATGTGTGTAAAAGGCCAAAAGAACTTTAGAATGACCCAAAATGACCAATTAAGGGGGGAAAGGACCTAGTAGGCTAAAAATAGGTTCCAATGAAGAAATTAAAGCAATTTAGGCTTGTTTTTTATTGAAATTGTAAAAAGAATGTATTATGATTATACGTGGCATGGAAGATCTAATACATCTTTTATTGTTTCTTGATTACAAGTATGCCCTATGTTATGGATATATGTAGATGTGTCTTAGCTACTAGATCTACTGGAGCATCTAACCATATGAGATAGTGCTAGGATAATAGTTATAGGACTAGGAGGGATAGCTAACATGGGCAAAACTCTCCTAAGTATAGATCTATTAGTCATGTTCCTTAGATGATGGGAATGATTGACTAATACCTTTATATGGGAGGTGGATGGGTATATGGTAGAGGTAGATATCACTCTGGAGGATGTGCATGCCATCCTAGGGATATCAATAGTAAGAGCATTGGTGACTATAGGCATACCAAATAGCCTAGAGGAGAGGAGAGCTTTAGCCATGTCGGCTATAGGCTTAGATATGATATTAGTAGGTATGAGAGTTAATATGTTTAATGTATATGCATCATAAATTTTAGATATTTGAAAATTTGTGATAGGGCTTGTGACATAGTGAGTGTTACATCATAAGTCAAATGATAAGGTACCAATATTCATGGTAGCCTTAATAAATATGATCCTAGAGAATGGATTACTATATGATCTTAGCTCTTTCATCTAGGTCTAGCTCATACATGATATGTATGAGGTACTAGTTAGAGGGAAAAATTTGATAGGACTGATCATATTACTAATGGCTTTGATATATAAGAGGTTTCACATGTATCAATTGACTAGGCTACCCCATGCAGTCGATGATAGGTCACCTTGAGTGAAAAGATGAAGAGAGGACCATATAGCATGGGTCATGTCCCACATGTTAGTGTTGTAGATGGTGAGATGCATAGACATAGTGTGGTATCCATATGGGCACATAATAACAACATGGTTGATTTGGGACATAGTTGTACTAGATATAATGAGGATAGACGTGGTTAAACACTATACTTGGTGGAGAGAGCCACATTTGGTTGCATAGGTACTAGGATATATAGGCTTACCTCATTTGGTGGCACCAATATTTATGCTTGAGTAATGGGATCGATATGTGAGAGAGTCACAAGGGATAAGTGGACTAGGGCCACCAGTGATGAGGTTGATGCTCAAACCACATCAGGAGTAACCATGGAATAGGAAAGCATGACAAGGAGTAGAGTAAAAAGAGAGGGGTATGGAGGTAGTGGCACTAGATATACCACCACCAGCTTTGTAGTGAAATGAGCTATGGACACTGAGGACATAGTGTTGATGGAAGTAGGAGGAGAAGGAGAGAGTGGAGACTATCACCATCCCTAATGACCCAACAGGTGAGCTAGAAGAGAATTAAATGATAGAGAGGCCACTAAGGCATAGGCTAAGGTAGACATGAACCATGATAGCTAGATTTAAGTTGAGGAAGTAACCTATAGAGAAGGTGATAAAAGGTCACATGGATGGAGAGACTTTTCTAAGTAGTCATGCAAATGCTAAGACCACAGTGGTTGAGACATAGACAAGTAATAAAGATGATTAAATTATTTCTTAAGTTTTTATTTTGAAACAGAGACTAGATTTAGATAGATATTGTGAGATATATAATGATCTAATCGCTATTTGGGTGTGATTTTACATGCATAGCTGAGGATGAGGAGGAGATATGGGGGTCCCTTGTGAGGGGAGTAGTCTATAATGTCTTAGATGAGACTCTATAGTTGTATGACCCTACTAGATTAGAGGACCCTAGTGTACCATCTACCCCAACTTAGGTGAGTTGGTTAATATTAACAAGGGAGGTAGCAAAGTGGATATGAGCATAGAGAGAGGATGCAACCACCAATAGAGATGGGTGTAAGCAAGATATGGGAATGATAGGCCCAGGTAGAGGAGAGAAATGTGTATTTGGCTATAGTGATAAAGATGATAGAGGCACATATAGTGACCCAGACCTAGTTGGTGTAAGCACAGGAACAAGTAACACACCTACAAGGACAGGTAAAGGGATTGAGATCTCGGATAACATCTTTATAATGTACTATTTGGAGGAGTTAGACCAAGGCCTTGATAGGTGACGTGGCTAAGCCATGAGATAGACAAGATGTAGCCTAATCATAGAGATGGAGCATTGTATATATGGTTATACTTGTATCAAAACTGATGATATATATATATATATATATATATATATATATATATATATATATATATATATATATCTGTGTGTGCACACACACACACACACACACACACACACACACACACACACACACATATGATATATTATTTTGGCATATTAATGTTGATTGTGTATGTTGTTATTAGTATGGTTGTGTCTATGGGTGCTTTGGATATATTTCTTTCTAGCACATGTATTTTAGTTATTGTTGTATATTTTATAGGAAATATATGAGATGTGGTTTATTTTTTAGCATCATATAAAACACATGCATGGTTAAAAAGAAACAGGCAAAAAGACTTGGTAAAATATAGCCAATCAAAAATGTACTACACACTATTTTAGGTTGGGAAATGTGTAATAATAATAAAATGACTAAGTATAAATAACCAAGGGATGGTAAAACAAGATGGTAAAATGGAATTTGTTTTTAAACCAAAGTGAAAGATTTTTGCACCAAATTAAAACAAGTAAAATCATACTAAATTGCATTGAAAAGTATGAAAATAATGTAATAAAATGGAAGGTATGTAAAAGGGAAAAAATGGTATAAAAATAAATTAATTAAGTCAATCAATCATACTATATCACGTTGGGAAGTATAAAATAAAACAAAATTGGAAAAATATTGGTTTTAAAATTAGTCACACTAATTCAAGCTGGGAAATATGAAAAATTCAAGAAATCATTATATTCTTACATTCACTCAAAAAATATGAAGATAAAATAAAAATAGAAATGAAGTAATCATAAAACATACTAAATCAAGCTAGGAAGCATGTTAATGACATGTAACTTCATAATCAATCACATCTTATCTCATATTTGACACATGTAATTTTGTTTGTGACTTATATTATTGGAAAATTTTATGAGGAATGTTGGGTCCTATCCATGATCTTACACTATAACTCACAAAGAGAACACCAATGGGGTGGAAAAATAAATAAAAATTAGGTAATAAAAGATGTGGGTTATAGGAAGGAAAAAGGTGATAATTTTTTAGGAACACTAGATCTTATCTATGATCTTATAATGCAACTCATAAATGAAATCCTAAGGGGAGTGATCAATAGAAAAAACAATGTTTCTCAAGAAGAAATATGAGGGATATAGGTAATGAAAAAAGGAGTGTAAAAATAAAGACTTAGGCATGTTATGAGAAGACCTTAGGAGACAAGAGGCATACTAAGGACATGAGAATACATGAAGTGACTAGTGACCATCAATGTACAAAGGAAACCTATTCTTTATAGAAATAAATATTTGTAGGCATATAATCATGATAATAGGATCAAATTATGAAGGTATATTGGTACAAGAAAAGGTGAAATGGACATACCTTCCCATGACATGTTCCCCATTCCTCAAGACCCCTTATAAAGTCATTAGTCTACTACAAAGATTTAAGGTACTTGTGTGATAAAGTAGGTAGCACTAAAAGATTTTTTTATTCTCTTTTTCTAATATATTGGCCTATCTCACCTTAAAGGACTTTGGCTCTATTGTGAGTCCAACTATTGAGTTTGAGATTTGACTAGAAGAAGGAGATATTATTTGAATCATGTCTTTTAGTGTGATTTGACTTTTAAGAATATTTTTGCCTTTTGATAACATTACCTTTTGTAAAATGATTTGGTTTTTTACTTTTTATGGATTTTAAATATTCCTCCTCCATATATATTTGGAATGACCAACCATGATAAATGTAGTGATATACATGAATGAGCTATAGGTTAAGCCTAAAGAAAGCTAAGTAACCAAAGACAAATAATAACTAGGACACTAAGGCTTAACAATGAACTAGCATATGGTCTCAAGTCTTAACCATGTATATGCTTAGTTTATGAAAAAGGAAGAAGGGAACAAGGAGATCCAAAGTCTACTAGTGAAAGGAAAGTATAATGAGATGCACTAACAGATCACATGGTAAGAGGAGACAAGGACCAAAGGGAACAAGGTTTGTATAACCAAGTCACAATGATAATTATCTATGAAAAATAGAGATAAGAAAGCAAACAATCATGAAAGCACAATAAGATAGTTTTTAGGAAAATCTCAAGAAATAAAGAGAAAGCAATGATAAATCAAGACAATCATATGCAAAGATAAATGATAATATAAGTAAGATATAGTACAAAAAGTAAAGAATCACCGTATAAGAAAAATACTAATTTGATACAGTGTCAAATGATATAATACATAAATAAAAATAAAATTGGAACATGTAAATTTAAAAGCACCATGCATGTGTTCATAAGTATTAATAAATCTATCCACATAAATTATCCAAGACATCAGATAAGTCTCTATGAAGCGATATGAACTACTATTGATGTCTCGTCAATATTCACTAAAAACTAGGAAAAGACTTCTCTTATAATCTCCTTAATTGAAAAAGTAAGAATTCTCGATGGATCATGCTGAGGAAAATTAGGCAAGGGATGCTTGGGAGAATGCATAGGAGCAATATCTACAAGAGAATCAAGAATCACCAATGGAAAAGGATCCATAGGTGAGGGACTCAAGGGTATAGAAGGATCCACAAGTGAGGGAAGGTCCATAGGTGAATGAATCATGGTTGGAGTCATAGAGCATGATGAAGGAACCATAGGAGGGGATGGAATCACTAGAGGTGTTGCCATGGGAGAAGGAGACTTCTTATGAGAACATTCTATGGGAGGAATTGAAGAAGGTCTTGGAATAGATACAAGGTGATTCATAAGGTATTGTTGAAGGATGCATCAATGATCGATGTGATGGGTGCCACATTGGTGCCATAAACAATACACCTCACCATACTTAGGTATATATCTAGGTAGAACCTTTAGGGGAGGCATGGACTTTTTTGAATAAGGAGAGGAAGGATTAAAAGTATCAATATACTATCACAACTATGACAATGGGTAGAATAATGATTATCTATCCCATAGAAGCAACAAAAATTCTTGTGATTGGTCTTAGGAGAAGAACTCATAAAAGGAGGTATAAGAGGAGTGGAAGAAGCTAGAGAGTACTAATCAGCCCATTTGGTGGGTAACAGAGCCATATTAGGCAAGGGAAACAAACCATTACCAAGAGAAAGTGGTGATGGAGGAGGAATGGAACTAGGGTCAATGGAAAAAATCAATGGGTTGAGATGCAGGGGTAGGCTCAACAATAGTAGGAGTAGAAACAAACTCAACTATAGCAGAAGCAAGAATGGGCTCCACTATAGAGAGAGCATGAATGGGATCTAATAAGGGATATAACAGAGGATCAAGATGTACATATGGTCTTAATATAATCATACTAATCTTAGTAGTAAACCAACTATGGTGATCAGGGTATCTAACAAAATGCTAAGGCCCAATCATAGCATGATCCATGAGCATACCCCTACGAGGCTCTTAAAAAACTATAGGTGTTGATGCCATCTATACCCTACAATAAGAGGAAAAATACTAAAATTAGGAAATGTAAATGAAGTAGTACATGAATATACATGAAAAGACTCAAGTAAAGAATAATGATAATGAATAATATTTGCATCATGGGCCCGTACAAGGCCACCTAAGAATGGATCATCTAATGAATAACCATCATCATAATCTAGGGTATGAATATCAATGACTCAAGTAGGGATGACCTTATCATCTAAAGAAGTGTGGTGAATAGAATGTTGAGTCTTAGTCAGGACTATAGGAATATCATCTTAATAAGGCTTACAAGAATTAGGTTGCAAGGAAGCAAGAAGTTTTGAGATGAGGTGAGTCAAGAGATCATAATTTTTAATCTTTACATTAATCTCATTAGGCTTATCATCATTAGAATATAAGAGGTTAGGAGGAATGATCCCAATGAGTTCAAGATGTCCATTATAACCTTGGGTTGAATTAATGAGGAAGTTAAGATGTTGAGACTCATGGAATGGAACATTGGGTAAAGGTTTAAGAGTAATAATCTTAAAGACACCATGGTCTTAGAATTGTTAAAAATTCCAAGGGTTAGTTGCACCTTGAATCCTATAAATGTATCCATTATAAGGGAATTTAATGCATGATAGGTGGAAAATAAATATCTCTCATACTTTAATTACATTGCCTACCAAGAAAGATGTTATAAAAAGGGGGAAAATTAAATATCATCACCTTCACATGAATGGTGACAGGTGGGACGGTAATGGGAAGCTACACACAACCTAGAGGAGGCATTTACTTTTTATCATATCCTTAGCAAGTGTTATGTGTAGATTTAAGATTGTATTTTTAATATCCAAGGGTTTTAATGAAGTTGAGACAAGCAATGAAACTATTGTAACCCTCATCAATTAATTCACACTTAACTTAGATATCACCTATTTAAACACTAATAAATAAAGGAGGATCATCAACATGAAGTAGAATCTCATCGAGAATCATTGAAGATAAAGGAAATTTTAAGGAAAGATAAGTGTCTATAGTTTCATCAATGTTGATGAACATCTTTTCACATTAATTTAATATACTATCCTCATATCCAGATAAGGTTACCTCCCATCCTACTAGTGGAGGACAAGGGACATTCATCTTAAATAATAGTTGCATAAGATAGTTTCTATGACATGGAGAAGTCCTCATAATCTCAAGAAATATAATTTGGGATGGGAGATTAGTGATTTCTAAAATTCAATCCCACTCATCATAACCCATAAGAATGTTTTAGATATAGGTGCATAATGATTAAGTAAGTCCTCAGAAGGAGAATCCAAAGTGCATTGGAATTTATGTTGATAATAGGAAGAAGGTTTAAAACAAAGTTGTAAATTATTTTTTGATGATGAAGTATTTGATTCAAGTTAATTTAAAGAATTTTTAAAAGAATTTTTATTATAAATGTGATTATCATTAGTGTTATAATATGATAGAAGAGTGGTAAAAATAGAAAAGGAAGTGTTATCCAAGGGAGAATCAGAAATTGGATTGTCAAAAGTAATAAAGTCATCTTACCCCAACTCATTTAAATGAGTTAGAGAAGAATCTTGGATAACATGATATGTTTGAGATGAATGAAGAGTCTAGATAGGTTTGGAATTGATAAAATCAACTTCCCTTCACATATTAGTTATGTTAACAACATTCTCTTCGGAAGTGGGTTCAACAAGACTTTATACATTATTGGTGGAAGGGGTAGATTTGAATTGATTATCTTATATAGGTTGATGATTAGGAAGAGGGTCTTTATAGATAACTAAGTGATCATTATCATGTGATTTATAGTCCTTAAAAGTAATTTCATAAGCTTGTTGACACTTTCTAATGATATAATCATGATCAAAATTAAGATCAAGAAGAAAGTCCATAGCTAAATTACAAGTTATCTACAAGTGTCATAAAAATGACCCTAACTAGCATGAAACCAAAAAAACTTGTTAGGATCATACCAAGATTTCATAGGATGAGTAGGGTCAAGATCTCTTAGAAGAGACCTAGGTAGACACTTAAGCAATTTAGCTGAGGATGGAGTTTTATGAATATTAATGTTGTTTTAAGCTAAGTGAGGATTGGTATATTGTTAAGAAGGGGGAGCTAGTTCCAACAAAGTGATAAGAATGATAACTTGAACATTATAAATGGTGTTAGAATAATCTGTAACACTATCATTAGTAATATTGTGATTTTTGCTCTTAAGAGATGAGGAACCAAAGAAAGTTGGGGTGGCTCAAATTAATGCATAAGGAAATATTGTCATTTAACTTGGTCAATAGCCTCCTCCAATGTGTGGAGATAGAGTGTGGATCTAATATTGAAGTTTAGGAAAAAGTGCATTGGTAAAGAGATGGAAAAGATTATCATCAACCATGTTATGTTCACATTTGTTTGATAAAGTTTTCCACCTTTTAACAAAGGCTTGAGTAGTTTCATTTTCAAGTTGCTTGTAATTTATGAAGTGGGACAAAGTTTTTTTAGGAAAATCACTAGTTTGGAATTATTAGACTAAAGCATTCACTAAATCCTCCAAACTAGTAATGAAATGAGTTCTAAGTTGGTTGTACCATCTAAGGCATCACCTGTGATATTTTTTTCGAAGAGTTTGGTAGCAACAAAAGTGTTCAATTTGACCCAATCCTTATAAATATTTCCAAATGTTTTAAGATGAAGGGTGGGATCAGTTGATCCATTATAATAAATTTAGGTTTGATACCTCCTATATCAATGTTAGCAATTTGAGTACTGAGGTTCATTTTGGAGATGCTTAATGGTTTTGTTGACCAAAGGAGGTTGAAGAATGAGATTGCCTTGAGAATATAAAAGAGGAGGAGGGGGAACATTCTAATTATGTGTGCCCCAAGCCATTGGTTGAGGATGAGTTTGAAGATGGAGAAGGTGGTTTTGCATTTTCATCATTAGATTTGTGTTATGAGCTTGAAAGGTATTCATTTGATTGATTGTTTATAACAATAGTTGATGTGTTTGATTAACATTATTATAAGCATTAGAGGTGGTATTAATGATGTGGGTCCCACTATTGGTGTTGATAAGGGCTTGAGAGGAACTATGGTAATGTGAGGTACTAGTGGAAAAATTTGCTTGTGTATCAAAAGATGGAATAGTGAATGGTTGAAAAGAAGCACTAGAAGAATGATTATCTTGGGTAGAAAATGATGCACTAGTGTAAGGAATAAGTATAGTGGATCTTATGAGAGGCCCACTCAATTTAGAACATGACATGATAGTGGATATACTAGGCATGAAGGTGGAAACAATTAGAGAATAAGAGGTCATTGTATGAGAAGGGGTCATAATTGAATGAAGAGGTTAAGAATAAAATAAAGTGATACCCCCAAATCCAATTGATAATGTAGGATTAGGTGAATGAGGCTCTTCAACTTGACCACTAATCATAAGATTGTAAATAGTAGAAGGATATTTTCCTTCATGATGAGGAAATTTAAAGATAAAGAAGAGAATTTTAAGGGTATACTCTAATTCAAGTTGGTCTTCTAATGAGAAGAGAGGATTACTCTATGAAGAGGTATTAGGAGGGGTCCCACAGTTCATTGTGTGAGTGGAAATATGAACATTACTAATATCTAAGATAGGATCCCTACTCTATCTATGGGAGACCCTATAAGGGTTGTTAAGATTCATCATGTATGTTGACTACAACTCAGTATTTTCATTAAGTAGAAAGTCCATGATGAAGGGAAAGAAAGAGAGATGAGAAAGCAAGGAAACATGAAATGAAAAAAATAGTATAAGTTTCACTTGGTCGACCTAGCACAAAAAAAAATCTCTACAAATAGTATAGGTTCAATTGGGTCAATATAATATAGTGAATAGAGATTTAAAAAAGAGGAAATAGGGTTTGCAAACAATACAAAATAAACTCAATTGATCCAATATAGTGAATAGAGGCCAAAAAAAGGTATAAGGTTGACTAGGTCGATATAGTACCATAGATAGAGAAAATTAAGAAACCTATAATATATTTGTGGACTAAAATAGGATAAATTTTGCAAGTAATTTGAAAAGAAATATATGAAAGGAAGCAAATAGTCAATTGGATTAAAGTTGGCCAATCCAATTAAAGCACATAACACAAAAACTTGCAACAATGTTAGCTAATGCAAGTTTTTTCAATAAAAAATATAATTGAGCAAAGAGCAAGAAATCAACTTGGAAAGTAAAGAGTTAACTAATTATTAAAGATAAGTGTTTATTAGATTATTAAGATATGTTTTTAAATGTGATGGGAAGTTGGTTGTAAGCAAGGAAAAAGAATGGTAATCTAAGGATGGTTTTATGTAGTTTGGGATGAAAGGGATATATAATGGTAATGATATAGGCTTGGTATTAGGGCCTACCCTCTCATTTCACACATCATAGTAATAAGGGTGTTAGGTGAATATATAGAATATACCATTAACCATGCTTTATACTTAACAAGAACATCAAGTCGGATTCCCCCTTGGTGATGAAATCCAAGTAGGTTGGTTTTAGGTAGACAAATGTTAAAATGATTGTTTAGATTTTTTTGATTTGGTCATGTGTGCATAAAATAAAAAAATATTGAAACTAAATGATTAATTTAAAACCACATGATTAAGATATGTGATCTATTCTAAGCATGAAAGTAACAAGAAAAGAAAGTGTGAACTAATTACTAGCATATAAGGTTAATTCCAAATTTGAAACAAGGTATAATTTTGTTATAGTCAACAGTGTATGGACAAAATATAGAATAGGGTCGATAGGGTCAAACTTATACTACAAAATTAAGGTCTAAAAATGAACAAGGTTGGAAAAGTTGACCCAATTACCCAAATAGCACATAGAACACAAAATTAGGTTAGCAGGGTTGAACTAGTTGATTGTGCAAAGGCAATTTTAAAGACTACAAACTATTAAAGGAAAGACTATAAAGAAAGAGATAGAGAGATATAAAGGAACCCTAGTAAATTTAATATGTAGATAATGAAGATTATTGTTCAAGAACCTTGATATATGCTTACAAATTCTACTAACTGGATCCATTGGGTTGATTAAGCTTTTCATAAACTTATTATTGATTTCTTGTACTTATACAAGGTCAACTGGGTCAACCTAATAGTCTGGACTAGATGTCTAAAAATATGAAAACTTATATCAAGTTGATAGGGTTGATCCAGTAGCTTGTATTTGAAATCCTACACATAGAATTAAGATACTAGGTTGACAGAGTCAATTTAGTATGGAAAATATATGATAAAAATAATGATGAAAGAATGAAATAAATTAAATTAGGTAAACAAATCCTACAAGGGTTGTTTCACATTGGGTTCACTAGAATGTATTATGAATGTGAAGATAAAGTGAATAAAATACTAATAAGAAAGTGGAAACATGAAGATAATCCAACTAGTGGTGGGATAGGATTCACATCGAGTTCACTAGAATGTATGCAATCAAAAATGCATCATGTCTATAAATCAATCTTGTCTTAGAGAACATAAATCATACCTACACTTCTAATTGGGAATAAATTTTTTAAGTGAGGGCATGAACAATATGGGGATCTGCTAGACCTAATTAGGGGATCACTTATCATAATACACCATGCTAGGAAGGGGTCCAAAGCCTGTAGTCTAACACAATCACACAACAACCTTAAAAGATTCCTAGTTTTAATGTTCACTATTTTCTAATAAATAATAAAGTAAATCTAATCTAGTGAACAACAAATCTTGTGACACAAAGTCAGGGTTAGAAATTAAAAAAACTATACTCAACATGCATATAAGACATATACTCACATCAATGTATACATAATCCTAATACATGGGAGAGAAGCATAAATGCATTATTTATCTACTCTTACAAAGGATAAATAAATTTAGGAATACTTACCTTGAAGATGAACCCATCGAGCCTCAATCTCTCCCTTGGCCAAGGTACTTCATAAGAGATTATTATGGTATGTAAGGATAACAAAGACAAATCAGCTCTAGGCTACACAACCTATCTATGCATCCAAAATACTTCTCCATAATACAAGATCTATATCTCCAAACAAATTATGGAGCCCTAAGATTTATTACTAAAGTATAATGGTTAATAAGTAGATGTTAGTTCACACTTATTCTTCTTTTCTTCTCTTCTAACAAATAACTAGAAATGAACTTATATATATATATATATATATATATATATATATATATATATATATATAATATATATGTATGTGTGTGTGTGTGTGTGTGTGTATATATATATATATATATATCTGTATATATATATATATGTATGTGTGTATATATATATATATATATACATATATATATATATATATATGTATATATATATATATGTATATATATATATATATATACATATATATATATATGTAGGTAGATCTTTCCCTAAATCCTTTTGAATATGTCAGCTATATAGGGTCAACCCAATTGACCCTATATGTTTTCAAGAGATAAATCAATAGGTAATGAGCTAGGTTCAAAAAAAAGATAACAAAACTCCTAATTAAAAATATCCCTAAATAGTATAAGGTCAACCCAATAAACCTTGTACAATAATTAAAGGCTAAAACCTATACAGGGTCGACCCAATCAACCTAGTATAGTAAACTGGTGAAAGGGGGTCAAGGAAAGATCAAGGAGGATAAATCATGATAAATTTTTGGAATGGGTACAACAAAGAATAATAAGCTTAGGGTAAATGGTTTTAGGAGACAACTGTGTAGATGGCAAGTGGCAAAAGGGACAATAATCTTATGAAGCACCAATGGTCTACCCACCCCTTTCTCGGTGTAGCCCTTAAGGTGTGCACTTAGAGAGATTGAGACTTGAAGGGTTCTTAAAAGATACAAATTTTAATTAATAGATAAAAATTTTAAAATATTTTGTATGCACTTTATACCTCTTTTTTCCAAATTAGCCTTCTCAAATTCACCAATAGGCATGTATTGCCCGAGAAAATCACTTTCATCATATGTGAACTTGAAAAAGGATTAGCATGGATACCATGTCTATTATATAGGTTAATAATGTTTCCATAATGAAATATTTTGGAATTATTTTTAATATTAAATATATATTCTTTATTAACAATATTTAATAAAGTTGACACCTCAAAACCCTAGTAAAAACCTCCAAATAAGCCCAATGGAGAAAATTAGTCTTCTAAGTGCCCCAAACGGATTATAATGGATCTAAAACCATTTGGATGATATTTAAACACCCCCTAAGTATATTTTAGAGTAAATATTTGGCACGTGTGGGCCAAAGGGAGTGCAAGATAGGCCTAAAAACTAGATGTTTTAGTTGTTTTTCATAAAGATTGGCTAAGTGAGACTTAATTAACCATCTTGAGATCACCTATGATATTTGGAATACATTTTAAGATAATATTCAAGACCTCATATGAATTTTAATGAATACTAATCAATTTTTGAGGGGTAAAATGCAATAAAATTACTTGAAATTATAGGTTACATGCCTATTTATATGTTTTTGAGGAGTTTCAAGACACCTAGAGACTTAGTGAAAATTGGGTAGATGTTGAAGATCCTATATAGATTGATACACCTTGTAAAATTAGTATGGAAGAGTATAAAACATTAAAAAATTTCCAAGATGTAAGATAGGTATTTATAAATAGGTTTTTTGATAACTCCAAGTTCATACAAAGTGAAATAGTCATGACTAGTCTTGTAAGTGTTCTTGGAGTGAGTATAGGGTAGTTCAAGAACCATTTGAAAATAAATTTCTTCATGACAACTTTCTAGCTTTTATTTTTATATTAGGAGATAATAAAAATCCACAATGTGTTAATATTCAAAGGCCACTTTCCATAAATAGTCCATAAATCCTCTTTCAAGAAAGAAGAAGCAGTTTAAGATGCATAATGAATGCCTTTTCCTCATCTCTTCACGAATTTATTGAATATATCTTCCTTATAAATTTACACATGGGAAAGAGGATCAAAAACTTCTCTTCTCTTCTCTTATCTTCTCTTATTCTTCTTGTATGAAACTAATTCCATGATTGTATGGCAGACATGATTGGCATTTCTATGCCTACCTCTCTTTCTTGACCCATCTTCTTCTATATAAGAATTGAAATTTGGTTGTAAAAGGTATACTTTACTAGTTATGGTGAAACCATAACCATTTTTTTACTTGAATAACTTTTGAATAAATAAATAAATATGACTTACCTATCTATATGTTGTGTAATATGTGAATCTATGCAATTTTTTTGATCTTGTCTAGTGAATGAATCATCTTCCTAGTTGTTGTCCATATTTGGTCACCATTATGTGTAAAATACACTTGTTATAGGTCATTTTTAGTGTTATCACTTAGTTTATACAGGATTTAAAAGTGTAATTATATCATTTTCACCCTCACAAGGTCAATTTATACCCTACTAACTGCTATCATACATTCTTGAACCTCTCAGTAAAACATTTATGTGATAGTCATGTCAGAGTTATAGGTGATGTAAGGAGTATATATTTATTTATTAAAATAGTGCATGTTTATTCAAATAGAGGAACAACATTTATTGGTGCATCACCTCCATGTTTTACTTCAAGTTTTTAATCTTCTTCTACCCCTTTTCCTTGAAATATAATTAGGTTTAGTAGTAGTTTGGGTGAAGCATCAAGGGAGCTAGCCCAATCTATAGATTCACTTCACCAATTAGGCCACCCATAACCTATAAGTGATTGCATGCTATCATCTAAGCAATAAGTTTTGAATAACCTTCTTAAGGGTGCAAATTTAAATTGATAGTAGTCACCACTATCAATAAGATCTAGTATCATGTGTTTCAAATCAAACAACTTATTTATGGGACGTCCATGAACTCTATGATAATCACAACAATATGTATATATTTTCATAGGATGAATAGGAGTTAAGATTATCACTTTTTTTCAAACCATGTTCCTAAGTGTTTCACTTGGAGATGTATTAAGCTTGTGCCAATTTTGTGATTCACTAGTCAGAGATGATTTTTTTTCTTATCCCATTTTTAAGATGAAATATTTTGAGTGCATAGGTTTCAAATTTAGAGATAATAATTAAATTTACACTATAATGCTTATGATTTTGATTATGTGAAATATTATCTTTAAGTGAATGGAATTTTAGAGATAAATTTTGAATTATATTTTATAATATATCTATGGAGTGCATCATAGTAAGCATTTGATGTGCATAAATGGTAAAATTTAATATATTAATTCAAGGTTTGAGTCTTATCAATAATGGCCATATTACGCATAGGTTTATAAAAAAAAATTGAGACATTTGAGATCTGATATCTAGGAAAAAATTTATTGGAGTATGAACACTAAATCTTAATGTTATGATATCATGGAACTTTGTATCTAATATAAGCCTTGGGAAAATAATAGGGTATGGATGGTAACTATCACTACCTTGAGGTTTATATGTAAAAGGAATGAAAGGAGTCACAATGCATTTTCTCTTTGATTAGTAATTATAAGTTTTTTAGATTATTCATTTATTCATTCATGTAATATGTGTTGCTAGGTAAATCCAAGAATTCATCATTATTAATATCATATTTAGTTTGCTTTCAAATAAATTTAACCCATGTTATTGTATGAATTGGAAACATATTACACATTTAAGGAAATAAATATGAAATAATGAAAATCATAGCTTGAATCATAAAATATAAACTATCAATATCCATTATTGTTGTGCTTATGTAGATGAGGGGAAATTAGAAATTGGAACTGAAATCCTAATGGAGAAAATAATTAGGATTTTATCATAGTCAAAATAAGAATAGATTCACCATAATGTTTTAACTAATTTAATATTATTATAATCTAAATAAGATAAAACTATTGTAATTTAGATTATGTACAATAAGGAATTTATCATACAAATTTGAATGTAAAATAGAGATTGAAATTACACTTACTATATTTAGAATTGACAATTTAAAGGAGGATATATGCACTTAACTTATGTTGTTCACTTCCTAAGTCACAATCACTGCAAATTTTTTTCACTAGCTTTGTAACTACTCAAATTAGGAAATAGTTCTCTAAATCCTTTGTGGATATTTTCAATGAAGGTTAAACACATACGATGACCAATATTGCCTAGTCTTTGTCAATATTGTCCCTGTAGGTTTTTTAAGTCTATTTTTCCTCAATTTATTGCACCTATATCTATAGATGATTTATGAGTGATCTATTTCCTTTGGTAATGTGCTTAGATCTATAAAAAAAAATTATTAACTTGAAACCATAGTCACCCTTTTGACATGGGATTAACTTGGAAAAATGAGTTATAAATATGGATTTGATAGCCCCAACCACTCCCCACTAAGTAATTAAGTGTTTCTTATATTTAAATACTTATAAGATGACCCAAACCACATATTTCTCCCACTTAGGTGTGTGTGCACTCAATCATAATATGTATAATGAAATTCAATGCTTTGTCTTTTGAACTCACAAAATGTGCAATTTTGACCCAAATTTTGTATCCAAACTTTGATTTAGATTTATTAATTCTATGGGTTTTAAATGTGTATGATTTTGGGATTATGTCCTAAGATATTTTGAATGGATTTATCAATTTGACTATTAAATAGTGCCCAAGTTACCAATTAGTAATAAATTAAGATTGATTTATATATATAGAGGACTCTTTGAAAATTTCCCCCATGATCAACATATGAAATGTGTCTAGGAAGACCTAATGGAGAATTATAAATTTGAAAAGAATCTATCAGAGCTTCTTAATGTTATTGATAGAGGCTAACACTTGTAATAAACCACAACTATCTTATTGTTACCTGAAATGACCTAATAGGGAAAGTTAGTGATCTAAAATGTGGTGATAGTCTACTTATGATTATAGAGTGTTATTGCACAAACTAGGGTGATATTGGATACGTATATTGAAAAATTGGGTTGGCCAAGATAACAAGTTAGTAAATGGATAGTAAAAATTGTATTAAATGATGAAATGTGTATGCACAAGTCCAAGTATGTAAATATGTGTCAAAATTGATATTAACAAGTGTCTAATACTAAATTTATTAGTCTACATAGAGAAACATCTTTAGCTCTTCTCACATTAGTAAAAAAATCCATGCATATTCCTTAAGGAGTTATATCCATTGTGATTTTTCTTCCTAATGGTTTCATTTCATATCTACATGTTTGGTATGTTCCTACATTGAAAAAAACATCTCCTTTATTTATTAAAAATTTAAAATAAGGGTTATTATATTGTGTTGGAAAATGAATTTATTTATATAAACTTAGTCAAATAATAGTATAAAACTACCTACATAAGATATGAAGATGTAAATTTTTTTATAATGCATTGTAAATTTCTTCCCTCTTCAAAAGAATTAGAAATAATAGTATAAACATGTATAATGTATATGCATGGGCTAGGATGACCTAAAAATATCATCTTTATCTCAATAGATTAGGACTCGAATAAGGTCAAACAAATAGATCCTCTGATACTTGGATGATCAGGTAAGGACCAAATTAATTATCTAGATATATCATAGGGTTACCTAAAATTTAAATGTAAATAGGAAAGGGCTTTGTTAAGGTCAACATACCCCCATTTTTGAAAACTGGGGACCCTTGTCTTAAGTTGTGCATATTTGGTGCTTTAAATTTGAAAATTCATTTGATCAGAGTGTCATTAGCATGTTTGTACATCATATTTATTTTAAGATCATCCACATCATGGTTTGGTTGACTTATTTATTCATAATTTTGATTTAATTTTGCCTAAAATTGATGACATTTGATCTTTATGTTTCAAGCTATAGCTCTAATAGAGTCTATTTTGAATGAGAAATGTTTGGGTTTTATGATTTGATCTTTTACTAGCCTTTGGCCTATTGAAACTAAGTTTAATTCATGTCTGATCAACTTAAAACCCTAACTCTAATTACCCTAGCTCATGCCATTTGAATTGAATTCAAATTTGGTATAAGATTTTATTTAAATTTTAATGGGAACACTTAATTTGAATTAGTTACCTTTTATCCTAAGGTCCTAGTCATGTTTATTAACATGACAAGACCTTAGTCTAAAATATTTATCCTAAGTTATTCATGTCCTGATCCCCCTTTATTCCATTTTATCTTAGCATGGTCTAACTAACCACCAGGACCTTTTATTATGTCTATAGACTTAGCCTAAAAGCCTTTTCCTAAGACTATATGTTATGTCTTTGATTATCCATGGGGTACCTTTTATTATGTCTAAAAATTCAGCTTATAATGTTTTTTCTAAAGTATTTCTCAGTTTTATTAACATGAAATAAAATTTTAGTCCAAAACATTATGCTAAGTCTTTTATTTTTCCTGACCATTGACTTAAATGTTGTTTTTATTTATAGGATCAATGATTCATGTTTTCCTAGATGAACGAGATCAATGGTGTAATATTAAAGCTAATTAAAGAATCTAACCCTAAGCTAAAGCTTGAGCATCTTCATGAGATCAATGATATGCATTTACTCGAGCTAGATTGATCCAATGATGCATATTGAGTGAAAGCTTTAATGAAGCCCTAGGACAAGCAATAAGATGAGAATTGTCACAATCTTAGCCAAATAAGACTCAATATCTAATGGCATTTGACCTCAAAGATCAAGATCCAATAGTGCACTTTTGTTCAGATGAAGATGATCTAATGGTGTGAGATGAATGTGAAAAATTCAAGATGAACATGGAGATGACATGTGGCATAACTATAGGCCAAAAATTAAATCTTGAACATATTTTTAATATCAACAATTTATAGATGAGTGTACACATCTAGATTAATAGTCCATGAAGTAAGAGTTAAAAATAAGCAAGATGATCCAATGGAGCATGTTTGATCCATGTAATAGAGATCAATGGTGTATGGAAAATATTAAAAGGTCAAGGAAAAGTAGAAGTGACAAGTGTCATTACCATGGTAAATGTAATGAACAACTAATGGCATTCAAGTTCTTGAATTGATATCAATGGTCCACATTGATCCATGTAAGAATAATCCAATGATGTAAAATCAAACAAGAAATTTTTGAAAGGCAACAGTGATTTTTCAAATATGAATAAGCAGATTGCCATGAAAGTGCCACATGGATGCCATAGATAAACCATAGTGGAAGCACATAACTAGACCAATCAATTCAAAAGATTTTATAGATTCATAGCAAGGTAAAAGTATAAATAGGTGATCAAAATTTGATCTAAGTAATGAATCTCTTGAAAATTCATGTAGTTACCACCGTTGAAGCACTTTAAATTCATAAACAATGTCATAAGCACATACATGATCCTTGGTTCAGCCCTGTACTCACCATAATCAATCTATAAAAGCTAAATTGACATCTATGTAGGGGTAATTTGATTCAAAATTGAACTATAGACCACTAGTGAACAATTTGAACAAATCCATAGCCATGGTAACTTTAAAGGATGTTTCAAGGAAGGATGTGGAGCTCTACCTAACTTTTGATACATAAGAGAGGGTTTTATGATGCATAATTTGATGCCATAAGGGATAGCAATTGGTCAATCTCATTTTGAGCCATTAAAAACTAGCAGTCCATCACAAAAGGAGAGTGTGTCTGCAAGGATATTATGCTAAAATGATCAAGGGCATCTTATAATAAAAAAATTTAGAAGAGAATACCATCATGTCAAATCAAGAAGACAGACTCAAGCTATACAAGGACGTCATAATTGACTTATTCAATTCCTTAAAATAAGTCAGAACTAGGCAAGAAGTAGTGAATAAATAAAGCACAATGGTTACAAGCCAAGTTGGCCAATGTAAAATCTTGAGCTACCAATTAAAGAATTTAATCAAGGTATTGACTAAAAAAATCAAAGCCCTGATGAGGAGCTCAAACATAGGACTTCCCATTTCAAACAAGGGGTGAGGAACCAAGATCAAAAAATATAGAGGTTGGGGAGAAGATAAGAAATGTTAGGATCATCAAATAGGATTTGAAAATATCTAATAAATACCTCAATAACCTAGGAGATCAGGAAAAGGGTTATTCATAAAACACATTGTTGACCTCCAGCTAATCAATGAATAACATTATGGAGCATAAGGTTGTAGTAGCACTATGGTCCCAAAGCATAGTTGAAGTAAGAATATTCTTCCTATAAATAAGCATTATGCATTTTAAAAGTAGAATATTGTGTTTTTAAATGCATGTGTAGCTTGTAAAATACATTTCCTATAGATCAATCCATTGGGGAAAGTCTAGTTTAGTCTAGAACAATTGTAGAAATGACAACTATCCTAACACTTGTAATTTTCTAATTAGATATGACTAAATGACATGCTTCCTTACATCCTATAAAAGGAGATTTTTTAGTTGTAAAAGTCATGGATTTCTTACAGCCAAAAGCCAATTATAACTTTTGAGTAATTAAGATAAGCAAGGAATTCTGCAAAGTTTGTCCAAATTTTCTTATGTCTTTTGTTATCCTGGCTTCTCTCTCATTTGTTTATTCTCATTTCTAGATTTTAATTTTCTTATGAATTCTTGATGTTCAATTTTGAATTTACAATTTTTAACTTGTGTGAATGCTAGGTTAATTTAAAGTTATTAGGTTCATTTTTTTCCCTTTACTCTTCTTTCATTTGGGATAATGTTATTTTCTTGTAAGAGTAAATATTTAAAGTGAATGTGGTCCTTATTTACATTACTTGATACTATCCTTACATGTTTTCCTGATGTGTGATAGGATTTTATTTTATGATACTTAATTACATACATTGGTTAAGTGTATGTCTAGATGATATGCAAACTTTATCATGATGTTTAGAATGAAGATTAGCAACATCTCTTCTCTGCCTTACCTTTCCTTTTTCTCCTTTTTTTAACCATATCACTCTAGCTTAATTTTCATTGTAAATATCCATCTTTGATTAGTATTTAGATTATTTTTTATCATAATTCAATATTATTAGCATAGCATACTTCATTTTTTGCATAGATAAACTATTTGGCCATGGTGGCTCCCAACCACTAAACATTACAAATATTGTAAAATAGTCCACTTGAATTGCCTTTATTTCATCACTAGATAATAGGATTGTCCTAGCCTATAACTCATGAAATAAATTCTTATAATTAAAAAAAATTATAAGTGTTTTTTAACACTTTGGGTACCTATGATACATATTCAAGCATCAACAGGAGGGTTTCACTAGTGCTAAAAGGAGGGTTAGTTAGATCTTTGTAGATTTGAAGTATATTTGCTCATTCTTGTGAATTGTGTTAAAATATTAGTGTAATCTTTGCACAATGTTTTCATTATTTGATAAATTACGTAAAGATCATTAATCTTTACAATTTTAGACCCATCTTTGTGCTTCCTTTAGACAAAGATCAATGTTATTTGAAGGTATAGGTGTAATTATGGTAAAGATAGATTAATCTTTGTCAATTCAACATGTCTAAGGTTAGTAATAGTTTTTTTGATCAAATATTGAGAGATCCTTTGTAAATTTGAGTTTATTTAAGCTTAAACATGTAAATATCAATCATATTTATGTGTTTGGATACATATTTGAGATAACTTAGTTAAAGATTATTGTCCTTTATATTCCTTTATATAAATATTTGCAAAATTTTCTTAATGTGCAAGTTTGATCATTTTTCCCTAAAAAGATAAGACTGACACATCATATTTTAAATAGGATTTAAAGCACACAAGATGGATTACCTAGAATTAGGACAAGGTCATGTTCAAAGACTAGAGAACCTTTGCTTTAATTATAAGTTCATAAGAGAATTACGCAGGACAAAGGTAAGCACAGACCTTCAAATTCTTTGTCAGCTTCACCAATTTAGGGTGCTCCTATGTTCAATCCATATCAAGGTATGGCTTGCCTAGGTGGTTCTTCAATCAATGTGCCAAGTGTGGTACATGACCTTCCTTGTAATCTTAAAAATTATTTTCCAACATTTAGTCGTAGTGGCATTGTAACCACTGAAGAACACATTAAGAGTTTCAAATATGCTTCAAGATTGTTGAATGTGGCTCATGAAGATGTAGCATGTAGACTATTTCCTTTTGCTTTTAAAGATACTTCAAATGAATGGTTTCTAAACCTTCTTTAAGACTACATTATGAGTTGGGTTGATTTTAACAATGTTTTCATTGATCAATTTGGTAAAATTATTAGTCCTATTGTGTCTTATACTAGTAATTCACCATAGTGAAAAGAGATGAAAATGAGCCCATAGGAGCCTTCAATGCTATATTTTAGAAGATGTTCAGTAGGACCATAGCTCCTTATAGAGATTATAAGGATGCCTTGGACCCCATGACTTCTATGTTTCTAAAGAGAGCTATTGGGCCCATAAATATAGTATCTTCAGCTTATACCAAGGATATGATCATTAATGAATAGATGTAACCCTAAGGAAAATTAGCATAATCCATTCTTAATGTCAATCCACATTTACCTATTATGAATGTCATTCTTAATGCTAACCAAAATGTGTCTTCCCTAAAATAACTTCCAGTCTTGAACCAACTACCTTTGAGTCATGCACATCCTACTCAAAACACAAGATTTTTGAAAAATGCTACTAATAAATTGTATCCACATGATCATAAATATTTAATGCCTACAGCCAATTATAATAATCAATTTCATAATTTTGAGACACCAAATAATGATAGTGACTCTATCTTTAAAACAATTCAAAAGCTTAGCATTGAATTCCTTTAATTTCAAAATCAAATAGCAATATTGGATAGAAATCTAGTAGGAATTCATCCTTTCAAATGTTTAATAGGCCCACTAACAGATTTCAAAGTGACATTTATCAAAACAACAATAATAATGAGCCATCTACTAGAAAGAATGTGCATGATATAAATCTTACTAATGTTTCTTTACGTGACTATTGTAGAGTCCATTGCACTTCTAAACATGTGGAAATAGACTATGTCAAATTTTGTAATGATTTTGAATCCTTCCAAGAAGAATTAGATACTTTTCAATTTATCCCTGATAAGGATTGTGATGTAGGTACATCTAGATCTTCAAGGTCATCTAGGTCTATTAATTCAACTCTCATGGTGGAGACATTTGAGTTCCCTTTTCAAGAGGACAATGAGCCTGAGGGTATTCATGAAGATATTCATGCTTTTCAAAAAAAATTGAAGAAGACTTATCCACTAAGAAATAAGGATCAGAAGCAACCATTGACCACTTCAACTCCTCCAAATAACTTTGAGACTCCTCCTAATACTACCTCAAACAATAATCCAGAACCTCTTAAGGGAATTATTTCTAAGCATAATGTTGATGAATCTAATTATTCTTATAGGACTAGATATAATATAGTGGAGGACATGAAAAAGATAAAATCTAAAATTGCCTTGCATGAGTTGATTTAGATCATAGAACAAAGGGATATGTTATTGTAATCTTTGTTTAAGAACGTTGGTAAGTGTTAAAAGTTTGGACATGCTAATGTTGTAATACACAAAATTAAGGTAGATGTTCATCCTTTCCTAGTTACAATTAGGATCTTTGATAAGAATCTACATAATTATTTGTTAAACTCTAGTGCATCTGTAAATATTATGCCTAAGGGTATTTGTGACCAATTAAGTTTTAATCCCATTAAATCTAATAGAGTTGTGACTCAATTAGATAAATCAAGAGTCAAAGTGATTGGTGAATTATTGAATGTTCACATGCAGATTGACTTAGAGCCTAGGATATAATAGTTTATTGATATCCAAGTGGTAGACATCCCTGATTCTTATGGGATGATGTTGAGTAGAGACTGGACTAAGATATTGAAGATTTATATGTCAATAGATTTTTCACATATGTGGTTACCTTGGAAGGGAGTTCCTAACCAAATCAAGATAAAAAGAGAACCTAAAATGAATCATATGGTCATTGAGTACAATGCAATTAATGAGAGGGTCAACATGGTTAACTCAGATCTTGGGTTTACACTCTTAACACCACAAAGGTATGTAACTCTAAAGTTTCTCATGCTATGCCTAGATTATGGAATCTTTATTTTGATGGTGCTAGATACAAATCACGTTCTATATTAGGAGTGGTGTTAATCAATGCCATTGGTAAATAATATAATGCCTCTTAAAAACTTTAGTTCTCATGTACCAATAATTTGGTTGAGTATGAAGCACTTATTCTTAAATTATAATTTTGAATCAAAAATGAGGCCAAAAAACTATTAGTTTTTCATGATTCTAAACTAGTGATTAATTAGGTCAAGAGTAAATATCAATCCAAGTTATCCTATCTCAAGAAGTATAAATTTAGGGTTTGGGAATTAATTGAATGTTTTGATGCTTTCAACATTACGTTAATCCCTATGAAAGAAAACAAGTTTGTTGATGAACTTGCTTCAACTACATCCAACCTTATGCCCAATTAAAGTTCCAAGTTATAAATCCTTAAAATTGAATTAATCCCATGTCCCTCAATTCTAGATAATATCAACCACTTGAAGGTATTCAGTGATGATCAATAGATAATAGACTTCATGACTAGTTCAATAGTGTTTGAGGTTCACATTATTGATGAATCTAGTCTCTTTGATGATGAAAAAATTGAAGTCAAACTTGATAAGTTTATTTAGTTGAGTGACAATAAGATCCCCAAAGGCATGATAGCCTTAAAGAGACTCTTTGATTCTAATAGACTAGCTGAGGTTGCCAAGATTCCCAAAGTAAGTGGGAAGGATTATAATGCAATTGATCTTGGATTTCAAGGTCAACCTTACCTGGTTAATATTGGTATAGCCTGTACAAGCATTGATTCTAAAATATCCAAATAAATACTGACCAAATATAAATATATCATATCATGGTCCTATGATAGCCTAAAGATCTTTGATCCAAACATCATAACTCATGCCACAACTTTAAATGAAAACTTCAAACCTCTCAAATAAAAGCATAGGCTTATCAACCTAGTCTTAGAACCACTGATATATAAAGAGTTCAATAATATCTTAGATTCTAAGATTGTGTTTCCCATTAATAACTCTACTTGGGTAACTAATTTAGTACTAGTCAGGAAGAAAATGGTGAAATCTAATTGTGCATTGATTTTAGAAACTTGAATAAATCATCTGAGAAATATAATAACCGCCTACCTTCTCTTGACCAAGTAATCCAAATTATTTTTGGTTTTACTATGATGTCCTTTCTTGATAGTTTTTCAAGGTATAACCAAGTGCTGGTGAACCAAGAAGACTAGATGAAGACTAATTTTACTACTAAGTTGGGCACGTTTGCTTACAAAAGAATGCCTTTTAGATTGATAAATGTAGGATCCACTTTTAAAATGGATATAGATCATGTTTTCCAAGGTCTTGTAGGTAAGTGCATTATCATATACATGGATTATTTGACTATCTTTTCCAAAGATAGGAAGGATCATATTATGTACCTAAAATAGGCCTTTAAACGATGTAGAAGGTATGGGATTTATCTCAACCCAAAGAAAAGTATTTTCTACATTACTAAGGGAAAACTATTAGGACATTTTATCACTTTAGAGGGAATATATATACACCCTGATAGAGTATATACAAAATCTAATATAAATCCCCCTAATAGTAGGAAGGAATTGAAGTCATTCTTTGGTAAAATAATTTTTGTAATAAAGTTCATTTTTGGTTTTGTAGAAATAGTGATACCTCTAAACGACATGTTGAAAAAAGAGGCTAAGATCACTTAGAATAAAGAGACAAAGAAGGATTTCAAAGACATCAAAGAGGCAATTAGGTAAACCCTTATACTAATAAGTTCAAACTTTACTAAAGATTTTTATCTTTACTCATTTGCTTCAGATCATATAATAGTTGTAGTTCTAACTCAAAAGATAGATGGATGTAACTTTCCAATAGCTTTTAGGAGCACTAACCTTAAAATTTTGAGTTTAAATACTCTTTGATTGATAAATATCATGTGCTTTGGTCAAGGCAATGAAAAAATTTAGGCATTATACTCTTAGGAATTAGGTGCATGACATTATAATAGACCCTATCACTAAGCTCATGCTAAGTCAAAATAAACTAGGAAAAAGGAGAGGTAAGTGGATGTTTGTGCTCTAATAATATGACATTGAGATGAATAATACCAAGTTGGTAAGGTTCCAAGGTTTAATTCAATTAATTTCCAATACTAATCCCAAGCGAAGTGTTATGTAGCTTGAGAAACAAATTTTTAGACCTAATGCTTAGTATGATCCCATTGTCCACTTACTAATCAATGGATATTATCCTATAGTGTTAAGTAAAGAATAAATAAGGTCTCTAAGGCTCAAGGTAGCTCATTTTATAATCAAGGATTAGAGTGTTGTATAAGAATAACTTTAAAGGCATTTACTTGAGATGTGTCTCTTAGAGTGAAGAAACTGAGATCATGAGCACCTTCCATAAAAGGCTAGGAAGTGGACATCCATATAGAAGGATGATAACACAAAAAATATTAACCGCTAGTTACTTTTGGCTTACAATATTCAAGGATGTTCATAAGCATGTGAGATAATACCACTCATGTCAAGTCTTTAACACTACAGAGCCTAAATCATACATGCCACTAATACAAATAATGATTGACAAACCTTTTTCCCAATAGGGGTTGTATTTTATGGGTATCATTAACCCCAATTCCTTTGATGGTCAAAATTACATTCTAATTTTTACTAACTACTACACTAGATGGACTGAAGTAGTGGCAACTAAATAGTGTAGGACCGAAGAGGTGATCAAATTTTTACAAGAAAACATGTGTACAAGGTTTGGGACACATATATCTCTAGTTTGTGATAATGGATCTACCTTTATATCCATTGAGATGATAGAATGGGCATATGATAATAGCATCATCCTCAATTTCTCATCAAACCATTATCCTCAAGGTAATGGAGTATCTAAATAAAATAATAATAACTTGAAGGATATAAAGAAGTTTGTAACAAATCAACCAAGAACATGGCACAAGCTACTTGATTATGTCTTTTGGGTAGATAGAGCTAGAATCAAATAAGCTCTCAAAGCATCACCATTCATGCTAGTTTATGGTCACAATACCACATTCCCATCACCCTCAAGCTACCAACATATAATTTCATGCAAGAATACATAGAGGAGGACCAATAATTTTCAAATTCAAGGTTTTTGGACATCATATAGATGGAAGTTGTGAGAGAGGAAGATTTTGCCATTTTTAGTAGACACCAAACAATAGTCAAGTGATGGTTTGATAAACATTGAAAAATAAAGGTGTTCAAGCAAGGAGACTTAGTTTTTATTTGGTAAAATTCATCTAAGCCTAAGGTTAAACATGGGAAGTTCACACCTTTGTAGATATGTCCCTATCAAATTATTGAGATACTTGGATACAACATCTTCAAGTTAAAAGACTTACAAGGAGTAGAGTTCACACTGCCGACCAATGGGCAATACCTCAAGCATGATTTTTCTATTGTCCCACTTGGGGTCTTCATGGAATGAATGTAAGACTAGCTAGAGTTAGTGTAGTTAGGCTAGGTTAGTTTCTTTATTTTCTTTCCTTCCTATCCCTTGTTTGTATATATGCTTACATATATTTCTTTGCTTTTTGCTTGTCTACTTTTTTTTTGGTGTGTTTGTTTTCTCTACTTTATTCCTTGACTTTAATAAGTCCTTTTAGATAGTCCTCAGTTCAAGATTTATATGACTACTCAAAATAAAATTGATAGTTCAAGAATGCAGGTATGTTTTCTCAGTATTGGTTGATCATGAATTATTGAGATATGAATTTAATGTTATAGTTTAGAGAAACTAGTAAATACTGATGGTTAGGATAATTATTCCTTAGGCTTTTGAACATTACTTTAATCTAAGCTTGGTTTTAATAATGATTGCACATGTAGGGTAAAATCTTGGATTATTGGGATATAGTCATGCTTGCACTTAAAAAACATTAATTACCTAGGACAAAGTTTAAAGCCAAGAATGATTGTCTGAAGATCAAACACTTGACCAAATCCCAAAACTTTGCTAAACTAGTTCCTAACCTTTTTTATAAAGTCAAATTGACTTGAAAATATAAAAAATAAGAACCTTATTACAAAATTTAAAGAGATTTCTAAGAAAAGGTGATTCTAGTAATCTGTACCAAGGCTATGGATGCCTAGATGGTAGCGGAGAAAGGCCTTGAATGGAGCTAAAGGCATATTTATTGGTGTTATGGATGCTTGGATGGTAGTAGATCAATTCCCAAGCCTTCCCTGAGATAAAGCATGGTTCTTAATGAATCCAAACATGCTTAAAGTTAGTGCTAATGAAAAAATCATGAACCTAGAATTTGTTCTCCAAATCCTATGGTAATTAGTAAGTGGAATCAAAGCATAGACATAGCATGGCTATGTCTTGATGTTTGATCTTAACTCTGTATGTGTAAGATTTGTTCCAACTATGAACTAATCTTAATAATGGTGCCTAATCAAATAGAATAAGTAGATTAATCATTAGTCTAAACATGAGTCTTTGAATTATAATACATTACTATGTACCCCCCAGAAGTCACCATTTATTGAGGTCAACATACCCTCATTTCTAAAAAATGGGGACCCTTGTCTTAAATTATGAAAATTTGGTGCCTTAAAATTTAAAATTCATTTGATCATAGTGTCATGTTTTTACATCATCTTTATTTGAATATCATCCACACCATGGTCTGGTTGGCTTATTTGTTCATAATTCTAATTCAATTTTGCCTAAATTTGATAACATTTGATCTTTATGTTTCTAGTCACAACTCTAATGGAGTCCATTTTGAATGATCAATGTTTGGGTTTTATAATTTAATAATGATTTTATCTTTTATTAGCCTTTGGCATATTGAAACCAAGTTGAATTCATATATGATCAACTTAAAACCCTAACTCTAATTACCCTACCTCATGCCCTTTAAATTGAATTCAAATTTGGTGGGAGCATTTATTTAAAGTTTGTGGGAACACTTAATTTGGCTTAGTTGTATTTTATCCTAATGTCTTAGTCATGTTTATTAACATGACCAATAACTTAGTCCAAAATATTTATCTTATATTCTTCACATCCTAAGCCCCCTTTGTTCCCTTTTATATTAGTATGGTCTAACTAACCACTAGGACCTTTTGTTATGTCTATATACTTATCCTAAAGACCTTGTTCTAAGATTATATGTTGTCTTTGACTATCCATATGGTCCTTTTTATTATGCCTCAAAAATTATCCTATAATGTTTTTTCTAAAGTCTTGCTCATATTTATTGACACAAAATAAAACTATAGTCCAAAATATAATGTTAAGTATTTTATTTTTCTTGAACACTGACTTAAATTTCATTTTTATTTATAGGATCAATGATTTGTGTTTTCTCAGATGAAAAATATCAATGGCATAATATTAAAGTCAAAAATTCAAAGACCCTAATCCTAAGCTAAAACTCGAGCATCTTCATGAGATCAATGGTATGTGTTTGCTCAGGCCAGATTGATCTAATGACACATATTGAGTCAAATATTTAATGGATCCTTAAGACAAGTGATATGGTGACAAGTTTCATAATCTTAGCCAAAGAACACTTAGCAACCAATGGCATTTAAACTCAAAGATCAAGATCCAACAGTGCATATTTGCTCAGATGAGGATGATCTAATGGTATGATATGAATATTGAAAAGTCAAGATGAATGCAGTGATGACACATGGAATAACTCTAAGCTATGAATTAAAACATGAGCATATTTTTAAGACCAATAGCCTACAAATGAGTGTACACATCTAGATCAATGGTCCATAGAGTAGGAAGTATAATTAAGTAGGACGATCTAGTAGAGCACATTTTATCTATACAATTGAGATCAATAGTGCATAGTAAATGTTGAGAGATCAAGGTGAGTATAGAAGTTACAAGTGTCATAACCATGTGGAATTTACTGAGTAGCCAATGGCATTCAATTTCTCAGATTGAGATCAATAGTTTGTGTTGATCCATGCAAAAATGATCCAATAGTGCAAAATCAAATGGGATATTTTTAAAATGCAATGTTCATTTTTCAAATATGAACAAGAAAAATGTCATGAAAGCACCACATGGATGTCATAGAGATTCCATGGTAGAGCCACATAAACCATACCAATTAGTTCAAGAGATTTTGTATTTTCATGATAAGACAAAGGTATAAATAGGTGATATAAATTTGATCTAATTAATGAAGCTCATGTAAGTTCAAGAAACTATCACCATTGGAGCACTATAAAACCCTTAAAAAATACCTAATCACATATCAAATCCCTAATTTGGTCATGTATTCACCATAATCAATCTACAGAAGCTAAATTAACATTTATGTAGGGGTAATTCGATTCAAAAATGAACTACAAACCACTATGATCAATCTCAATAAATATAAAGCCATGATAGCTTTAAAATATGTTTCAAGGAAGGACATGGAGCTCTATATAACTTTTGATATAGAAGAGAGGGTTTCAAGATGCATAATTTGATGCCATAAGGGATAGCAATTGGTTGAGCTCATTTTGAGCCATTGAAAAATAGCAATCCATCAAAAAAAAGAGCATGTCTGCAAAGAGCTTCTACTACAATGATCAAAGGCATATTACAATAAAAAAAAATTAGAAGAGACTACCATCATGTCAAATCAAGAATATATACTTAAGCTATGTAAAGACATCATTATTGACATGTTTAATTTCTTAAAATTAGTTAGATTTAAGCAAGAAGTACTGAATAAATGAAGCATAATGGCTACAGGAAAAGTTGGCCAATGGCATGCCTTGAGCTACCAAGTAAAGAATTTAATCAAGGTATTGACTAAAAAAATCAAAGCCTTGATGAGGAGCTCAAGCATATGACTTCCCATTTTAAATAAGAGGTGAGGAATCGAGATCAAGAGAAGATAGATGCTAGGGAGAAGATAATAAATGTTGTGAGCATCAAATAGGCTTTAAAAATAGCTAATCAAGACCTTAGTAACCTAGGAGATCAAGAAAATAGATATCAATTAAACACATTATTAACCTTCAGCTGATCAATGAATAGCATTATGGAATGAAGATCTTATAAGGAAGGCATAGGCTACAGTAGCACTAGGGTCCCAAAGCATAATTAAAGTAACAATATTCTTCTTGCAGTTAAGAATTTTTCATTTTGAAAGTGGAACATTCTATTTGTAAAGGCATGTGTAGCTTGTAAAACACATTTCTTATACATTAGTTGTTATGTATCTAGGGATATGATATATCATATCCCTAGGTACAAAGCATTAGTTCATTGGGGAAAGTCTAGTGTATTCTAGAACATTTGTAGAAAGGATATTTGTCATAACATTTATAATTTTTTAATTGGATATGACTGATCAACATACTTCATTGCATCTTATAAAAGGAGCATTATCAATTGTAAAAGGTAGGGAGTTCTTAGAGCCAAAATCCAATTGTAACTTTTGAGTAATTAAGATAAGCAAGGAATTTCGCAAAGTTTGTCTAAATTTTCTTGTGTCTTTTGTTATCCTAGATTCTCTCTCATTTATTTATTTTGATTTCTAGATTTGAATTATTTTTATGAATTCTTGATGTGCACCTTTGAATGTAGAATTGTTAACTTATGTTAATGCTAGGTTAATTAAAAGTTCTTAGGTTTATTTCATTTCCTTTAATCTTTTTGCATTTGGGCTAATATTATTTGCTTGCAGGAGTAAATCTTTAAATTGAATTTGGTCCTTATTTTCATTACTTCATATCATCCTTAGATGTTTTCCTAATGTGTGATAGGATTTGAGTTTATGCTTCTTCATATCATACATTGGTTAAGTGCATATCTATATGATATTTGAATTTTATCATGATGTTTGGAATGAATATCAATAACATCTATTCTCTACCTTACCTTTCCTTTTGCTCCTTTTTTTAATCAAATCACTCTAGCTTAATTTTCATTGTAAATATATATCTTATATTAGTCTTTAGATTAGTTATTGATCATAATTCACTATTCTTAGCATAGAATACTTCATTTTTTGTATAGATCAGCTATTTGGCCATAGTGGCTACCAACCACCAAACATTAAAAATATTGTGAAATAGTCCACTTGATTTGCCTCTATTTCATCAACAGATAATAGGATTGTCACAACCTACAACTCATGCATTGAATTCTTAGAATTCTAAAATGAGAAGTGTTCTTGAACACTCTGGTCACTTGTGATACATATTCAAGCATCAATAGGTTATAAATCCTAACCCTATGAAACAAGGATGTATATCTCATTACATATCAATAATGATAATTTTTTGTAAATTATGGTTAAAATAATGGTAAGGTGCAATGGTCAACTAAATGGGGGTCTATGCAACTTAAATTGATTTGTGACAAGTTAAACAAACCCTATGGCTACACCATCTTATTCAGTATAGATAAGTCCTAAACAAATACATATCTACACCATACATTCATTCAACATGAAATAAACAAATACATATCTACTTTATGAAGTAATAAATTAAAAAGTATGGGGATATAAATATTTACCTTAGAGTGGACCCATCAATGATTTAGTCACACCCTTTGCTAAAGTGGATCTTTGTAAGATAATGTTGTAGGTTGAATACTTTCACTGGCTGGATGAATACCTATATATCCTTAGTTATGAACTCCCAATGACTCTTCCTATTGAGCTTCAATGACACCATAAGATAATACTCCTCAAGATAAGGTTCTAAGACACTAACTCTCCTAAATAGTACTTAGGGCAGAAATGCGAGCGGAGTAAAATTGAATAAATGTTATGAGATAGATATGAATGAAATATGAGTTCTATATTTAATTATTCAATAACCAAAACTATCCCTAGACTCTAAGATGATAGTATCATTCTGATCGATATAGTTGGAAGATGTCAATGACTTATAATGGTATCAATCAAGCCAATAAATATAAATATCAAAAAACACACTCAAAATTTTATCAATTTTGCTAATACACTACAATAAGGATGAAGGTACAAGACATATGGTATCATCCAATCCCATACCATAGGATATAAGGAAACTATAAAATCTATATAAGAGGTAAAAAAGAGATACTCATATATAAACTTAGAGGACGTTAGACTAATAGTAATAATGGTGTAATTGAGATATAATAGACACCTCTCTCATAAATAACCATGAGCCTTTCCAACCCCATTTTCTATGCACCATTTAAGGCATGCACTTAGGGAGATTGATGTGTCAAAAATACACTACAAGAAAAAATATTAGTAAAAGATAAAATGAAAAATATCATGTTTATACATATGCTCCAACAAAAGATCATCACATGTCAATATTGTAATGTGGGGTTGTGCTTTGATAAATAAACATAGTAACACAAAATAACATAAATAAAAAATAAATACTCAAGCAACTTAAAATAAATTAAAGTAAATAAAATTATGTACCATTACTTGCCTTGATGATTTTAGATACTTTTGTGTGTGCCGCATGTGATGGACAGTGCCTAATGTGAAGAACAAGAGGTAGACCTAAAAAATAAGATAAAATTCCTAATTTTATAAAAAAAAATTATATTATCTCTTAAAAATTATATCTCACCATATTTATAAGTTTTATTTCATTTTGTGAAAAGGACATATGAAAACAAAGATATGGGTGAAAATGGAATCTTATGGTAAATAACTAAAAACTACAAAGTTTGAAATTTTAAAGTGTGATTAAATGTGATGTATGTTTTATTATTTTATATAAAATGTGAGAAAATTCATGGTCAAAATTAATAAAATATAATATGAAAAAATAAATATGAAAAATGAATGTAAAACATTCCAAATCTTGTGAGAGAGAATGTAAAACATTGTAAATAAAATTAAAACTATCTAATGTAAGAATATACAAAATATTATCAAACAAGGATATGAAAAAAATAAAAATTTCATCCCATGTAAGACAAGTCAAGTCAACTTATATCAAACATAAAGAAAGACAAATAAATAATTGTAAGGAAATGTCATTCAAAATATAAGACAAGTCAAGTAAACTACTTTCAAACATAAATAAGACACAAATATTTATAAATGTCATTCAAAAATTAAATTAAACTTAAATTAAAGACACAAATGATTGTAAAAATGTAAACTTAAAATGTAATGTAAGATAAGTCAACTTGAGTCAAACATAAGAAAAATAAAAATGATTATAAATAAGTGTCATCCAAAAATGTAAGACAGGTTAAGTAAAATTATATCAAACATAAATAAATATAAAAATTATTGTAATAATGTCATATGTAATATAAGTAAATCCTAATAAAATCAAATGAAAACATGAGTGAAAATAAGCAAAAGACTCCTATGAGTGAAAACTTGAATTTAGTGCTTGTTCTAAAACATGATGTAAGGGAGAAGAACAATCTAAAAACATTACTATGATTACAAATATGGTTCATAAATGAAGGATGATGGGTGTTGGTGATGAAGTCTTGGTTGATTCCCCTAGGTCTTATAATGCAACTCACAAAGTAAAAATCCAAGTGTCATCATAAATAATAGTGAAAAGACAAATACGAAGTTAGATAAGAGAAGATGTGCTTTGATAAAATAAATATCTATCAAGGTAATATCAAGGATGATGAGGATGAAATGTGCCACATAAGTGATGTATAAATCCTTAGTGGAGGTGGGACACTCTAAACAAGTGGTCAAGGCTAAGAACTATTGACATCAAGGGCCTAGGAAACACCATTTAGAATGCACAAATTTGGGCTCACAAGTGAATTATATAGATCATCCCATGAAATATAAATTCATAAAAATTAAAAAGATCCTTCATTTACATAACATGTTTCCTACTCATTAGTACCCCTTATAGATCCATCAATCTACTATAAATATTAAGTACTTTTGTGAGAAAGTAGGTGGTATTAGAAATTTAGGAATATTTAATGATAAAATGAGACCTCCTACCTAGTTTTATTGACCTATTTCACCCTAATGGACCTCAGCTATATCATAAATCCAATTGCGGCTTTTGAGATTTGAATAGAATAAGAGATGTGACAATCCAATATCACATCTTTTAGTGAGATAATAAATTTGAGATTTTAATTTCATTTTTATTTTATTTTGATTTTAACTCTTTTGGATTTTTCTATTCTTCTTCCATACATATTTGGAATTTCTAAACACGGATGTTAAGGATAACTATCATAAGAGAGTTTACACTTGGATGCTAGAAATAAAAACCTAAAAGCCATGGTGCCTAAAATAATCCTAGGCTTACCCCACATGGAAGTGTGTTATCTCAAAACAAACCTTGGTGAGCCATAATTGAAATAAAAAAAGGATATGTGGGGATCATGGAAGATATTTCCATGTGAAAAAGGTGATACAGTGATAAGTAGGTGAATAACTAACCAGCTGAAGGGAGAAGTTTTCTTTGGACATGATAAGGCTATGCTATGAATGGTGATAATCACGTCACTAGAGAATCTAGACTAACCTACATGGTATTAGGGACAATAACTAATGGGATAATTCATCCTATAAGAGGGGTAAATCAAACATAAGCTAAAGAATCATAAGGAGACTAAAGCAAACTAAAATATGATATAAATAACTTGAAGATGCTACTTAAGAACCACTAGGGAAAAAAAGGTTGACTTTAAAGTGATTTTAAATGATAAAAATAACACATACATATTAGAAATAAAAATAAACATGAGATATAATAACTAAAAATATCTATGATAATGATTGAATTGAAGAAGCTCATTTGAAATGTGAGTTATTTGTCTTGGAAAACTTATTAGAGTTGAATGTTATTTTTTAATGATGTGAAAGCTTCTTTATTTCTTTCTTTATGGTAAGGATGAGGAATCAAGAAGCTAATCAAATTATAATGAGAATCATAATCTACCCAAAACATATGTATAAGGTTTAAGGATGGGCATCCTATTATGCCCCAAAGGCTAAAATAAGAAAAGGCTGGGTAATGCAAGGTGCCTCAATAAGTGTAGTAGAAAAAGAAGGGGCATCATAAGATACCCCAACATATGCAAAAATAAGAGGATATGAATTACAAGATTCCTAAACATGTGGCTATAGGTGTATTTGAGTTAACCTAAAGGTTGATGACTAGTAATAATGTCAAATTTTGTTTAAATCTATATTAAATCAAAGAATGTGGCATCTATGGAAATATTAGGATCTTTGAGAGGTGATATAAAATTATAATGTATAACATCAGACATAATGATAGAGTATAAAAATAGGATTAAAATAAATTGTATTGACCAGTTTGATATAATATAGTAAAATAGGATTAAAATGAAATGTATCAACCACATTAATATAGTCCAATGAAACATGACTAAAATGAATTGTATTATCTAGACCGATATAGTTAGGTAAAAAAAGACTAAAATGAAATATATTATCTAGGTTGATATAGTTTTGTATAAAGGATTGAAATCAAATATATCATCCAAGTTCATATAGTCTGGTAAAACATGATGGAAATAAACTATATCAATTAGGTCGATACAGTCTAATAAAATAGGAATGAAATAAACTATATTTGTCAAGTCAAGACACTTGGGCAAAAGAGTAAGAAATGTATCATCTAGGTCAATACATTATGGTGAAATAGGATTAGATTAAATTATATCATCTAGGTCGATATATTATAGTGAAATAAGACTAAAATGAATTGTATTAGCTAGGTCAATACATTCTAGTAAAATATGATTGAAATGAACTCTATCAGCTAAGCAGATACAATGTAATAAAATAAGAATGAAATGAACTGTATTAGATAGTTTGATATAGTCTAGTAGAATAGTGAGGACTATATTGACACATTATGTGTCATGATTAGTATAGTTAGATAAGATAAAAAATAACTATATCGACATGTTTTGTATCATGTCTAGTAAAATTAACCATAATATAAAGAATTATATTAGCACATTCTAGGTTATACAATTGGAAAGAAGTGAATACAAAGGTGATTTGGGTAGATAGGAAGGGGTTAAATCTAGATAGGTCTAAATATTCATATAGGCTCTAGGGCCATAATCAATTATAATGTACATTGTGGTAGGCATTTAAATTAGGTTTTCTTCATAAGTCGATGAGTTGATAAAAATTGGTTGAATATGATTTGAGGTTTTATGACTTATCCTTCTAAGGAATTTTAAGGGAAAGGTATAAGGTGGGTAGATATAAAATAACCTTGTTCATCATTTATTAATTTTTATTGGGGAAAATCATAAGATTTATTTTAATTCATGTCATAAATGTCATCAATGGGAACACCTTATATCATGTTGGGGTCTTCACCTTCATCAAAAACATCATCACATATGGGAAAATTATGATATTCATTTTTAACCATGTGAGAATTGGTGAAGATGGTATCATTAGGATTCTCATATGGATCATAATAAATAGAAAGACCATACTGGAAATATTTCATCCCATTATAAGTTTCATCATTGGGGTATTGACCTCTATAATAAGGATTGTTAAGGTTAAAAAGGGGAATTATCATGTCAATCTTCATTAGTGTTAGGTGTGTCAAAAGTTATGGCATTAAGATCTTAATATGGATCATCATAAATGGGAGGATAATAATGACAATATTTGGTCTCACTATAGGTATCATCATAAGTGGGGTGATCATCATTAATATTCTTGGCCATGAGAAAAGATGTAGCATAATTACACCATGAGGATTTTCCTTTAATGGTGGTTGTATAAGGTAGGAAGGAGTGACCCATGAAAAAACATTATGGGTTGAGGTTCACAATAAATATCCTAAGATATGACATCATAGTGATTTATTACTAAAAATTTGATGTAAAAATGATTAGTCAAAATAAAAATAAATGAACTTGACTGGCTAGTGGAGTTGAAAAGATACACAAAACTATATCTAGTTGGCTGGTGTAATTTCAAAGACACAAAAAACTGTAACATACTAGTCAATGTAGATTATATTAGGATAGATTATATAATTATACTAAAATCTAAATTATGATTTTGACTATGTTACTAATAATATATAAGTGAAAACATGAAATTGGCCCAACTAAATGAGGGATAGGGTTCATTTTGGGTTCACTAAAATGTATGTACAAGATAGGATGACCTATAACTATCCTATTTCTCTCAATGGACTCGGACTTAAATAAATTCAATCAAATAGAGCATGTTTTATTTAGACAATTGGGTATCGACAAAAGGAATTTCATATATATAACATAGGGTTAAATACAAAAAAATGTCAAGATAAAAGGGTTTCAAAGCATAAACCTATGACATAAGGATGTAGTTTTAACTAGAACTCAACAAAGATAAATTATTGTAAATTATAGTTAAACTAAAGTATGGGTTATAATGATTGTAAATGGGTAAGGTGCAATGGTCAAATAAATGGGGGTTTATATAACCTAAAGTGATTTATGACAAGTCTAATAAATCCTATGGCTACACCAACTTGTTTGGTATAGATACGTCCTTAACAAGCATACACATGAATTCATTCAGCATGAAATAAACAAAAAATAACTAATCTATTAAGTAAATAGAGGAAAGAGTGTAGGGATAGAAATACTTATCTTGAGTTGGACCCATCAATACTTAAATCTCCCCCTTAGAGCAAGTGGATATTTGAAAGATAATTTTTTAGGTTGAAACATCAAATGGTTGGATAAAGACCCATATATCCTTAGTTAGGAACTCCCAATGACACATATTAGTGAGCTTCAATGACATCACAAGACAAGACTCCTCATGATAATATTATAAGCCACTAACTCTCTAAAATGGTATTTAGGGTATAAATTCAAGTGAATAATTGGTATAATATATGATATGAATTAAATATGACTCCTATGTATACTAATTCAATACCTAAAATAAATCATAGACACTAAAATAATGGTATTGGCCCAACTGATATAGTTGGAAGATGTAGGTTGACATATAATGGTATTAGCTAGGACAAAACATTAGAAATATAAGGAAACACACTCAAAACTATATAATTTAAGATGATACAATAAAAAGGATGAAGGCACAAAATGTATGGTATCATCTAGACTGATATTGTATAAGTAGAGAAATTAGTAAATCTAGATAAGTAAACATGAGAGAAAAACAAATAGACACTTAGAGGAGGCAAGACTGATAGTAGTAATGGTGTAATCATGATGTAATATCAACATCTCTCACAAATCACCATGAGCCTTTCCTAACCCATTATCAATTCATCATTTAAGGCATCACTCGGGGAGATTAATGCATTGATAAGCTAATGCACATGAAAGCATCAATAAATGATAAAGTGAAAAATATGGTGTATGTGTAATGTGTCAACAACATTTGTGGCATTTATGGTATGGATATATAAATTTCACTCATTGGTGGAATTATAGAGAACTAGTATAGTGTATGGATTTATTTATTTCAAAAAATACTATGTTCTTTAGGAATCATGTGTCTTAAATAAAACAATTAGGGGAAATTTACCTATGGAGACTTCTTGGCGAGCCAATAAGTGTTTGAAATTGGTTCATAATGATGTGTATATTGGAAGGCATAGAATTTTTTTATTATTTATTGATGAATTTTATATAATGACTTGGGTATGTTTCATGAAAAAATTAAATGTTTTCACTAAGTTTGTTGAATTATTAAAGCCTCGCTTTGGTCAGATAATCATGGTGAATACATCTCAAATGATTTTTCATATTATATATGGGAACATGGAATAAAATAAATATATATATTAATGTTTATACTCCATATAGAAATTTATTTTCTAAGATAATGAACAAAACTTTGGAAGGCACAACATTTTTTAATATAAATAATTAGATGATAATCTTTTGGCCAAAGTTATTGGTATTATAGTGTATTTGAGGAATAGATATCTCACATTTTATATTTTTTGAATATCACCATATGAGGCATGGAAATCCTAAGGTGAAAAAATTAATATGGTTTGGATCCACTTGATATGCTTTAGTTCCTAGTTATCTTTGAACTAATATGGAACTTCAGAGTGAAAAATGCATCTTCTTTGACTATTTTGATATAAAAAAAGGAATCATTTCATTGTAAAAGATACAAAAAAAGTTATAGTGAGTAGAGATTTGATTTTTGATGAGTTTTGGAATATAAACACTACATAAATTGAATCATATTTTTATAAGTTGAAGATAAATATGCTAAAGAGTCAAATTACTAAGGATTAAGAAAATGTTACATCTCGATTCCTTGACAGGTAAACTTACTAGATTATTCATGGATATCTACAACTAACAAATTCAAATTTGGTTATATTTCTAACTAATCTTAATATTTATGCTATTATGGGATATTATAATGTTTCTTATCTATATGATGATAAATGATTACTTACTATGAGTTAGATTAATGTATTTCTCTAGTTATAATATTGCTTTATTATTATTATTATTATTATTATTATTATTATTATTATTATTATTATTATTATTATTATTATTATTATTATTATTATTATTATTATTATTATTATGTGATATGATCTAATTACCTACATGTTGTGAGGTGGATGTTGGAGAATTCATCCCTTGATCATGCCAAAGTGATAGCATCATAGTAGAGGATGATGTATATGGAGACATCGCAGGTTGACAGAGAGCTAGCAAAACCTTGCACACACCACAATAGTTAGTCATGGTATAAAATTCATTTAAAAATGATTGCTTTTGATGTTTGTTTAAATTATTATTTTTTATGATTGCTTGAGTAGTTAAAATTATAGAAATAAATTCCCTTGTGTGCTTATCATGATGTGTCATTAATACACTTAGAAGCAAATTTAATAAGGGTGAAATTAAATATAGGTTATTATTTATGATTTTATCATTAAATTGCTTAAATGTAATTAAATGCTAAATTATTTTAATATGAAATTGGGAATTTTATATTAAAATATAAAGAAGGGAATTGTTTCAAAAAAATAAAAAATAAAAATAAATAAAGGAATAATTCTTTATAAATAATAATAATAATAAATCAAAAAGGAAAAAAAACAATCCAAAAAGAGAAGTACACTATGTTTTATAAGAATAGATCTTGGAAAGAAAGAGAGGGGATAGTGGAGCATAGAGAAGAAGAAGAGATAATTAAAGGAAGGATAATTCTTGGAACTAAATGACTCCAAGTGGGAGCTCTCATGAGGTAGGCGATGTTGGTATAATTCTATGTGATTTGTGAATAATCATTATTATATAATTATTTAAACAACAATGTTAATCCATGGGATTTAAACAAATATTTATTAATACTAAGGGATTATATAAATATGTAATTTATGAAACAATTTGTAAGATAATATTAGAAATACTATTAGATAAAATAATCTACCTTAATTTGTAAAATTGCATTGTTAGATTACATAATTAGATAAAATATTTCTACCATAATACATCCTATCCTATAATCTTTTATAAGAAATTAGTGAGGGATTATATAATCATATAAATACAATGATATATCTATTTATAGCAATCTAGTTTGGATATATCGTGATCAGATCATGATGTTTTTGTATATATACCATACGGTATGAGTATGAGTAGTGATTCATATATATGTTTGTACAAATGAGAATAACAGATATAATGGTTAATATGTATTGAGTGCAAATAAATCACAAGTTTGTGTGTGAGTTTAAGGTGACTCATATATATATATATATATATATATATATATATATATATATATATATATATATATATATATATATATATATATATGAAATACTACATGTGTGTGTGTGTGTGTGTGTGTGTGTGTGTAGTATTTCATATATTATGTTGAAATCTTACCTTTTGGGTTTGCACGCCATGAAGACTACCTTGATATTTTTTAAAGGGTAAAGTCCATTATATGGTTGCTTTTATGCAAACCATCATCTCATCCCTTTAGATATGTGTTTTTCCAATTTATTTTTTATTGATATAGGGCTTATCCCACCTATTCCTTTTTGTATACTACCACTATCTTATTTTGTTAAGTGGATGGATGATAAGGTTGTGTTGATACAAGTTTGGAGGCTATAGGCCCTTATTATTGTTTACGTGTGGTTATGCCTTCACTGTTGTTTATGTGTGGTTATACCATACTTTTCTTTGGTTATATGAAATTATTCTAATGATGTAGTTGAAGTGGATTATATCACCTTTGTTTACTTGTTCAGTCCTATTAGGGGTATGCATATATAGTTTTGTGGTGTAACTTGAGCTTAGCCCTTCTCTATTTTAAGATAGGTAGTAGTATTATCCTGGTTCCTTTATTAAGTTTGAGAGAATGATAAATTGGGTTAAGCCATATATGATGCTACATATTTTGGTAACCATTTTAATACATGAAAAATCTTAGCAATTTAGTGGGAGGTGGGTGCAATTGAGATAACCCAATACAGTTTGTTATGATTTGAACTTTCTTTAAATTTGCTTATGCAATTATTTTTGGGCTTGGCCTAATTATACTTCTTATTCAATCTCTATCCATCTAGAATAAGATCCATGTAGGAGTTATTAGTAGTATCATATACCTTGGATGACTTTCTTTACATGATCCACATTCTAAATTTTAAAATCTAATATTTAATCTTACCTTGAGAAATAAGGCATTGACTTATTCTTTCCAACTAACTGAGTGTTAGAAAATCATTGTATATACATGTATTTATTGTGTATTATGAGTAATATAAAATTAAAAACCATTTTATATTTCTTTAAGAAATATAAAAATGTTGGTTTAATGCATAAGACAAGTAAATAATAAGAAGTGAACCGCTGGAAAATTAGTAAGTGAGATTCCCATAACAAACTATGGTCTTGGCTGAAAATAGAATGTTATTTTATAAACTAAAAAATATTAGTAAAGTGTATAAAATGATAGCCAGAGTGTTAGCTAAATTTTATTAGTTAATAAAGCTATATTATCTATATTATGTTATTATTATTATTTGAATATTGAAGTATAAATCTTGAATGTAGGTAAGCATACACTTCTTGTGTAGGCATCAATTAATGCCAATAGATACATAATTAGAGGAAATTTATAATTATCCATATTTTGTAATAGGACTCAGATAGGTTATAATAGTTTGATTTATATAAGGAATTTAAGTCTAGTTTATAATGTAAAATTTTTAGTCTTGTAATAGATTTCCTCTAAAACTGTAGTGACATTAAAGTTATATTGCTTAGTGGGCATAAATCTTGAATTGATAATTATTATAGGAGAGTGGTAATACAAAACCAAATTTTTAGCCATTATTTCATAGATAACCACAATGGTCATATATCCTAAACATAATAGTGTATGAGTGGAGTTGAATGGGTAAAACATAACTACCACCTATTATGGGTTAAAACTTGTGGAACTTTTAATACCCATCACATGGAATTTAACATTGTATTAAGTTATATATTTATGAGTATTAACATAATTAGAAAATTAGGGTAGGTTCCTTTAATTAATATTCTCAGGTGAAATATTAACTAAAAATTGAAATGATTAACTAAAGTTAGTTTAGAAAATGGTTGCTTATAAACCCCCAAATATAAATCAGTTGATAAACTGGACATCTTATGTTTTTGGGAAAATAAAGTTATGGGTTTTCTAGCTATTGTATGAAATATGTATCTCCATGTATTTATAACTACTTTTAGCTTGATTTTGAGGCTTGGTATTTTTTCTTAAAAACACTAAACCATAGTGTATAAATTGCATAACATTAGAGTACCTACATGTGGTTCATGTTATGATGTCAAGTGTTCATATTTAAGGATTATATCTATTGTTATATAGATGATCCGAATAAGTCATTAAGTTTATTAGGAATTAAGAACTATAACCCTTTTGCATAGTCTCCTAGAAGAAAATGAGTCATTAGAATGAAAATTCATAATGAGTTATGAATTATTTAACTCATTACTAATAATATGAATGATTGTTAATCATGTGTATTTAATATGGAATACTTGTGTGCATTACATACTATGAGTGTGTTAATATGTATAAATGTTTAGCTATAATTAATACATAATGGTGCATCATGATGCATGTTTATATTTTATGGTGCTTTGGAATGCTTTTATGTAGTTTAATTTAAGGTATACTAGGTGGTATAATTCTGTGTTATTACTTGTTATTTTCTGCATGGATCATTTGATTCTTGAAAGTACAAGTTTGATTATGTATATTTATGTAGTTGTGAATTATAATAGTATTGGATATCATAGGGTACTACAATGTAAGTACATGTTGTACTTGGATGGTACATAATGTAATTGTTATGTCTAAACTCACATCTATGTTTGTCTATTTTACTATTTGCATGTTGGTTATTATTTTAAATGACGTGTTCTATAACTGTTGTTAAGATTTTGTGTATGTGTGCATGAAATTTTTGAGAGTTTAACGAATGTTGTGTTGGTATATAATTGTGTTCCATGGAAACTATGACTTGTTTCATTATACATAATTACTTATGTTTCCATGTATTAAGACTACTTTATATGATTTATTATGGAAATCTAGAAGTTGTGTCTTAGAATACTAGACTATGGTAATACGGGTTATCATAAGGTTTAGTATGTTTGAAAACTATTGTGATAGTGAAAATCTATAGTTAACTATGTATTTATCTAACTGGTATAATTATAGTCATCATTTATAGTATGGGATAGAAAATAATGTAAGATTCAATTATACATTTGAAAGAATAAATGTATGCTCTAATTACTCCTATAATTGGCATGATATATGTTGTGTTTGAAAATATGATGTAAAATAAATGAATCTTATGGTTTAATTGTATTTGACCAATCTGCATTGTTAATATAGAGTAAGGAGTGAGATGGACTTTACTAACTTATTGGAATCATAATGACATATGAAGGTAGTTCGATCAAGTGGTGTGTATGAATTTTATAGATCTATAGATCACTTTTATATTACTATTCATAAATCTTTGGCCAAATTATTTTTATTGATATATTATCATTTCATGAGTATGGTTGACATGCATGTGTTATATCTTGCAATAGATTGAATTTTTTATGATACACTACATGATTAGTTAGTTATAAATCATACAGCACACAGATACTTGCTTGTCTCTCTAGGTTCTCATGTCATCACTATCTACTCATCCATGAAGGTAGGGCTATTCCCTAATGGGATTAGTGAAGGGAATAATTGGTCCATGTTTGGTATGGAAAAGTGCTCAGATGATGCTTTCCCCCCCCCCATAGCAGTATTACTTATTGATACAACACTTGATATTTCCATAAATACTTGAAGTTTGGGAAATTGTGCTCTAGGGAAGCCATGTATCTTATTTGCATATTGTAGTATAATTATTATTGTAAATTGTCATGAGAAGTTATAATTATTGGTTATTAAATATTGGCATTGGTGACTATACATTTGTATCAGTTGTGGCTAATTTGTTATGTTTACTTTCTATATTCACATTATAGTGTGCACTCTCATGATATTAGAGATCAATATTATGTGATGTAATCATGCTTATTGCTATTATCACCTTGTATATTTCTTATGGTCTTTATAGATTATTGTGGTGTTATATATATTCAGTATATGTGTCTAATTAAAAAAAGTTACATATTTTTATGTCTAATTAGGGTTGTTACATGTGGTATCAAAGCTATGGCTTGAACTCTAGGACCTAATGAATCCATTAGAATTTTTGTGTCTTTCTATTCACTGGGTGAACCTAGTGACATGAAGTATTATACTAATATTTTAGATTTGTAGTACCTCAGTGTGAAACCATATTGCACCATGATTGGAGTTTAGTAACTTTATAGATTCTCCTATATGGCTTGGTGACTAATATTAGTTTGGGACATTCGTGTAATGTGTTTAGGGAATATTGAGTGTGTGCCCTTAGGATCACTCATACCCTTTTGAGTCATTTATGGGATGGTTTATTGAGTGTCCCAATGGTGATAGTTGTATACAAGGTTTGGGTAGGCAAAATTATGGCATAGTTCATGAGTTATGAACAAAATATTTCTACCATAGTTTTATCACTTAGATCGAACACCTCGAGTATGATTGCATTCTTATTGGTAATCAAGTCACCTTTATCATGTGTGTTTTGTATTGTGAGTGTTTTTAATTTTGAGATGATTTTAACTTAATATATAAATTTGAGATTCAATTTTTCACCTTATTTTCACTAATCATAGGAATGGAAATTTTCTTATAGAAGAGTGTGGATGTCTTGATTGAGAATCCTTAAGTATGATTTCATTCTTCTTGGTAATCAAGTCACCTTCATCATTTATTTTTTGTATCATTAGTATTTTTAATTTTGGGATGATTTTAACTTAATATATAAATTTGAAATTTAATTTTGTGCCTTATTTTCACTAATCATAGGAATGGAAATTTTCTTATAAAAGAGTGTGGATGTCTTGGTTGAGAATACTTATGTGTTAGGAGATTGTTTTAGCTAGCACCCTTTAAGTTATAAGGTTTCAGAAGAAGTGTCATCTCTCTTACTTAGCTTAGAGATGATTCTTAATTTTCTCATTCTCTTTTGATGTCAGTATAAGCTACTGAGAGGATTTATATTTTTATGATGTTGATTTAGTGTTCTCTTGTATGGGAGCTTATTTTTGAATGATGTTTGTTTGTACACCCTTGAAGTTTGTGGGAGAATTAGTATATTTCTTATTGAGAGATAATGTATAGGATTGTATGGAGTGATACATCTTGTGATTAGTATTTAATTTCTTACAATTATGAAAATAGATTGTGAAACTATACATATAAATTTGTTTAGTAGATAGTGTTTTGGCAACATAGAGTTGCAGTATTTTTTTACCTTGTGGAGGCACATAGGAGTTTTGAGATGATAGTTCTCTATTTTAAAATTATGACTCTTTAGAGTCACTATTTTATCTAATTTATCTTTTTAAGACCATGTTGGGTGTCAAACCTTGAAACTATATATTAAATTCTAAGATTAAGAACTATAAGTTAATTTTAATTATCATGTTATTATTCACCCTTTATTAGATTTATATTATTCTCTTTTAGATTAAAGCATGTTATTTTAAAGAGTTATTTTTATACCTTTCATCAAAATTGAGTAGGGTATATGATGTGTAAAACATCTTGTCAATCTATGGGTTGAGATAAACTTTAATTTGTTATAATCTAGCCAAGTAACTAGAGAGATATTGTTTCGCTTGTTCTTTGATAAGGTTGTAAGGATAGTGTGATCTTTGATCTTTGTATGTTATGACATTACTTCCTCTTAACCATAAATATAATAGAACAAGTTAAGCTATGAATTATGATACTAGTTATGTTTGGCTAGTGGTAATTTAATATAATTATGGACTAATTTTATGTTATCTTTTATATGTATATACATCCAAAATTATTTAGCATGTATGATTGCTTTCTATGATCTGATAGTATGGATTTGGGATTCATTGAACATTGTTCACATTTTGGAGATCATTAGGTTATGGAGACCTAAGGGAAGAGTGGTGAATTAGGAACATGAGTTATAAGCAATAGGATGGTATCCTACTTAGTCTCACATCGACTCAGTTGTTATTGAGTTGGATCCGATTTATGGACTTATTGAATCTGGGATTTGACAGGTGAAACTTATCAAATTTATTTTTATGTCCATACACATGTATACTATGGATGGGTATTCCATGATTTTGTATACATTGTAAATGTAATATTTCTAGTTACTATTCATCATCATACTTGTCAGAGGGTCCGTGGAGTAGTGATATTATTGACATGTTATACTTATCAGGAGTTATGTAGAGTAGTGATAGTATTAACTTATACACATTATTCTTGATAGGTTCCCTAAATTAATTTTATCTAAAATGAGAAAAACACTATCTAGGTCTAAGAGATGTGCAGAAGGGCTAGAAGGATTTTTGGAACTCTCCTTGGTCATTTATTTGGCTTGTATGGTGATCTTGTATACTCTTAGAAAGTCAATGAAAATTTCATAGAGATATGTGGGACCCTTCAAGGTAATATAATTGGTCAATCCTATGGTATATAGGCTTGTCTTGATGGTTCTAAACCTTGGGGTGGTCAAGATGAGAATAAACCTTGTTTTCATAATAGTGAAATGTTATAGAGTAGGGTCTTATGGGACCAATACTTTGGGAATAGTGCAACTTGAGGGAACTACAGTAATTTTTATAGGTAATTTCCCATTTATTAGCTTAATTAGATATTGGTTATCATGTTATTGCTTTGCTAAATATTTTTTTAATTTAGAACTTATGTTTGAGTAAGATTTATCAAGGATGTTGACTAGCTTTTGGGGGGAGCATGTTACATCACGATTCCTCACCAGGAAAACTTACTAGATTATCTATGGATATATGCAACTAACAAATTCAAATTTGGTTATATTTATGACTGAGCTTGAGATTTATGTTATTATGGGATAGTATAATGTTTTTTAGTTAGATGATGATACATGAATGTTGACTATGAGTTAGATTAATGTATTATTTTAGTTATAGTATTCTTTCTATGATTGTCATGTGATATGATATAATTACCTACATTTTATGAGGTGGACATAAGAAAATTCATCCCTCAAGCATGTTATAGTGAGAGCATAATTAGAGAGGATGATGTAGATGGAGACATCATAGGTCGACAGAGAGCTACCAAAACCTTGCACACACCACAATAGTTAGTCATGATAGAAAATGTATTTAAAAATGATTGTTTTTTATGTTTGATTGAATTATTATTTTTTGTGATTACCTAAGTAGGTAAAATTATAGAAATAAATTCTCTTGTGTGTTTATCATGATGTGTCATTAATACACATAGAAGTAAATTTAATAAAGGTGAAATTAAATACAGATTATTATTTATGATTTTACCATTAAATTGATTAAATGTAATTAAATGCCAAATTAGTTTAATATGAAATTGGGAATTTTATATTAAAATATAAAAAGGAATTGTTTTTGAAAAAAATAAAATTAAAATATCTTTAATAAAGGGAAAGGAATAATTCTTAAAAAATTAATAATAAAATAAATCAAAAATTAAAAAAATCTAAAAAGAGAAGTGTGTCATGTTTTATAAGAAGAGCTCTTGGAAATAAAGAGAGGGGAAAGTGGAGTGTGGAAAAGAAGGAATATCCAAGTGAAGGAAGGATAATTCTCATAACTAAATGACCCCAAGTGGGATCTCTCATGACATAGGTGATGTTGGTTAATTATGTGTGATTTGTGAATAATCATTATTATATAATTATTTAAATAGCAATGTTAAGACATGAGATTTAAACATTGATTTATTAATATTGAGGGATTATATAATTATGTAATTTAATGAAATGATTTTTAAAATAATATTAGAAAGACTATTAGACAAAATATTTATACCTTAATTTGTAAAATTGCATTGGTAGATTACATAATTAGACAAAAGATTTCTACCATAATCCATCGTATCCTATTATCTTTTGTAATAAATTAGCGAAGGATTATATAATTATATAAATACAATGATATAATTTTTTATAATGATTTGTTTTAGATATATAGTGATTAGAGCATGATGTTTTTGTAAATATAGCATATGGTGCAAGTATGAGTAGCGATTCATATATCTATTTATGCAAATGAGAATAATGGATTTAATGGTTAATTTGTATTGAGTGAAAATAAATCATAGGTCTATATTTGAGTATAAGGTGACTCTATATATATATATATAGTATTCCATATATTATAGTGAACTTTTGCCTTTTAGGTGTGCATGCCATGAAGACTACACTGATATTTTTTGAAGGGCAAAGTCCATTATATGGTTGATTTTATGAAAACCATCTTCTCATCCCTCTAGATATGTGTTTTAACAATTTAGATGTTATTTATATAGGGCTTATCCCACCTTTACCTATTTTTATACTACCACTATCTTGTTTGTTTAAGTGGATGGATGGTAAGGTTGTGTTGATACAAGTTTGAAGGGTGTAGGTCCTTACTGTTGCTTATGTTTGGTTTTACCATCATTTTCCTTGGTTGCATGAAATGATTCTAAAGATGTATTTGAAGTGGATTATATCACCTTTTTTTACTTGTTTATTCTTATTAGGGGTATACATATATAGTTCTATGGTGCAGTTTGAGCTTCACCCATCTCTATTTTAAGATAGACAGTAGTATCATCCATGTTCCTCTATTAAGTTTAAGAGAATGATAAATTGGGTTAAGCCATATATGATGCTACATGTTTTGGTAATCATTTTAATACATCAAAAATATTAGAAATTTAGTGGGAGGTGGGTGTGAATGAGACAACCCAATACAATTTGCTATGATTTAAACTCTATTTAAATTGGCTTATGTGATTGTTTTAGGGCTTGGCCCCATTGTGATTCCTATATGATCTCTATCCAACTAGAATAATATCTATGTAGGAGTGACCAATAGTATCATATACATTGGATGACTTCCTTTACATAATCCATACTCTAAATTTTAAAATATGATATTTAATCTTACCTTGGGTAATAAGGCATCACCCTATTCTTTCCAAATAGCTGAGTGTTAAGAAATCATTATATATACGTGCATTTATTATGTATTATGAGTAACAAAAAATTAAAATTTATTTTATATTTCTTTAAGCAACATAGTGATGTCGGTTGCATGCATAAGACAAGTAAATAATAATAAGTGAATCACTGGAAAATTAGTAAGTGAGATTCCCATAGCAAACTATGGCTTTAGCTAAAAATAGAATGTTATTATATAAACTAAAAAATGTTAGTAAGGTGTATAAAAGGATAGTGAAAGTGTTAGATAAATTTAATTATTAAAAAAATCTAAATTATCCATATTATGTATTATTATTATTTGAATCTTGAGGTCTAAATCTTGAATGTAGGTAAACATACTTCTTGTATAGGCATCGGTCAATGCCAATACATAATTAGAGAAAATTTATAATTATCCATGTTTTTTAGTGGGACTCAAATGGGTTCTCATAGCTTGATTTATGTAAGGAATTTAAATCCAATTTATAATGTAAACTTTTTAGTCTTGTAATAGATTTCTTCTAAAATTATAGTGACATTAGAGTTATATTTCTTGGTGGGCATAAATATTGAATTGATAACTATTATAGGAGAGTGGTAATAGAAAACTAGATTCTTAGCCATTATTTCATAGATAACCATAATGGTTATATTTCCTAAATGTAATAGTGTATGAGTGGAGTTGAATGGGTAAAACATAGCTACCACCTATTATGGGTTAAAACTTGGGGAAATTTTAATACCCATGACATGGAATTTAACATTGTATTAATTTACATATTTATGACTATTATCATAATTATAAAACTGAGGTAGATTAATTTAATTAATATTATCAGGTGAAATATTAACTAAAATTTGAAATGATTAACTAAAGTTAGTTTAGAAAATGGTTGCTTATAAACCCCCAAATATAAATCGATTGATAAACTCGACATCTTGTATTTTTGGGAAAACAAAGTTCTAGGTTTTATAGCTATTGTATGTAATATGTGTCACCATGTATTTATAACTACTTCATTAGCTTGATTTTGAGGCTTAGTATTTTTGCTTAAAAACACTGAATTGTGTTTTAGAAATTACATAGTATTAGAGTACCTACATGTGGTACATGTTATAATGTATAAGTATTCATATATAGAGATTATATATGTAGTTTTATAGATAATGTGAATAAGTCATTAAGTTTCTTATGAATCAAGAAATATAACCCTTTGAAATAGTCTCATAGAAACAAATGAGTCATTAGAATGAAAATTCATAATGGGTTATGAATTATCTAACTCACTAAAATTAATATGAATGATTGTTAGTCATATGTATTCAGTATGGAATACTTGTGTGCATTGCATACTATGAATGTGTTAATATGTATAAATGTTTAGCTATACTTAATGCATAATTGTGCATTATGATGCATGTTTATATGTTATGGTGCTTTGGAATGCTTTTATGTAGTTTAATTTAAGGTATTCTTGGGTGGTATAATTCTATCTTGTTGCTTGTTATTTTCTGCATGGATCATTTGATTTTTGAAAGTACAAGTTTGATTATGAATATTTATGCAGTTGTGAACTATGATAGTATGGGATATAATAGGTTACTATAGTTTAAGTGTGTGTTGTACTCAAATGGTACATAATGTAATTTTTATGTCTAAACTTGTGTCTATGTTTGACCATTTTACTATTTGCATGTTGGTTATTACTGATAATAATGTGTTTTATAACTATTGCTAAGACTTTGTGTATGTGTGCATGCAATCTTTGAGAGTTTAATGAATGATGTGTTGGTATGTTAGTGTGTTATATGGAAACTATGAATTGATTTTTTATACATAGTTACTTATGTAATTATTTATGTTTTCATGTATTAATACTAATTTATATGATTCATTGTGGAAATCTAAAAGTTGTGTCTTAGAATACTAAACTATGGTAATATGGGTTATCATAGGGTGTAGTATGTTTAGAAACTATTGTGATAGTGAAAATATGTAGTTAAATGTGTATTTACCTAGATGGTATAGGTAGTCATTATTTCTAGTATGGGATAGAAAATAATGTAAGATTCAT